>OAMK01000058.1:333457-373379 GCA_900205225.1 Saxicola maurus maurus | reverse complement strand
CACACACACACACACACCCTCTGGCACTGCCAGCTCTCTGCACCCCTGCCTGGGACACTCAGAGCACTTCTGGGGCACTGGACACACACATCTGTCTGAGCCTCCAGGGTTCTCCTCTCCATTTGTATCAGTGGTCTGTTCCTGCACACCCTGAGAGGGATGTGTGCATCCATCACACACCTGGGTGCACACATCCATCTGCACCTGCATTTGTGTGTGTGTGAGAGTGTTTGTGAGATTCCTTAANGCTAGGAGTGCAACATTTTACACATACAGTACCTATGGACATGTATAATACATAGTCATGGCTGCTCTTATATACATCATTATTGTTATTACTATCCACAACATAATCAGGTACATGCTAGTATAAAATAGTTGTATAAAAAGCTGTTGTCCTGGTTTAATATGAACACTTATATATATAATTATTACTATTATCAACCACATTAAAGTATATGTTAGTGTATAAACAGTTGTATAAAAAGCTGTTGTCCTGGTTTAACCCCAGCTGGCAACTGAGTATAATGCAGCTGCTCAGTCACCTACTCCTGGAACGGGGAAAAAAAGGAAACCCCATGGGTTATTATAAAAAGTGTAATAATTTAAAATAGAGTAGTAGCAGTAGTACTAATACTGATGCTGAAAGAGAGGGGGAGAGAGGACTGAGAGCAGAGCTAAAGGAGATGGCCAGCACAATTGCCCAGCCTGGACAATCAGCCCCTTGCAGGTGAGTCCCCACAGGGGGCACACACTCCATGGCACTGGTGTGGAGGCTTTGGCCAGTCTGGGTCACCTCCCTTCACTCTTTATTTTCACACTCTGTGCTTGCTTTGCCACTGTCTGGGAAGCAGCACCAGTCTGTTGGAGGTTGCCATGTGTCTGCCTGAATTCCAGATAACAAAGAATTTAATTTCTCTTTTGTGTCTATACAGTTGTGATCAGATTTACAGAAACAAATGGTAAAATGTCTGGATTTCCCAGTCCTGATCTTGGCACACATTCTTTCAGCACTGGACAACAGCTGTTCTCAAGATTTTATCTATTACAGATTAAAATTCAAAGCTGTCACTGATACATGGCAGAAAATTATGAGATAACAAAGCCAAAGATGAGTAAGGGTCATAAATTCTTGCTGGTTTTAGGACAGAGAATCCACTCTTAGTGAAATATTTCTTTTAGGAAAGATTTCAGGTGTATTACTACAGCAACTCCAGACTAGAACTATGAACAAATCAGTGTGAGGAACAAGTGTTGATGAACCAGTGATGGTGANAATTTGTGTGTCCCCTCAGAGCAGCTGGGAAATGTGCCATCATTGAGGTTATTGTAACCCTTTTACTGAATTCACTCCAGCTCTTTGCCTTTGTCCTGGCTCAGAGCTTGCACACCCAGGAGCCACCCTGGCATTTGTTCTGTGCAGCTGAAGGACACTCCTTACTTACAGGTGTTGCTTGGCTTCTAGATGCACTTTTTACATTACATTATATGCANTAAAACCAGAAAAACCCAAATGCAAATCAAAAGATGAGCCAAGGCAGCCCTTCCAGTATTGGTGAACATGATTGCAAGTATTACTAGGTAGGTGTCAAACTCAGTAAAAAAGAGAATCTTGCTTTATTCCTCCTATTACNGATAATCTTGCTTGGCTAGAGAACTTTTAACTTCTGTAACCTTTTTTTTTTTGGCTGTGCAAAGTTATCCTTTAACTTAGAAAGCTCTTTTCTCATTGTGGTGGCTTTTTGTATCTCAAAGGCATTTTCAAATTCCTTTTCTCAGCTGTTACTTTGCTAGGTTTCCTATGCCCTGCACTNCTGGGATCCTAAAATAAAATAAACTTTACATTCCTCTGGGCTACCAAATAACTGTTCTCTGAGTTTGGGCCAAACTGGATAAGCCCTTCAGGAATTTGGTGCCCAGAGTAAGTGCCTTCCTGAGCAGCATTGACACTTCTTAGTGAAGTATTTCACATGTTGCCTTTTACAAACAACTAAATTTTTATGCAGAATTTCTATTAGAGGGAACAAAAGAATTTGAATTATTTTTATAGCTCCCTGTTGCTGTGTTTGAAGGGAAGGGATACAGTGAGGTACAATTAGCAGTATTTCAGTCCANACTCACAAGCACTTCTGGGATGGCTCAGATTAACAAGGGTGGAAATGGTCACAGTTCCAGCATCAACAGCAACCTGTGCATTATAACTGTGAATCACAAGTGCATTATAAACCCATTATTACTGCCTTGGGGCTCCCAGCCTCCAGCAGCCATGCCAGAATTTACATAGCCAGACATATTCCTGATACACCTGACATGTCACATAGTCCTTGATATTTTTCCATTCCTTTGTCCAGTAACTTCTTTTACCTATGTAAAATTTTAATGTAANCATTCTGTAACAAAGATTTCTGCAGTTGAACAAGCTGGTGTTAAAATCCATGTCCTTTGTTTTGCACTCCTGGGAGTCACTTTTTGGGGTTTGTAACTGAGGAATACCAGGATTGACTCCAGCCTTCCTCTCTGTGTGGCCCAGGGAGAGAAGGATGCACTGCAGCTACTTGGGTAGTGAAGCTGTGCATGTGCCCCAGACTTTACCCTGCAGGAGAATTTCCTTATCCAATCCCTGCAGTGGCTTTTTTGAGTGCTTCTGGCACTCACAGTGTTTCCAGAGAACCTCAGGGTCTTGCTCCTGAGTGCAGTTTGCTGGCCTTGGCTGTGTATCATTCCCAAAATGTAATGCTGTGTAAAGGACACAGAGCCTGTGACTTGCCTGATACTACTCTTATATAAAACAGTATTACAGAACAATCATTCTTGTCTCTGAACTTCTGTAAGTGGTGCTGTCACTGCTTCAAGTGACACCCAGTACACCTTGAGTTTTTCTGGNTGAAAGGATAAGGCCAAGGGATAAAAAATCCAAGTGTAACTAAGGAAAGGAAAAAATGGAGAAGGAAGAATCTGATTCCAGGAATCCACACCACCTTGGTATTAGGAGTTCTGATGCTCTAAGGGACTGCATTGTTTTTTACTGGAAGTATAATATTTTTATTAAATTAAATAAACAGTTTTCCAGCTTTGTAAGCACTGACATACCATTATATAAATACTGATTTGTGCAGTCCTTAAAGCAGTGCTTAATAAGAAAGCAATAGAGATTTATTTTAGGGCAGTTTTCTGTAATGTGCTAGCATTTTGAAAACATCACACTTGAAAGAGAACATGTCAGGGAAGTGTTCTGGTTGTGTTGCAAACTGTGCCCAGATACAGAAGCAATAATGGATGTAGCAGAACATGAGGTAAGCACTGATGTAAAGTCATAATAATGAATTTAAAATTGCACACTGACTTTCCTTGTTTGCTGTTCCCTTTTGCTAAGTGTAAGGCATGAACTTGCCATGAAGAACAGCATTGTCACAGCAGCCTTCTGAACACACTGTTGCTTCAGCAGAGCCAGGAGCTGAAATCTTTCAGGAGCTCAGTAGAACTGGTGCTTTTTCTGGCTCTGGTTTGGGTTTAAATGCACTGGCCAGAGTTCAGCAAAGCCACAGGTGATTATTGCCAGTGTGCAGTTGGTGGGGATTTACCTTTGCTTTTTCAGGATGCAGAGCTGAGCAGGGTTTCCTGTCAGAAGGAGGGGCTGTGTTTATCAGTAAGGACCACACCCTGGCCAAAACCATGGCTGCAAACCTGCAGGGATCTCGTGCCCAAGAGGGGCTCACCCTTCCCCTTACAATCCCTTTATTCTGCCACAGCAATGAAAATCAGCCTTAGGACAAATTCATGCCCAGCCTTTCATGGCTGGCCTGGTACCCACAGAGTAACATTGCTCCAAGTACTCCATTTTGGGGAAAATTAGGATAGAACTATCGTATTTTTATTTCTAGAATAAAAATCTGTAGTGTTAAAAATATTCAAATCAGTGAGTTTTCCACAAGNCATTGTAATTGTGCTGTTCCCACTGCTAGAGAAGATCTGCAGATGGAGTTCAGTACACTCTGGATNGAACACAAAAAAGCCCCACAGATCATCTTACAAGGTAGAACAGAACATACAGATGTTACCATGTCTCTGCATGTATGGTTGCATTGCCCACGAGATCTGTTTGGAATGCACTCATCACTGCCAATGGAGGTATTTTCTTAGGAATTGAAGTAATTGCTCCANACACTGGGGGATGTGTTCAGAAATACTGCTAAGGCAGGCACAGCAATGTTAAATACACAGNGCACATGGGGAATTTTAGGTTTAATCTGCCCTTCCAACTGTAGCATTAAAAAGCTTCCCAAGAGGAATGACCCTTGCAGCCTGATACAACTGCAGTGAAAAGCAAGGCTGCAGCAGTGTGCAGCTGGGACAGTGAAGTTCTGGTGTGATTCCTGAGACATCCTTGGGAACCAGTAGTGACTGANATGCTTTATTTCTTCTTCTTCTCAGTGCCCAGACCAGTCATGCAAACAGGATTTACTGGCTTACCTAGAACAGATCAAGCTGTACTCCCACCAGCTCAAGATCTGCAGCCAGGTGAAAGCAGAAATCCAGAATCTGGGTGGAGAGCTCATCATGTCTGCAGTAAGTAGGAAATGGCATGGAGTACTCTGTTAGTCAGAATGTGTGTTACATTGGAGTTGGGCTTTCTGTGCTTGCAGCCTGTTCCACTGGCACTCCAAACCCTGTTTTGTTTTCTAACACCCATTTAACAGTGAGAATCTACCACAGACTTCTGGCTTTAAAGGAGTAACAATTGCCTTTTCTNTGTAAATCCCACAGCACACTGTTACCTCTGTTACTGTGAGGTTTGGTTTGCCCACTTGGCAGTGCTGCTTTACACATGTGGAATATGCTCATGTGTGTCTGAACACAATAAAAACACTCCAGGGNTGGAGTTCCAGCCCAGAAAAAAGATGCTGCAGGGCATTAAAAGATGCTTACAGCTCTACAGAAATAAATAAAAGAAAGAGCAAGGTAACTTGGTTCCTGAGTGAATTTCTTGATTTTGCTTTATGAGTTATTAGCTCCTTTCCAGTCAAGGTTCATTAGCCATGGAAAAGACATTTTGTGATTTTATGGAACTTNTATGCACTTGGCCTCAGCACAGCCATCCATAAAACACCTTCACATTCCCATGTTCTGTGATGTGTTACTACCTGGAGCACATGGGATGATGATTCCAAGGTATAAATCTGCTAAATGGCACCAAAAGCAGGTAAGACACCCTTCCCACTGGGCACATTCTACCCTTTGCACACCTGGCACTGTACTGAAGGGAGCTTCACATGCACACAGTTTGGAGTGCCCTCTCTGTCTGTAGCCATCACTGGCTGGCTGTGTTCCTCCAGCTCTGTGTCCTGCTCTGGACCTGTCTGTATCTATACCTGTCTGCATCNATCTGTATGTATCTATACCTGCCTCTGTCTGTACCCACCTGTGCCAGTCTCAGGTTACCATCTCTGTCTGTCCCTGTCTGTCCCTCTCTGTATCTGCCTTTACCTGCTCTGTGTGTCTAGCCCTAGCTGCAGCTCTGTGTTTATCTATACCTGCTGTACTCTGTATTTCTCTATCACACCATACATATCCCTGCCTGTGCCTGTCCATACCTGCCAGTATTGAGCTCTGCCTCTCTAAACCTCCCTCTGTCTATGCANAGCCATATCTGCACCTCTCTATAGACACACATCTCTACCTGTAGCTCTGTACCTATCACAGTTATCTCCACGTGTCTCTATCCACCTGCACTTACTCCACCTGTCCCTATTTGTCCCTCTGTCCTTACATATATATCTCCCTCTTGGTACCTGTCAATAGCTGACAAAAATCTGGTGAAGTTCTGTCTCCATCACTGCCAATATCTCTGTCAGAACCTAGGAGAATTTGTCAGAATGTGTCAGAATCTGCCAAAATCTAACAGAATCNGCTAAAAATCTTACAGTATCTGTCAGGTTCTGACAGAATCTGTCAAAATCTAACAATCTGTCACAATCTGTCTGTAGCTGTCTCTGTCAGTGTCTATGTGTACCTGTCACTGCCTCTCCCAGGCAAAAATGNCTCTGTATCTGTCAATACCTGTCAATATCTATCTCTGTGTGTCAGTCTGTCAGCACCTCTCTCTGTCTGTCCATATCTGTCCCTGTCTGCACCTGTGTCAACCTCTCTGTCCTGTCTCTACCCCTTGGTATCTGTACCTATCTATTTCTGCCCCTCTCTAGGCCNACCTCTCCCTATTTATCTCTCACTAAAACTATTCTATGTGGTTTGTAAATTAATCAGGAATGAAGCATTTGTTGCTGAGGTGAGATGTGAAATACTCATTTCTACAAGATACTTGTGCTGGCTATTCAAGTGGTAATTTAGACACCACATTTGAACCTCTGGAACATAGAGTTAATTAATTTTAGTTGAATATGTAATTTCTGAAGCCAAANTTGGGGTACACACTAGCAAAGTTTTCTTTTCCTTACTTGTGTCTTTTCACAAGCAGTTCTGTGACCAGTGTGGGTTATAGTGAAGCCAGATCCCAGCTGGGACCAAGTTTGGTTCTTGCTATTTCTGTTTCATACTGTACAATATTCACACTGTTTTACCTTTTTTGTTGTGTTACTCCTGTCAACAGTGCATAATCCACCTGGTGCAAAAATTTTAAGTTTTAGAAATGAAACCCCAAATGTAACTTCACTGATCATCCTGAAGGGATGACCACAGATCCTAACCCTGCTTCAAGGGAGGAAGGTGAGAACTTGTCCTGTGTGCATCTGGAAACCTGAGAAAGCCAAGGGCTTGTTCAGATAAATGCTCAGTCCCTTCCAGTTCAGCAAACACAGCTAAGTAGGTGCTTAGTTTGGGAGTCAGTGGAGATGCTTAGAGGCATGAGGGTTCTGTGAAATCCAGGTGAGATGCTGCAAGGTTGCTACTCTTGGGAAATACGCCAACAGTGACTGTGTGGTTTTGGTTTTCTTTTTTTTTAATAATATGGGTGCTACACAGGAAAGAGCCAAACTGCCAGCCNGTGTCAAAAGAGACCTGTGCTCTCACCCTGAGCCTTTTGAAGACAGTGCAGACACAGTTGGTTGGTCTCAGTGATGAAAAATTTGTAGAAAATTGTAGAAAGTCTCCCTGGTGCCCCCTTGGGGAAAGAAGCCCATTCATGACTGACTGTGCTCAACTGCTCCCCTGCAATTAAAACTGTGGTTATGTGAAACTGCAGCCCAACAAGCCACTGATGGCCTATTGTATTAATTTCATGTTTTAATTGCTTCAGTTTTAGAAGAACAGCAGGACTTATGTTGTACAGAGAAATTGCCCAGTTGAGAGGGACAGAAATGCACTAGTAGTATAAAATGGTTATTGAATTGCTTTTCTATAAACCTGGAGTGAGTTCCAGCTCTGAAAGTGCACATGGGGTTTAGCAATTGATCACATTCCTGGGTTAGCTGGCCTTGGAAAAAGTGACAAACCCAAGGTCTGTGTGAGAAAGCAGGTGGGTTCTTCTCCCCCTCCCACCTTCTGCCTCCCCCAGAAGTATTAGAACTCCATTAGAAAATACAGGAGTCAGAACTGCAGCTGGAATAGGATGGTATTTTATATTCTCCCCAGTCTTGATCATTCTGAATGAGAATCAGAAGAGGAGACAGCAAGATGATTAAGAAAAAACACAAGAGGCCCTGCCCTTGCAGCTGGTAAAGGTTTTATCCTGCATTAAGTAAAAACTTGTGAGTCTCCAGATACCTGAAACTGAATCCATCCTCTGGTTAGTGAAGACCTGCTAGAGGAAAGAAATGTACCAGAAGGAGCATGAGGAAGTAATCACACTGACAGNTGCCTCCTGCAGCCCTGCAGGTGTGTGCCAGGAATGACCTCCTGCTCCTTGGCCATCCCCTCCCCTCCTTCAGGAGCTGGGACAGGTGTCTGGCAGCAGAAGAGCTGAGGGGAGGCTCCTCTCCTGGGAGAAATGACACATTCCCACATTGACAGGGATCAGTACCAACCTGCACAGGGACAAGCCCACTCTGAGTACCAGCTGGGTGAATGTACACACAACAACCCTGCTTTGAGAAGCTCTTACATCCTCCCCACACCTCCCTCCAACCATTACAGCTGTGCACAAGCATCTTCTATTTCCATCACCTTCAACAAAAACTCCTTCTCACAAGAGTTCATTNAAAAATGACCCAAACCAGCCTCTCCAAGTGAGAGGAAGGGAGGGATGAAGAGCAGAGGCTGTAGTGTCACCTATTTTCAGATCTGCAAAAGAAAGAACTGTCCTCTTGGAACACAGCAGCCATAGGCCCTGTCCTGCCAGTTGTGGATGATGCTGTGTTGGAGCAAGCAAAGGAGCCCTGAGCTGGAGCTCCAGGTTAACCCTGGATGGTGCCTGGAGCAGAGGGTGGCAGGGCCATGGCACAGGGCAGCTGTGCTGTCTCTGCTGGCTCTGGCAGCAGCAGAGTGTGTTCTCAGCTCCATGGGGATCTGCCCTGGAGGAGGGGCTGCTGGCTGCCAGCACTTACTCTGTGACTCAGGAAACACTCTGAAATCCATAAACACAGCTCAGTCCTCTTCAGCTGTTCTGGANCTGTGTGCCTGTGGCCTGTCTGCCCTGCAGCAGTGCTCAGCCCCCCTGCCCTGGAAGGATTCTTGCAGTTCATACCTGTAGGAAGGTTCTTACCTGCAGTTCATACCCAGTGCAGGTTAATGAGGCCAGGTTCCCTGGGGCAGCTGTGATGCACTGTGGCTTTCCCCCAGCTGACAGCTCTTCTCACTGCTTTCCTTGTTCAGGTGGCTTTTGGGCTTGAGGCTCCACACTCTTGTAGTCTGCCTTTCTCACTGTCTGTCCCCAAGCTCCAGTACTCTCTCTCCAGTCAGCCCCCCACTGTGGAGCTTAGAAGGGGTTCTGTACAGAAAAAGAGAGGAAGAGATGTGGATCATCACCTTCTCATTCTCCATTCACTGCAGTTCTGTTACTTTCATTCATTAAAAATTCCTTTCTCACTGTGTAGTGTTTCCTAGTCCCATCCAATACTGGAGTCCTGCTGCTGCAGTACTAAACTAAACCAGGTTCTAAACTGCACAAGTCCAGCCAATGAGGATTCACTAAGTCTTCATTAGGAGTGACTAAATAGCAAAGGGACATTTCCTTCTATTAATTAAACTGGTGCCTCTTCAGGCACAAAATAATGGGGTAACATTTGCAGTATGCAGATTGACAGTAATGGCATTCACTTTTGCAGATAAGCTGATCCTTCACCTACAAGCACTGCACAGCCATAGGCTTGCACCTTACCTGGCCAGCTTGTTCTTTCTCCAGCAATGGCTTGAACTAGAGAGAATTGTATCACAGGGCAGAAAATGAAAATACCTTCCATATATTAATACTGTGCTCCATGACTTTTGCTAGGCAATTCTGTTTTGTGCTACTTATAGTCATTATCTTCTTGTGTTTCATTTTACATTGTACTTGGCAAGAAAGGCAAAGGTTTCTGGCCTTAAAAAGGAAGGGTGTGGAAGAGCAAACTCTCAAGAGTCCCAGACTTTGCTAACTGGCACAGAGGCCCCCCAGGCTGGCCAGCCTTACCTGTGCACTGAGGGATGTTTCACCCTGCCCTTCCTGCAGATGTCCCATTCATCTTCAGCTCTTGCCCCTGCTATCTCAGGAGCCAGACTCTAACTTACACACTGGTGTCAGGCCACTTCTGTGCCAAATGGAGGTGCTTAATGTGTCTGACTTCAGTCCAAGGCTGCACTGAAATATCTGTTTCCCTTCCCAAGTTCCCAGGCCTGTTAAATCACAGGTTTCCAGCCTGACACTGCAATGAATGTGTTCCACTTTGCAGGCTGAANCACAGGTGAAAACAGGCAAAGCAGTGAGCCAGGAGCTGGAAAATGCAAGGGAGGGTGTCTGCCCCAGGCCTCTGGCTGGCACCAGGGCACGGCTCCTGCTCCTGCTGAGCTGCTGCTTGTCCTTGGCACTTCTGAGAACTCCCAGTCCTGTCTGAGTGGCCAGGGGAGGGCACCTGCAGGGCCTCACACCATGCATGCAATGACTTATTTCAGAATTTCACTCTGAAAATACCCAGCTGCTCAATTTCTAAAAGCTGACATTAACCCCCAAGAACTGACACAAGTTTTCTTCTGCTGAAAACTGACAGAAATGTTTCACTCTGGGTTTTTTTTTCTCTAGTTAACACTTTACCTTTCTTGCTTTTGCTTAGTGTACACTGGCAGGTGTGTGCTTTGCTGGGAAGCAAAGCAAGGGATAGATTTTCCTTACAGAGAGCTCAGTTACTATTGCTTTCTAAACTGCACCTAGTGAGAAAAACTAATTTAAAGGAGTAANGAAGTATTTCTGGTCATGTACACCAAAGGACAGCTAACTTTTCCTAGTAATAATTACTCTGGTAATTAGCAAAATCAGAATGTATCTTATAGTTCCTAGCCTCAGTGTATGTAAAAGATGATTGCAACAAACTGTCCTCAACAGCAAGGAAAGGATTTATATTAAGCCACTGTTCTCTTTTCCTCANGGGCCTGTTTTTAAAAAAATAGATTCCTTTTTTAAAATCCTCCCTGGAAGTGCAAGCAGCAGCACTGGGAAGGGACTGAGCTATCTGCCTGGCTAAGCATCTGCTCCATTATGGTGTTGCACAGGAGCAATTTCACAGCCCTTAATGTAAGTTGTTTATCATTGAACTTGGACACAGACCTGGGCTAATTATAGAACTCACTTTAAGTTCTTTGAATCCTGCTTAGCCTGAAGCAGACTCTGGTAATGGTTAGTTTTTAGTCCATNAGATTCAATTTCCCCACCTGAACAATGGGTAAAGCACAGACCAAAGCCCAGAGCCCCTGAGGTGCTGAATGCAGCCACTGGCTGGACACACACACAGTGACAGCCAATGGGACAGGCAGCTTCAGTGAAATGAACCCCACTCTGAGTGGGGGAAAGGGAGGCTCAGAGCACCAGGCAAGTAGGGGGTGGTAAAATCCTGCCAAGGCCCAGCAAAAACTCCAGTGCCTTCAACAGTCCAGGCCTCACTCTAAATAATTCACCTGTTTGGATTGTTCTGCTGCTGTTAATGCCAAGGGATTAAATGACTATTTTATATAGCAACCTTAGTGAAAGAACCATACAATAATTAAAACCAGCAAATAGCCAGACCTAGTGAAAAAGCAGGATTAAAATCAAAGCACAATGTGGTAAGGACTCCTTACCTGAAATGCAGCACTACTCAGACACTCACTGCTCTCCNTGAAAATGCAGAACTTGTGTTACTTTCAGATGTAGCTGTCAAAGAAATAAAAATGCAGTCTTAGTCTCTTGGCATAGTGTACCAAAGGAAATCTGCTTCTAGGAATGTATTTAATGAACCTTGTGTTTCAATTAAAATAAATTTTTAATTACTGACCTTGTTTCCTAAAGAATTTTAAGNTAAGACTTCAAACACTGATAAAAAACTCTGTATTTAATGTTCAGTTCTCAGCTTCCANCTGCATGGAAAACCTAAATCTGGCTGAACTGTAAATAGGGCTTGGGCTATTGTAAAGAGCCAGCTAATGCAAGTGTTGTCCAAGAGCAAGCCCTGCACACAGTGCAAGAGCCCTCCCAGCAGGGCAGAGCAGTGCAGGGTCCCAGCTGGGGCTCCTGTCCCACAGAACACTGGGAGTGCACAGCTCCAGGCTGGGCTGGCACTGCCTGAGGGAACAGGACAGCACCTGCACAGCCACACACACCACAGAGCAGGAGCTGCCTCAACATTCCACAGGTTTCACAATTCATTTTTGTTTAACCTTTCCTTCAGCTTTGTTACTCAGTGGAGAGTTTGCTCTCTTGCTCTCAGGACTAACTACAGAGGAGGAACAGAAGTGCTGGAGATGGGAGAGGATTTCAGCAGGAGTGCTGCCAGCCTGATCTGGGTGGGGCTTTTTCCTTACAAAGTGCTGCCATCTGCTCTGTATCTTGTGCATTTCACCCCAGTGTCAAACTACAGTGGTCAGAATAATTCTGAATTCCTTCTGTAATGGCAGCCAAGTACTAATGCTCACAGGATAGGTGAGGAAAGAAATGGCAAGGGACATTTTTCCTAAAGCCCTTAATGAATTACTGTCTTAACTCACACAGTCAGACCTGTAAAATCTGGAGGCTGTGGCATGGCATCTCCATGGAAAATGCTGAAAGAGCANAAGTGAAGTTATGCAAGAATAAAACAGCTTTTAGTGTGGGGTTGGTTGGTTGGTTTGTTTTGCTAGTGAATCTTTATGTNCCACTTGCTGTGCATTGAAGAGTTTGTAGCTACATCTCTCTAAGTGAAATGAACTTAAATGCTCAATGAATATTTCATCAGTCTTTCACTTATGCCAAGTTTCATTTCTTGGGTTTTCCTGGATATGAGACCTTGAAGAGCCTGCTGAATAGCTGAGATAAAAGCATCCAAGTGAAGAAAGTTCTTGAGTACATCAGTTTTATAGAACAACAGACTTCCACCAAACTGTACAGTGTTACTGGCACTGGGGTAGAGTGAGCCTCACCACACCCCTCACATTGTGCTGCTGCTTGCAGTACATACCCATGATTGTAGTTTAAAAAACAACAAATACACAGCTTTCTTCATGCCAGTGGTGGGGTGGAGCCCTGGACTGCTCCACAGCCCATTTGTGGAGGAAGCTGCAGGGGGCACAAGGAGGAGGTAACTTCCATTTCCACAGGAGAGGAAAGGCCAGCCAAGTTCNAGTGCTCCCCTCAACATTCTCCATGTTCCACAGTACACACAATGAAGAACAGCTGAAATTTTGTAGCATCCTGCCTGGATGCTACCAGTTTCTTCTAGAAGCCTTTTTCCTGCCAAGCAAACAGGAAATCATTTGCTGCCCAGCCTGTCACCCCCTCTTCACATGCCTCTAATCATCCAGCAGCTTTAAAAAAGCTGGAGCAATTACACACACTGCAGCCACTGAGAAACTTCAGGGAAAAAACTTCCTCTAAAGTCCTTCACCATCTGCCACAGAACCAAGACCATCTTTTCCTCTGTCCCAGCAGCTTCAGAGTGGTGTTACTGCTATGCCAGTGATGGAAAAGGGACTGTTATGGTGTGGGGGGGGGAAAAGGTTATTCAAAGCTGTGAAGAAGGCTGTCTCTTATACACATCTAGATGTGTATAAGAGACAGGTGTTACTGCTATGCCAGTGATGGAAAAGGGACTGTTATGGTGTGAGGGGTTAGGGTTAGGTTATTCAAAGGTTATTCAAAGCTGTGAAGAAGGTGTCAGGATGATGGTGGTGTCAGCTGTTCCAGGTAACAAGGGGTAATTGAGCTGCCCTGTGTGTGTGTGTGTGTGTGTAAGCAGTGCTCAGTCAGCAGGAGGGGAAGCTGTTCCCATGCAGCTGTGTGCTGCCCCAGTGAGCACCGTGTGGCAGCAGCCAGCAGGGAGCTGTGGCCAGGCTCCCTTCAGCTGCCCCAGCCAGGGCTGCAGCTCCAGGCTGGCCCTGGCAGTGTGGGGCAGGAACTCTGAGCACAGACACAGTACATGTATAAAAAGTGTTCCAGATTTGGGGCAGCACCTGCTTTGGGGTTCACATCAGTGAACACACAGCTGTGCTGCAGGGCCAAGGCTTCTGAGGGCTGGTTCAGGTCACACATCCCAGCCCCAGCCTCAGCCCTGCCCTCCCATGGCAGCAGTGCCCTGCAGACACCACGTGGCTGCTGCAGACCAGCAGCCCTTCCTAGCAAGTTCACAGGCTGCAGCAGGGAGTGAACTTCAGAGGCCAGCTGGTAGATTCTACACCTTCTCTTGGGAAANTGAGATAATGTCAGCTTGCCATCACACATATCTGTGCATTCAACCAGATACTATTTTTTTCTTTTTGCATTTCCAGAGAGCAGCAGTGTGTGTTGTATTAACTGCAAGGTTTTCTGCCAGTTCAGAGGTGTTTCCAAAGAGCCTTCAGAGTATCCCAGCACTGCTCCTGAGCACCTGTGGGACCTGGAATGTGACAGGAGCAGCTGGAGGCCTTACCTAGTGCTCAAAGGAAGCAAGGGGTCACATTCTCACAGCTCTTCTTCCAGTTGGTTTCATTTCCCATCAGTAGCAATTGCAATAGGACCCTGCAGACAGGCATTGTGAATTCCTGTTAAAGAAACAAAACATTAGCACTATCTCCCAAAGCATTTATATACTCCACCAGCAGAATTTCTGTACATCACAGTAAATCTGAGCAGCAGACCAGGAGTACAGTGATCAAACACNAAGGGAAAACATAGAAATTATGGTTTGGTCTCTGGTAATCTTGAATTGTTGTCTATTCCTGTGCCTACTGTGATTAAAAGCACACTGACTTCTAGGCTGCTGTTTCTGTTTGCTGTTACAGCTGGACAGCGTCACTTCACTCATTCAGGCTGCCAAAAATTTAATGAATTCTGTGGTGCAGACAGTGAAGATGTCCTATATTGCATCCACAAAGATTATCAAGATTCAGAGTCCTACTGGCCCACGACATCCAGTTGTGATGTGGAGAATGAAGGCTCCAGAGAAGAAGCCCCTGGTTAAAAGAGAGAAGCCAGAAGAAATCTATGCTGCTGTCAGAAAAGGTTCTGCAAAGAAGAGAATCCATCCTGTGCAAGTCATGAGTGAATTCAGAGGCAGAGTAGTCTAATATGTTGTCACTGTGTCTTCCTATCTTGAATTTCCAATGATTTTTCCTCTTTTCCCCCCACTTATTTAATAATTCTATATGTTAACATTTTGCTCTAAATCTGTAAGATAACACTTGCCTAAATGACTGGAAAGTGCTGTTGGATTAGAAGCAGGCAGTTGAACANAATGCTGCTCCTCCTGCACCCTGGGAGGGAGCCCAGTGCCAGGTGCCAGAGCCATCCTGCACTGGCCAGGCCTTGGAGCCCCCTGTGCAGTGGCTCTGCTCTGTGGCACAGGGTTTCACACTGCTGCTGGCCAGCCCAGCCCTCAGCTGAGCCAGGCTCTGGGCCCCAAACCTGCCTCCAGACTCAGCAACCACACCTGTCCTTGGCCAAGACCATGCCTGGGAAAGCTAAGCTTGAAAAGGTTTGGTGAAACACACACAGTGTTGGAACAACATGGATGCAACCATGTAATAAAAAAGTGCAAGCCAGCAGGGGTGACAGCTCTTCAGAAGGAAACACCAGCAGGAATCTCTGTTCTGCTCCTAAGTCCCAATAACTCTGCTGTCACATTAACAATAAAAACCTTTCCTAATTGCTGCACCAAAGGAGAACCTTGAAATAAATCATTATCCTGAGATCAATGTGTGAAATACACCTATCTTGGCTCTCAGGAATGGGAGACTTTTCCAAAGCAGCTGAAGGGAATGAGGTTACTTCTGACACCAGTCCTAAATGCAGGATTGTGCTGCTGAGTGCTGAATGGCTGCACTCCAAGTGTGCAATGAAGGCAAATCCTGCTAGGGCAGACCTCTGCAATGTACTTAAGAAAAAACAGGTTTTTTCTAAATACTTTCAAATCTGAAATCCACTCAGACTAATTTTTTTTTTTAGGCTCTACCTTGCCTTTTTGCCACATCATGAGTTTTTCCCAGGCTCCATTTGTTTTGCTTGGCTGCTCAGTAGCTCCTTTGGCACAGCCTTCTGCACTTGCTGGGGTGAAAGGGCTCCCTGAAAAGCAGAGCTGCTGTGTGTCTGACTGCCATTATGGGATGGCTCCACACTCTGGGCCACTGCTCCAGGTCATGTGTTACCATGTTGGCACAGCAGGGCTGACCTAGCCCCCAGTGGGGGCTGTGCCTTTCCTCTGGGGGCTGCTCTGTAAGCTCAGGATGCTGGGCCAGGGCAATTTCTAGGCTGNTGGCTGTGAAACCCTGTGAAACCCTGTGAAACTGTAAGTGCTATGAATTAAAACTTTAACTGTGAATTAAAAATTCTACAGACCATTCTTCCACCCTCCCTAACGCTGCACTCAGTTAAACAGAACAAAAGAAGTTGGAAAGAAAATCACCTATTTCCAACTCAGCTCCCTCCAGAATGTTTGCATCAAGATGCTGCTCATGTCTGCTGCCCTTGCTGCTCCTCCTGGGGCTCCAGAGGCAGCAGGGGAGCTGCTCTGGGGGTGTGACTGCCCTGAAACCCTCCTGCCTCCAGGTTCACCTTGGTGGGAGTCATTGTGAGCAGTCAATAAACAGGCTGCCCTCAGTGCTGTGGGACTTGCCCTGTGTCTGAAGCTCCAGGAGCTGCTCCAGGGACAGGTTTTCCTGCCCCAGTGTCACTACAGCACCCTGTGCTTCATTCCCTGCTNCTCCTGCACTGCCAGCCTCTGCCCTTACCCTGGCCATGCTCAGTGCCACTTGGACCTCAACAAAGCAATTTATTACACAAAAACCACCCTCTAAATGAGCAGGGAATTTAAAACCCACTGCAGATTGCTGAGAAGAGCCAAAGGAACAATAATCAAATCTAGACTAAATTTATCTTGGGTCAAATGGAACTCCAGTGGGAAGTTGTTTCCTGGCTAAGGTGGCAGTGCTGGAGCTGCAGAGAGCCCAGCTCACTGCCCCCAGCAGCCACTCCCTGCCCCAGGGACACTCCTGAGCAGGATGAACTGCTCAGCAGGTTTTATTCCAAGCAGCTCCCTGTTCACCCTGCAACCTGGGCAGCCTCTCCCCAGTCTGTGTGTGCCCCTCAGGTGCCCCCAGCTGCTCCCAGCCTGGCACAGCTGCACCTTCCTCCCCTCAGCAGCTCCCAGTGCTTCACTAGCCTGCCTTGGCCTCTCCCATGACCACATTACAGAGCAAAGTGAGATGGATGATTGAAGGCAATTTGGTATTGAAAATTGCCACTGGAGCACTGAAAAGTGAGAGCCCCATTGCTGAAGTCCATTAGTTTGAAAGGACAGGTCTGTGTCATTTCCATGAATCCCACAGCTGTTGAATTTTTATATTTTTTTCATAAACAGCCTGTGTACTTTTTCTCCCAACATAGCCTGGTACCACTAGAGGAGCTCTACAGCTGCATCTCCACTAAAGAACACAACTAGGAGCCTGGCATCAGGCCTGGCATGGTGTTTCCAGAGTTCTGCAGGGCTTTTTGAAAGGCTTGTGTTCTTTATTTTCTGTGAGTCCACAACTGAANCATTTGAGAAAAGTATGTTTATATAGCAAGTTCTTCCATGAGGCTTTAGAAGTTTTCTTTTTGACGAAAAATAAAAATTAAGTCTTTATCAGTAGTAGATAATAAAATTCTATGTAAAACCGGTTTTTGCTTCCAGATATTACTAATCCCNTGTGTGTTGCTCCTGGTTGAACTTGGGGGACATGCAGCATATGAGGCACCGCTGGAACCCCTAATGCCCCTGGGGCTGGGAACAGAGACACAACAGAACAAAGCACTCCTCTGATTCTGTCCATAGAGGCAATTTAGCATATGAGTAGAGTAATTAAATAATCGTTAAAGATCAAGCTGATGATGCTACACACTTTGTTTTCCCTGGGAGATCATTAGAACTGCCTTCACTCTCTCTGTCCCCAAGGTGATCAGTGGGCTTGGTTTTTGCACAACTACTTCTTCAAGGGATGAAATTCCCTGGCAGTGTTAATTAACAAGCCATGGANTGTGTTGTGCACTGGAAGTGGTGCTGCACTGAAAAATACCACCTTTTAAATAACAAACTCACTTCCTTGGCACAAAGAAAAACAAAACACATCCAAAGCAGAAATGCAAACAAGCCATGACAATACTTTAATGCCCCTGATGTCTCTCATCAACAGGAGCAATGTGCTGCTGTGGTCCAAGGAACTGCAAGCTGAGGAACTAATCTTTGGCTCCAGCCTAAAAGCAGTAATTAAGATGAAAGCTTGCACTGCAAGAGGTGGATCTAACAGCTTTATGTTTTAAGGAGCTTTTTACAGGATAGGAAATATTCACATTCTGCTCCCTGAGGGTGAAAATGACCGTGTTAAACAGGCTGGAGAGCACAGAGATGCCCTGTGCAGGACCATGTTTCCTCTCCCATTTTACCAGCCTGGTCCCTTTAGAGCTGATTCCTGCTGCATTCTGTTACCTTCATAGAAGGCAGCACATGACTTGAGCAGCTGCCAACACCCCACCCCTTGCTCCTTCCAAGGAGAGAAAAACAGCAAAAGGCTCTAAAGGCTCCATTCTGCCTTCCACTCCTCTGCAAACCCAGTCCAGTCCCCTCAGGCACCACTGAGAGCTGGGGCTTTGCAGCCTGCCTGGTCCTCAGAACCTCAGATGAAAAGAAGTAAATAAACCACCAGTGCAACTTGCTGTCAGGAAGGTTTGCATCAGTCTCTTTAAGAGAACATCTGGGTGCACACTGCAAAATTCCTATTTAGCTCATCTGCACTTAGGAGCAGGTTGAGGGCAGGAAAGAGATTATTAGAGCTTTGCTACTTCATACCTTGGGTACAAATTCCACGAGGGGAAATGCAGGTTATATATGGGNAAGGAATCCTTTACTGTGAGGGTGGGCAGGCCCTGGCACAGGTTGCCCAGGGAGGCTGTGATGCCCCTGGAGCTTTGGAAGTGTCCAAGGCCAGGCTGGATGGGGCTTGGAGCAGCCTGGGATAGTGGACAGTGNTGGACAAGATGGTCTTCAGGGTCCAGTCCAGCCCCCACCATTCTGAGAGTCTGTATGGATTGTACAGGTGCCACAGAAACAGCAAACACAGAGAGGCAGCCTCAGGCTCACACTGCAACATCTGCCCTTTCTGTGCCTGGGCTTCTTTGACCTTGGCTGACAGAAAAACAACCCTCTCTTATTTACCTATTTATACAATTACATCATTTACCTGTAATGTATTTTAGATCTATCACAACACATANTAGTAATGACTGTTATAGCACATCATAAAATGTGAGTAACATAATGCAATTATTTTAATGTAATTAAATATACAGATATACTAAATGTATTTATATAATTCTGTAACATTTAGTTACCAATAAACTNAAGTTGTTAGAATTCATAGCAAGGACACAGGAGCACATGAATGTTTTACCTTATAAAGATGCAGCATCTCNTATAGTCAGCCTCAATTTTCTGCTTTTGAATTAATCTGACAGGGAAAAAATGGCTGCATCTTATGGCAAAAGTATAGCAACTGCATCTAGGCAGTCAAAAAGCAAAGTGGAACTTAAGCCCCCAGCAATTAAAAATAAGCACAGAATAATTATGTCTGCAAACCTTTGAAGGGTTTGAATAGGATATTCATACTTATTACACTATAAAAAGAAAGGGAAATGAGACAACTTTTTGGCTTAGGATGAGCTCTATTATCACTGAAATAATTTTTGTCTAGCTGCAAGCATTACACCAGCCAATATAATTTCAAGACAAGCAGTTGTTATGTTAACAAGAATGACTAAGATGCTTCACTTCCCCCAGCATCCTGTCCTTCAACTACTCTTCCCCATTTCCCCCCTGGAAGAACCTCTTGTTCTCTGGACTGAATTCAGCATACACAAATATACTAATGTTTCAGTGACTGTATCCATCCCAGAGATTCCATCTGAAGCACTTTCTGTGAGTTTAACCCATAATCTTGGCTAAAAATAAACTGAGTGTAGACAACCCTGTCAGTAGAATGAAATTCAAGTCTCAAACCTGCCAAACTATTCTGTGCTCACTCCTCTTGTCCCAGGCCTTCTCTATTCTCCTTTGCTTTTTTAGCCTGTATGCAAGTCACTGCCTGCACTGGATATTCCCAGAAAATGGCTTCAGTCTGGAAATCCAGTGACAGGCCAGACTGAGTTACAATTCCCTGGAGCTGGGTGTGTAATGGAGCAAAGCTTCAAGGTGCCAGTGTCCTCCTGCCCTGTTCCAACATCCAGGACTGACACATCCCCACGCCCTGGATAACAAACACCCTCAAGGGCCACCCTGCTGGAAGCAGGTGAGCTGGAACAGCACTCAGATCACTTTGCAATGCTTTTAGCATTGCTATTATTTATACATGTCCAACATGTACTCAAGTTCCATCCTTGCCTCTGGAGTGAAAGGTTTTTCTTTGTCCTGGGAAATCAAGTGTGATCCCAGCCTGCTCATGCCCTCCTGCTTGTGTGACCTGAGGGACACGAGAGATAAACTCCCCTATTTCTTTAACATCTCTCTTTTTCCTTTGTAGACAGATTTTCCCTTGTAGTTAGCTCTCCTTAAATGAATAAAAGATCCACTGACCAGCTTGAGCCTAATTGTCACCATTCCCACACCACCTCCCTGGCAGTAGGACTCCAACCTTTCCCACTCAAGTGCCAAGCTGTTTTGGCAAGCTGTGTTAATTGCCCACTGTCATGCCTNAAGATTCTGATACCTAAAGGGAGGGTAAAACAGGGATTAGGAGCAATACACTAAAGAATGAAAGCAACTTGTGTGCTCTGAGAACAGATGGCAAAGCATGTGTCATAAAAGAAAACAAGACTTTTAGGCAGAGATTAGAAAACAAGATTTCACCTTTAAAACCAGGAATCATTCCCTGGACTCCTGCAGTCTCTTTTACAGGGGCCTCAAGGAAACCAGCTCTCTCTTGAGAACTATCAGAAGTGTTTTAGAGACCTCAGCCACCTACCTCTCTACCACTGCTTACTGCTGTCCCTGAGTTTTAGAGACACAGTACTCTGCATCCAGTACTGTGATCTCTGAGCTTAGCTCTCTCCAGAAGCACAGCCACCATCAGGTTTGTACCTGCTTTTTAATTCCTACCCTCGGAGGGAGCCATTTATTCCTCTCTCAGGTGGTNGGTGAGGAGGTAACAGGGACACAGCCCTGCAGGGAAGCTGCAGGAAGCAGTGCCTGCTGCTCCCCATGGCAATGGCAGGGTGCAGGCAATGCCTGGGATGTGCTCTGCAGGGAAGGGGCTCAGAGAGCCCAGGCTGGCTGTGCCCAGGAGCCCACTGAGCACAGGAGCAGCCCAGGCTCTGCATCAGGCTCTGCCCCAGCAGCAGCAGCAGCCCAGGATCTGCCCCAGCAGCAGCAGCAGCAGCAGCAGCCCAGGCTCTGCCCCAGCACACACACCCATTCCAGTGCAGGAGAGCAGCACAAGTGCCCTAACCAGGACTGGTATTAAATGCACTAAGCCAGTGTTCACTCACTCAGTCCAAGTTTACCATCTCCCCTGGGTGCTGCTGGGCCATGCCCTGCTGCCCAGTGCAGCCTGCNTTACTCCAGCAGGGGAGCTGCTCAGGAACAGCCAGCCTGGCAGCACACCATCCCTACCAACTCCTGCTAACATGGAAATCCCTGGGCTGTGGGGTGATGAATTACTTCAGCATGAATTTATAACAAGTACAGACCAGAATTACTTATTTGGATAAATCTTTTGTGCATGAGACTGTATCTGGATTGATAATATGAGCTTCTGTAATTTTGTTATATCTGATTGAAAAAACCCAGAAACATTTTAAGACTTAGATAAATTAATTATCTAATCCAGTTGAGCTTTCTTCTTCCAATTATTTCCTATATTGAGAGAGTGGATTTTTATAATAGAATTGGATGTAATGAAGTTTGTAAAATGAGAAATTGAAATGAATTAAAAACATTGATTTTCCCTCTACAGATGGATTTTCTCTTGACATCCCTTTCACTTTTTTCACTATCTCTGCAGGATCACTAAATACCACATTCAGAAGGCACCTGGCATCTCCAAAGCAAAAGAAATTGATTTTTGTGCTAACATTGCAGTACAGTAGCAAAACCACCACTTTTATTCACCCTATTGTGTTTCATTCTGTTGGAGGAGGGAGACTGGACATGAATGGAGCTAGTGACTCTGTGCCCATAAGTTCTGGCCACATCCACTTATCTCCATGTTCCTTACACAAAGAATACACAGAATAACCACATCTATGGTACATTCAATGGTTAAAATATGGTATGACTGTGGTTTTTAATATGCACACATTTTAACTATCTTTTGTTTTGTACCAAAATTTTGCACTGAAACTTGTTTGTTGTCCAGAGTATGAGGTACAATTTAAGACTCCTCTCTCAGCTTTAATGTATGATCATGGGAAGGTCACCTGGCCTGAGACTTATTATAAAGCAACACAAGTGATGTAATTAAAAGAATGTATGTAATTCACTTCTGTAAAGCCATTCAAAGNTGATGTACAAGCTAAGGCAAAACTGATTTTGCCACTGCAACCAGTTTATTTTTTTACTCCATAAGCCTTAAAAGGCAAGTTTCATTTTCCCTGCTATATAGGAAGATGTTCTGCTCCCAATATTTCCTTGTGAGAGTTTGCATTCACTCCACCATTGCTGGGATGACTTAACAGTTCCCTACTGTAACTAAGCTCCAGGAAACTTCATCTGCACCATGCTCATTTTTCCAGCTCTNCCCATAATGAAGTTTATTCCAAACCCTGTTTCACAGGCACACACAGAAGAGAAGAGAGCCAGAGAACTTATTTCAGCTGAAGAACAGCAACATAAAACCAAAACCCTCAGATGAAATCCCTCATAAGGCAACACAAGCTTCCTGTGATGTGTCAGGGCTGCACACTGGTGATTCACTGATGGCTGGAGAAAAGGGAAGTGCTCTCACAGTAAGTTCTGAGCAAGACAGGAGAACAGACTGCAATAAAAACAGTAAACTGGCCTGGTTTGGAGAGGGCAAGAGACAGCAGAGGGAGATGGGAAGAGGTCAAAGTACTTGGTGTTTAGAAAGAGATTGAAATTTCTTCAGTATTTAACAAGTAAATGTCATATTTGTGCAAGATTCCATACAATCAACATTCCAGTTAGTTACTTTTCTTTCCTTTAGCTAGGACACAAGGAAGGCATGGGCTGTGACACAGTGCACTGGAGGAAATGTTACAGCTAGGCTGAGTCATTCTGGGACACTCACTGCAGCTGGCAGCCCTTATCCCAGCCCCAGGGCACTGTTCTGTGCCCCTTATCCCAACCCAACAAAGGAGAAGCTGAGGAACACTGAGCAGGAGCAGCAGGCTCCATTCCTGGGCAGGCTCTAGAAGGCCCCCAGGAAAAGCTGCTCCACCCAAAGGTCCCTGTGCCCTGAGCCAGTGTTTTACCCTGGGGCAGGAACAGCTCCTGACCTGCCCACAGGGATTCACACCTGGAGCAGCACTAACACTAGACTGAGAGGAGATGNTCAGCTGGGGATCCAGAGCAGCAGGACCCAAAACCCCTGGGCAGGGCTCTGAGGATGGGGGGAATTGCAGTGCAGGGGGCTGGTGTTCTGGGACACCTCGGGACAGCTCCTGGCACTCCCAGAGCAANTGAAAGGCATCTCGATATCAGAACCTGCATCTGATAGAAATTCTGCTAGAAAATTGTGTTCTGCTGCCCTGGGTGCTGGGACACACTATTTTCACATTTGCTGCTGCTCTGTGTCAGGACAGTCTAGCATGGATATGAGACACACACTGGCTTCTTCACAGTGAAGAAGAGAAAACTTAATTTTCTGCTTCAGAAACCAGAATTGCTGGTTCAGAAGGCAAGATAATACCAGTCTTCTCTATGGAGGGAAACACTGAAACAGACTCTTGGAAAGGAAAGCTTTCATATGTCAGCACTCCTTAACAAGCTGAATTTGGGTGCCACATACAAGAGAAGGTGGAGAAAGTACTGAAGACAGATTTCTAACCCTACAGAAAGACTGACTTTTTTGCAGAAATATGTATGTATTCATTTATTCTGTCCTGCTTTGATACAGTACTTGCAGCTGAGAACTCTCTCAGAAGTTTAAGACTGACTACAAGAAATAGTAAGGCAATTTGTATGTTGAAGCTATGATTAAAAAAACACAGTTGTGGTGTTTTGAATTATTGTTTTAAAAATCGACTTTTTTCTTGCACTTTCACACACTAAAAGTGCAAGACAAGTAACTCCAAACTGTCTTTATAAGCTCAGAACTTTGTTGGTTTACATTAGATTTCTCATTAATCTAAGCAAGTATAGGAACCAACACTACAAATTCTGTTCATGCCAGCCTAAAAAGAAAAACCAAAAAAACCCACAGTGTTCTCTTTATCTCAGTGTGAACTAGAGAAGATGGGTATGAAGCACTGCAGGCTGATTTTACCTGGTTTCCAGCTTCCAGCCAGGGCCTGCCATGGGTGTCACTGTCATAGCAGGGCTTGCANAGCCCCCAGACCTCTCAGCCCAAATTCTGCTCTGCTCTGACTTGCACTGACAAACACTCTGCTTTCTCAAAGCTGTCCCACAGGGAGNTCAANCAAACAAACCAACTAAACACCAGGNCAGGACATGACTTTTAATCTTTGTGTCTAAGGGGTGTGCTCCTGTTTACAGCCTTTTCCTCTGGAGCCTGTAAATATACATATATAAATATAAATATATAAATATACACATTTTACTGTGGGAAGTGGAGCAGCTGCCACAGATCTGCACATGAGATGGGAGGCTCAGACAGTGAAANCATAGCTCACATGGATTATAGCAGTGACTTTTACAAGGCCTGCAAATGCACTATACTTAGGAGAGTTGCATAAGAACAAAGAAGTACTGCTCTAGAACTGCCTAACTACAGCCAGCCTGTAACCACCCTCTACTAAAACCCATGTCCCACAGCCAGTGTTTTTATGGTATTTATTGAATTAAGCCTGGATAGGGAAAGAGCAGCACAGGCAGAGTTTGGCAGAATCAGAGGTGATCTGCAGATCCCAGAAGGTGACTGCAGACAGCAGAAGAGAAGATGTAACCCCCAAGTGTCCCAAACCCTAATCCAGCCTTGCATGTCCCTGTGGATCAGTGCTTGAGCTGTCTGCTGAGGTGACTCCTCACCCATCAGCATCTCTCCAGAAACACTCCAGAGAAAACAAGATTTTTTTTTTATATCTTCCTGATCCATTACCCTTTAAATTTAATTTAAAGAAACTCAGCAGGTCAAAAAAGAAATTTCAACCCTAATCTTTTCCTGAGATCTTATTTAAGAAAGGAAATGGAATTAATTTGCTCCTGGTTACAGACTACAGCTCCTTACATATCCACTCCTTATTTCCTTCATAAAGCAAGTTTAGCAGAGGCATTTTCCCCCAGTACTTCAGCACTTCTGATGTTCTACCCTGACCTCATGGAATTACAAATTGGAATGGCCAGCTACACAGCTACATCAGACTGAGACAGACTCTGTTCTTTAGAAATGAAAGCAGATAACATCAGACTGAGACAGACTCTGTTCTTTAGAAATGAAAGCAGATATTCAAGATGTTGCTGGTTTTTTACTGCAGTCTGCAGTTAAGAACAAAATTTCATAACTGTGACTGAAATTTCTTCTAAGGCAGTAAAGCAGCACAGAAATCAGAGCCCCTTACTGTATATTCAGATCAGCTCACCTGGGAAAAACTCCTTTTAAAATGTTTAAACCTAAAGAAATCTAAAAGCCAAATTACTTTGGAAAGCTTGTAGTGCCTGTAGAACAGATTAATATATCTCAGAATGAATACATCAGCAATGAAGTCACAGAATGCTTGCATCAGGTTTTCCTGCAACAGTCCATGGTATATGAAATAAATGGCAGCACAGAGCAAAGCAGAAATGTATTTGCAGAAACCAGAAATAATGCACATAATTACACATGCATTTTCAGAGTTCAATGGATTGTGGAAGCAGCACCCACTAAACACAGCACATTCAATGCACCTCAAACACAGGAAATAGAAATAGAAATCAAAGCATGAGGTGAAAGCCATGACTCACAGACCCCCAAGAGCAGCCTGTACACTGAGTCCTCACCAAGGAAGCTTTAGGAAGAAAACGAACAAAAGCCCCAAACACGCCCCCTGTCCAAGGGCTGGGCTGCACACCCCAATGGGGAGGCAGGAGCACACAGCCACTGCAGGGAGAAGAGGCAGAAGGAGCTGCAGGGAAGGGATCAGACAGACAGACAGACAGACAGAGTTCTGGGCCATTGATTAGAGACCTAAATAGCAAGGTGAGTAACAGAGGATGAGCACCAGTGACACGATCCAGGAAAAGGATCAATTCCTGCTCATCCCATTAGGGAAAGCAGCACTTCCAGAGAAGACTGGACTGAGGAGGTGAACAGAAACACTGCAGTGCTGTCTGGGACAGGAAGGAACAGCTGCTCAGATTGCCAGCCCCAAATCCCAGCCTGTGCTGAGAGGGGCAGCTCAGCTCTGGCAGCAAGGGCTGCAGCTCTGGGGAAATGCTCATCTTCCAGCTGGCAGNAACCTCTCACCTGCAGCCACCTCCATTTAAACACTTCTGTGCTTCTGCCATTTCCTGTCCAGCCTGAGAGNTCAATGCACCTACAGAACTTCACCTGAATTTTCACACAGACATAGTGCTAGCTGCTGCTCTGNCTTCCCAACAAAGGGCCCTAATTTATCATTTTGCCAGTGTGAAATGCATTGCATAATTGCTCAGAAATCAAGTTTCATTAACACTGGCATTAACTATTGAAAATTGGCAGAAACACCATTAGAAGATGAAGCATCATTTAAATTAAATGCTTCATTTGTATTTTTTCCCATCAAAATTAATGNATAGGAAATGGGCATACCAAACTTCAGAAATAAAACTTCTTTTTGGTAAGGAAGAGAGTGAAAATGAATTTTCCACTTAATAAAACTCAAATTACATTTATTTTGCTACATGTAATTTTAGAAGCAGAAATAAACTCTTGAACCACTAGTTTGCAACATTCATGTAGGCACTTCTGAAAGAAATTTCAGTTGTTTTCCAGATTAAATTAGATATCTAACTTTGGATATCTTTATTTAAAAAGCTGTACTTGCATTTATTTTAGCATGATAAAATATTTAGAAAAATTTTTTGCGGTAACCTTGCCAAGTGACAGGTCCAAAATAAAAAAAATGAAAGATTCTTTTTCAGCATATAATGCTGAGTCCACTGCCTCAAATTTTAGTGGTAACAAAAAATATAAGTGGGTTAAAAAGGAGCAATTCTACTGGAGAATGGATTGTCTGGTGCCTGCAATATTCAATGCAAGCAATGGAAGCAAGTAGAAACAATGTCAGNAAATGGCAATTATACTGGAGGTTCTTAAAATCTTAATAAAAAATTCAGCACCCGAATCAAATAATGGCCAAATTGATACACCAATAAGTTAGCCTCAATCTTGTCTGAATTAAAAACTAAATTAATTNGATCAAAGGATTAATACCATGACTAATCAAGCTTTTAAACACAAATGGTAACAATAAGCTAACTTTGTTGGCTGGTTATATATTCAGCTAAAGAATTTAATTTGTCTTGGCCATCACACAGCTTAGGTGTATCCTAAAACTGAAGGTAAAATCTAAATCACAATATCAAAAACTGTTCCTCTAATGTAACTTAGACTTTTCTCTCTGGCCCAACACTCTTTGTCCCCCAGCAGAAACCAAAAGGTATTACAGTAATCCCTAAAAAGCAGAATTGTGATAACCTCTGTGAGTTGTAATGGCAGGACATGCCCAGTGGGAATTCCATGATCCATCCCATGGGCACTTCTCCCTGCTGCCCCTCTGGAGCCAGATTTACACTCCTGTGACCCCTGCATTCCCCACACTCAGGTGCTGGTGTCACACACATGGCCAGGGATTCCTGCCATAAAGCTGTAACCAAACGAGGGCTGGACTCTCTCACTCTCAGATGGCTGAGGTTNAACAAAACACTTGTTGAAAAAAACTATCAAAATGAAAATATCATGGAAAACACAACCAGTGGGTCAAATTATGGAAACTCAGGTGCAATCTCCAACCTTCCATGGCTCCAACTATTAGTAGAGACATTCATAAAAATTATTCCTGTCACTACCATTTTAAAGCAAAATTCCAAACCATAACTATTTTCAACAAGATTCCCAGAAGGTCTGAATAGGCATGGTACAAAATGAGCATTTATAAAATCCTCTAACCATATATTTATGTTATAGGAGCTATTCTGCTTTATGTCCCATCGAATAAAGAAGGAAATACCAATTAATTAAAGCAGTTTCCACTAGGGGTATGAGGTTGGCAGCTGTGTAAATAGAAAAAAANNACCACTGGTCTCCTTCCTGTAACANTAAAACACTGTTTGCAGTGTCTTGTAGGTTTAATATCAACAAAAGCACTAACAATGGATTAATANTTAAATAATTACCTCCCTGCCTGCCTACCCAGAGAAAGGGGGAGCTTCAACATCAGCAAATTCCACATTAGCTTCACAGAAAGGCAGACTGATCACTGAGGCTCAGCCTTGTACTTAGAAGTAGGAAAGCATTTCCATGAAATTGATGTTTGATGATGGATGTGACCTTTCCATGAAACATGCTTCTATTTTTCATTAAATGTATTTTCACTGCAAGGACTCATTTACATATTACTTTACAAACACATATGCAGTGCCTAACTTCATGTAATGATCCTGCAGTCACTTTTAAATTGGCACTGGTCAGGATGGGATAATAAACCCAGGTTTTCAGATCCCAGATATGCAGCCAGAAAGAAGCAAAGGACTTGCTGGGATAGGAAAGGTCACAGGCCAAGCCAATCAGTTTTTGAAAACTGCAAAATAAAACAAGCCAAGAAGGAATCATCAAACACAAACAGATTTCTCATGGCTTAGTTTCCAAAACTGAACAGAAATGTGTCTTTCTCTAGGGNTTTCCCCTTCTTAGAAGGCAGCACAGCATTTCCCAGCTGGAACCCACAAATGCCACTGACTGTATGAGGCAGCAAGGCTGGCTGTGTGACCACCCTAACAGGGAGTTACAGGAATTCTCATTTCATAAAGCTGCTCAGCTACACCAGGGAAAGTCTTCAGGCCCTGTCATCTCATGCATGGAAGAACTGAAGCTTGGGGAAGCAATGAGCTGACAAAAAGGCAGGACCCTGAGTCAGTAACANTCTTTTTTGGATCTAAAGAGATGAAAACCATGCAATTGTAAACATCCTACAGGCTGTGGGAGACAAACCAATCTCCTATTTGAAAACAAGGATTTTGGATGAAAACTGCTACCCCACACATCAGCTTTTTCACATAAAAATGTCTCCAATGTTTTCCCATTTTCTGTTCTTGCTAGAATGCAGAAAAACTCTAAAAATTCCTTTTGAGCTTTAGGAATTGAATATTTTAGTGCTGAGCCTCCTATAGGAGACTCCCACAAAAGCATTCCCTAAAACAGGAGCAGGCAAGGACTCAGAGGCAACAGANTAAAGGGCTGGGAGCAGTGCATTTTTAATTATAACAAGGTTAGAGAGAGAGGGGGCAGGTGTGCAAGATCCAGTGTGGTTTTTTANACTGCAGGCTGCCCAATCTGATTAAAAAACCTTTGCATCCCCTTTGTGAAAAGGCTGGTGCTTGCAATGCCCTCTGTGCCAGTGCTGGNCTGGAAGCTGCAGGATCTGCCAAGGATGCTCCCAAAGTGTGGCACACAGACAAACAACAACTGGAAAGGCACTTTGTGAGGACAATGAGAGTGATGGTGGGATGCCTCCAGGTTTAGCCCCAGGCTGACTGGAGGCAAATGCTTCTCCCTGCAGACTGCAATGCTGCCTCAGAACTGCCATCACCAGCCCTCTACTGCTGAAATTGGATTCATCTGGACTTCAAAAGCTGCTGGGAATCCTGTCCCAGTTTGGTTTCTGTTACAGANCAGAACCATGAGGTAGATAAAAAGCATCAGTTAGTGATACATAATTATTTAAACACCAGTTTTTCAACTTTCTAACTGAGTATGGATTTTTTTTTGTTTTTTTTTCTGTTGCAGACAGAGCACATTCTGATGTGCAATGAATTCTGAATAATGCACACAGCTTCCTCCTCAGCCAGAACAAGTATTTTTTGCTGAGTAATACCAGTTTGGTCCTTAGATCCTGGTTACAATTAATTATTATACTGACATCAATGATTCAGAGAACACTTCAGTTGCAAATACTCTCTAAAATTAAAGCACACTATTAAAGCAGTGGTTTAATAATAGTTTTCAGTTCTGTGGAAAGACTGCTGTGATAAAGAAAAGCATTCAAAAGCCTTTACCCAAACACTTTGCACATATAGTAAAAAGGCATAAACACTTTTGTCGTATTTGACATTTCAAGGATACTCCCAAGATTTGTAATAACAGTAAACCAGGTGGAACAAATCCCTGAAGAATATAAAAGAGAATATCCAATCTTGTCTAATTACTTTCCCAAATCTTTCTGCCTGCTCCCCATCTGCCTCCTGCAGCCAGTGAGTTTCCCCAGTGGAGCTGAGCAGTTGCTGCACTCTGTGCCTGGTGAGCAGTGTGACATCTGGATGGCAGGAGGCAGCTGGCAGCTCCTCCCTGGGGACACAGCCCTCCTTTATCCCTGGCCTGCTGCAGCCTGGGCTGCCAGCACAGGCAGCAGGGATCTGCTCTCCCCTCTCCCATTCTGTCCTTGTGCCTGAGGAAAGCCAGATCCTGCTCTGCTCCTCACACAGGTGTGCTGCTCAGAGCACAACAGTGCTCACTCAGAAACAGAAAACCCAGGAAATAAAACCAGATCNCCAGTTTCATCCCTCACAGTCACATGAGAAGCATTTTCCAAGAGAAAATTATACTAATTAAAGGACATTTGCTTTTAGAAAACAGGACCACCCATGACTGTAAGGCTGCAGAATGAAGTCTTTTCTAGACTGTGAAGTCAATGTGCATATACCTATTTGTATACACATACTAATTCCAGCAAAGATATCCATATGGCTTTAAAATATTTTTCCATCATCTCTTCTGTGTCAAGTTGCTCTCAAAATAATTTATTTTAAACTTAAATCTTTCACATACACAGCCCCAAACCAAAATATTTCTTCTCNGAATGCCTGAGATTTAATTCAGCAGGTTTAAAGAGATCTGAGACTTTTAGAATGTATTTTCCATTTTCATACACTAAGGGCATCATTTTATTGCCACTGTTGCTATTAGAAAAGCTACTGCTTAAAACTTCAGTTTGTGTAACCTCCCTGTAGAGTATTCTGGTGTTCAAATGAGAAGAGCCAGAAGATTATGGAAGTCCCACCATGCTGAACATGTGCAGAAAGTTGTGGTGAGACCATCAGCACCATCACTTATGACATCATGGTCTTGCACCTTACTTCTACAATCTGAAAAAAAAAAAACCCCAAAAAACCACCAAAACCTCCATCTGTTCTAGAGTATGACTGTTCTGGGTACATCCTGTTAATGGAGGAAAAATCCTGTCAACCAAACAGACCTCTGAACAGGAAAAATAATTTCTGATTCCTGCACAGAAACAGAAGCAAGGCCTTCACCTTTCCCAATGCAATTGGGCAATTCATTTCCTGTTAGGCCAGGCTGAACTACTTTACAGACTCAAGTAAGTGCAGAAATCACCAAGGCCCCCCTCAATCCTCTCCTGCTCTCATCAGAGTAGGAAATCAGTAGGTTTATGAGGGAAGATAAGGGTTAGACTTTGAGAAACTGNTTTTATGATGCAGCAACTTGGCCAAATTCAGATATAGTGGCTACTGACTGCAAAAATCAACATTTAAGAAAACACATTTGTAGGTGTAATTTCTATGCACCTTGCACAACAATAACTGCATTACCTGTAAATGAATTACAATTAAAAGCAGCAGATGTGCTGGGAATTTTGGCCATGAGTCACATCACAATAATTTGAGCCCTTTAGCAAAGAACACAGCAATCTTTTATACCACAGGAGGGAATCACAGCCTACATGGCTACTCCTGCATCAGGAATAAATGAATGCATGAGGGAGTNAAACAGCTGCATTTTCCAAGGGAGAGGCTCTGAATATTTTACCTAGATGAATGCCAAAACTGGGAAAGATGAAAGAAAAAAGTCAAGAATGAAAGAAAACTAAAATGAAAGGCTAATAACTAGTGGAATTCTGTACTGAATTCTGTACTGTCCAAGCCAAACATGTACAAACCTGGTGCAAAACTTGTGACTCATCAGCTGGACTCCAGAGTCAGAAGGTAGCAGGAAAAAAGTTTTTGATAAGCTCTGTTTAAACTTTAAACACAGACTGCAGATACTGAACCTTGTTTTCAAGCACTGTTAAAACTGAAAGCAAGACCCAAACAAAGTACTGGAACCAATTTTAGGAAGACATATTACTGCATTTTCTTAAAAAATGTGTCACTGGAGCATTGCTAACAAACAGGGCTGCCTCCTAGATAAGCTACTGAGTGTTATTTAGGATACCAAAACATTATTAGAGAATAATGTGCACTAATTCAGCAAAGCTTTGAAAAAAGCTGCAATGGGGAGATCAAAAGGCATTCCAATAGTGAGATGTTGATGTACCATTTGACTGGAGGTATTTTGAACAGTGTCACTGAACAGCTCCAGTGGCAGAATGTGAGGAGAAAAGAGGTGAGCAGTGGCAGAAGGGTGAGGTACAGATGAGTGCTATCCCCTGAGCAGTAACACAGCACTGCAAAGCAGCACAGGCTGCTGNGAGAATCAAGAGTTCCCAGACAGGATGATGCACCAGTGCAGCTTCCTGAACAGCAGCACAGCAGAGCTGATTTCTGTGGCCATGAAGCTGGGAGGAACTGGAGGGCAGCCAGGCTCCTGGAAAAGATCCATCTACATTCCAGGGCCTGAGAAAGAGTACTAAAAGAAACATATAACTACAAATCAATCTCATTGATACTGCATGAAAGCAAGGTCATTATTCTGAAAAGGATGCAAAGATTAAAGAAACAACTCCAAGTATCAATGTGGATTGATATGACATACACTTGGACAAGGCACAAGAACAACCCTCAAGAGCTCCATCAGTCATGTTCCAATATTCCAGTAATCATCTCTTGTTTGTTGACTCATGATTGGCTATGGCTGACAATGGCAAGGGTTTTCCATCACTCTTGGACAAGCTGTGGTGTACAAGTTGTNATGCTGGAAGGAGAATAACCCAGTGCCTCTCCAACAGGAAAGGTCCCCAGGAAGCAGGGAGCTGGTGGGCACAGCACAGAGCAGAGCAGAGGGTGCAGAGGAGGCCTGTGAGCTCACACTCCCAGAGGCAGCAGCAGCAGTGCCCAGCTGGGCTGGAGCCATGAACACACACCATGGGAGGTGCCCTGCCTGTGCCCATCCCCAGAGCAGCTCTGACCAGCCTGGGGCACAGCAGGACAGAGACCCCACGAGACCAAGGGCTATCCCAGAGCAGCCCATATTTCCTTCATTGCCAGTGGCATTCCAAGGTTGTTTTTAATTCATTACAGCCATCTGTACCAGACTTGTATGAGGTACTTGGAACAAGCACAGTCCCAGCTGTGCTAGGGACAGAATTCCTGCTAATGTTTATGGACACCCTTCTGTTAGAGTACTAATTTGGCTGAGTTTTAGCAATTCTTAGCATGGCTTTCCATCTACTTACACTGGACAAGTAAGTTCTAACCTCATTTCCATCAGGATCTGGCACAGCTCCAGGGAAGCCAAATTAAACACCTTGTTNTACGTGCCAGTGTAACAATGGAGGCAGAAGAGGACATCACATGCAGCAAGAGTCCCAAGAGAAGCTATAAAGTAATTAATAACATACTGCCACAATCACAGGCCTCAAGGTGAGAAGGAAAAAAACCAAGCAAATTAATTGCTTCTTAATGATCCATTAATCCAGTCCTTTATTTTGTTAGGTATGCACCCAAAATGTATTTAAGCAATTACCTCGAGTCACGTTGCTTCACAGCCTCATTAAATTCTGGGGGCCTCCTCTCTATGGCCACTGAAACCTACTGTGGATTTGGGACTGGGACAAGCAGAGCTAAGGCAGCAGAGGGAAGGTTATGANAGTGCAGCACCTGAAGAATGCTCTGCTGATGTGCTGAATGCAAGCCACTCAGNATGTGAGCAAAGGGAGGCAGAGGGAAGCTCTGCTGGGTCCCAGCTGCATTCCAGGAAGCACAGCTGCACCAAAGTCATAACACAAAGCATCCAAGACAGGGAGCACTCAGCAGAGACATCTTTGCACTACAAAATACCATGCCATATAAACATGCATTATTCCTTTCTCCCTCAACCACAAACTGATGCAATCTGCCAGCTATTGCAGATGAAAGTCTCATTCCTTAAGTATCCTGCAGCAACACTCTGAGAAGCTGATCTGATAAGAAAGCAGACAATAAAAAGAGCATCTTCAACCCCTAAAATTAAAATGAGCAAATGTGTCAAGGCAAGTGTGAGACAAAAGAGCAAACATTAAGAGAATGAAAGACTTTCATAAATAAAAAGCAACAAAACTGAACAAAGAGAGAAGGATTATTTAATTACATATTTAGAATGAATGAGGGGATAAATGTGTGATAGTAACCCACAGAATGAATTGTTTGTATTTTTTACCTATTCTTCTAAATGAAATTCATCTTCCTCTCTCTCACTGGAACACTCCTGCTTTGAGGATGCAGAAATTTTCCATATCATTTTGCAGGAGATGCTTTATCTGGTCGTGCAGTTCAGGGCAGCAGCCTCTGAGCCTGCTCAGCTGGGTGGCCTTTCTGCCTGGAAATGAAGAGGCTGTCCCAAAATGGCTTTGTCCCACAGAGATGGGAATGGAAAGCACCACCAAACACACTGGGATTCTCTGATTTCTTGAAACTCAAACAGCACACGGTTCAGGGACACAGTAAACTGGAGGGTTTTTTACTTCCACTGAGTGAGAGTTCAAGAAATGGATAGGAGAAAAAGAGCAGACAAAGATGATGCCTTGTTAAGATGTCCTTCAGCATCCCTACCTGCAGTNTTTGGGCAGAGTAAACACAAGGGGATGGAAAGCATTGCTGCTTTCTCCTTCACAGGANTAATTTTAAAACAGAAATAGGCACAGAACAAATTTTAGTTTGTTCTGGATATCAAGAAGCCTTGTCCCTATTGGCTTATGTGGAGTATTTAACAGGGAGATCTAATATTTTCAATCAGAACAGTTTTAGGTAAGTTANCTGCATTCTGTGACATGCACATACAAGATGCTCAGCACTGAATGTGAAGCTCTGCAGAACCCAAAGCTCCTGCCCCAGAAGTGCTGTGTGACTTTAACCTGCATGTCCTGTGGCTCAGAATGCACAGCCAGGGCTGTCACAGCTCAGCTGTGTGAGCAGGATTTCATGAACCTTGCAGGGGAGCACTCCCTTACCTGGAGACAAGCCAGGGATGTTCCTGAACAGCNCCAGTGTGAGAGCAGGACATGCTCTGCTCAGGCACAAGGCCCTGGCCTGGATGCCCACCCCCTAAACCAAANATGCACAGACCACCAAAGCCATCCACCTTCTAAAGCAAACTCAGATCAGAGCACCTATGAGTGACTTGCTGGTCTCAAATTGATTGTTTTACTTTCTTAAAAAAGGGGTTGAGGGGACAGAAATAAAGCAGTGAAAGCAGTGCTTAAGAAAAACTACAGATTCTGAAGCACATTCAGGTTCAGGTNGTGGATGCAGTTTGACCTTTGCAGAAAAGGTTTAATGTAGTGCTGCAATTCAGAGTAACTTCTTCAGTACAAAACTACAGATTTCTAATTCCCACTTAACTCTGTAAAAATACTGAGAGTTCTGTCAAGACATTCCAAGTTCCTACAGTTCAACAGAAACTCAGTGTGNATTTTAACAGGTCAGCTGGGTGGGTAAGGCTGCAAGATGCCAACAAATCCCAGTTAGAAAATCAGTAAGATCACAACACATCTGTTTAAAAAAATCATTGTAGTGACTTCCCTCCTTTTTGGACTGGTATTTCAAGCCCTGGGGCCCCTGAGTGAATTGCTTTTGTAATAGATCTTACATTAGCTGGGCTACAGAAGTGGCTGAAACTCCTCTGACAGTACAAGTTGCAAAATGTGAATAGAACTTTACCAGCAGAAAAGCAGCACTCTATCAGATGAAGGTCATCCTGCCTCCAAGAGTGGCAATAAGCACTTCTAAGGTAAAACTCTTCTAACTGCCAGCTATTTTTGGCCTAGGCACATCATGACTTGGATGGTATTACTACAAATTTAGTATCCCCTCACNGCCATCTCTTCCATTAACTCATTTCTTGAATTTATCCAAACTGAAGCACCACCACTTCTTTGGTGGGGGTTCCACCACTCAGTGATGCTGCACAGGACTTGCAGAGANGAGAGAAGGAGTCAGTGCTGGGGGGAGCTGCCTGGGAGGGAAGGAGTCAGTGCTGCCTGAAAGAAGGCATGAGAAGTTCTTAATAAAAGGCTGGTGTTGGTGCCAGTTGTGTCTGGCTTGACATAATTACTACATTAAAATATCTGGTTTGATTAGAGTAAATTCCCCAATTCTGCAGGGTACCACATCCCATAACTGAAAACAGATTTTAAAAAAATCAATTAAGATTAGCNTTCTATTTTCATTTAAAATGCCCTCCTATATAATTCCCCAATAAATAACTGATGAATTCAGAAGAAGCTGATGCAAAAGTAAGTTTTACATGCCTGCTAGTGGCCNTGCAAATACACACATGAGCTGTTTCTTCTATTTATGTACTCCATTCAAATGGTCACAAATCACTTAACTGCTTGCTCAGAAAAACCAAGCCCCACCCACCCACAGCACTTGCAAGCCAAATACATTTTATTATAAAAAGTGTAAATGTAACTATTAGTGTTAATGCAGAGCAAGAAAGATACATCTGGAAGTGGGCTGTGTACCCAGAGAAGGAACCCACCCCCTGCAGTGACTGTCACTTGAGTTCACACCATGATTAACAGCCAGCCTAGCACTGTCCAAGGAGGATATTCATTGTCTTCCAGCTGTAATTCCACTGGTTGGCTTCTTGTTAAGCAATAAAATACAGGATAAGATGACCACAGCAGATACAGTTATTGCTATCTATAACTAAGAGAGAAGCACTGGTGACTAAAAATGAACCCTCCATGAACAATTCACTCNAACATTGCCTGCTTTTCTCAGCTGTCTGCTCCACTGCAGCTACAACTCAACTCACTCATGACTTCTTGGCAGGAACCATAGTGACAGGCCAGGATCTGAACATTTCCTTGGTTTCAGGACCCACAAGGAAGTCCCACATTCCTACAGGCCAAAAGGAACTGAAAGAACACTGAAAGCACTTGCTCACTCAAATGATCATTTGCTTGTCTGCAGCACTGTCACTGGAAATTAAAATTGCCATGTGGCTAAAGCTATGAAACAAACCAAATAGACCATGAATACTTTCAAGCTTTCAAAGTCCAGCTCCAGACTGCCAGATTTTAGGAATGCCTAAGAAAGTGGGTAAGATCAGGAAAGACTGGGAAGGAAACCAAAATGACAGGTACAGTAAAGGTGTTTTAATACACCAGGTATTTTCTCTTAGGTGTAATCTAGAAGGCACTAATAGAAACCTTCTGATTCTGGCCTGCAATTTTGTATTAATTATGGGGGGAGGAGGGTTTAATTAGTAGTTTGGTAGAAGTGTGACAGTTCACTGGCTGAATGCTTTTGCCTGTTAGGGAGAGAGCTGCTTTTGCAGTCTTTCCTCAAACACTGGCCAGGGAAGGGGAGTCAGCACTCCAGCTAAATACCTGCAGCAGTCCTGCCAGCACCAAAGAAAGAACTGTGAAATGGCACACTGGCACAGCTGCTATCCTGCTGCTATTTAATATTTATGTGTTTGACCCTAACTGTTGGAGTAGCTGAAGGCAACTTATGCTATACTGAAGAACAAAATATATCTGAAAATCTAGCATGTTCAGTAATGATTGGTATTTTAAAATTCTTGCCTAAAACAGAACTTTTCCAACGCTGTTCTAGGGAGTTGGATGGACACAATGTCTATGAAGGCACACTGCTAATGAAACAAATGTTTCTTTAAAAAAATCATAAACCAATCATCCTTTGCACTACAATATAAGACACCTACATGCATTATTATNAACAAGTTATACAATTATGATGTCCTGTTATCTCTGAAATTTACACAAACCAGTAAATCCTTTAGTATATCTCTTACAGATTATCAAAAAGAGGCTGAGGGATTATCCAAAATTAAATTACCAACACTTTATCTGTTGCTAAGAAGNCCCAACTGAATCCCACAGTAGCAATTGAGGCAATGAAAACACTTTGTATAAAACTTTAACTTACTGATTCTGAACTGTTAAGACTTTTAACCCATTCCCCCCTCCCCATCTTAGTTATTCCCAGACCAAGACATTTTCTTGACTCTAATGCTTCAATTCTCAGCTGTCACCTTCAAGTTTTATTTTAATTGAGAAAAATATGAAAGCATTTCCATGCTGGCTATTTTTTAAATGACTCTTCCTGAGGTAGCCTCCCTCCTCACCAGCTTTACTTGGTTTCAATGCAGGAAAAGATCACCTCTCCTGATGGCTTCTTTCCCATTATTAACTGTGAGCCTTGAAATTCTAGCAGTTGTCACATGCCACAAGGCCACGTAAGCTGTGATAAATCTGGGTCTCCAAAAGCATTTGCTTTGCCCTACCTGGCTGATGCACCTCAGTGCTGACAGTAATAAGGAGCTATTGTGGAACATGCATTTATTATTGAAGTGCAAGAGGCACTTTTATAGAAGTAACCTATATGGAAAGTACTTTCTCCTGTACTGTGCCCATAATTAAGGTAGTTTCAGTTAGCATTTGAGCTCTGCATCAACTGGCAGTTCTAGACACATAAAAATTTGAAACTATCTATACTTAGAACATCAAAAAGACAAAGAAAGTACTAGAAAATTCAAAGTTTGAAAATATATGGGGAGTGGGCATATAAAGACACAGAGCAGCAGCTTTTGCAGCAGAAACAGCTACTTCAAAGTCAAGACATGCTTCTGATTGTAGTANTGCTCCAACACAACCCTGACTTACTGTTCCAACACAAACATTTTGTAAAGTCTAATCACCAATCCAGGAATCGGCTTCCACAGTTTTANCCACTCTTCTCTATCCAAATTTCTCCTCAGTCCCACTCTTCTCCCAGAGAGTGAGCAGGGGGCAGAGCTGCAGCACAGAGCTCACTGGTGCTGCTCTAACATTGGAAGCACTCAGAGAGCAAAGCCCTTCCAGANGCAGGGAGGATGAGCAGCCCCAGCTGCAGAGGGCAGAACAGCACATAACCACAGCCATACATTCTGTCCAAGCCCAGTGTCCTGAGCAGGACACCACGGGTGTCCTGCAGCCATTCCCACACCCTGGGAGCCAGCAGGGCCCTCTGCCACCCTGTGCCAGGTACCAGCAGGCTCTAAAGCTCCAGTTCCCTGCCAGCCCAGCACAAAGATCAGTGTGCAATGAGGCACAGTATGGACCTGCCACAGCAGTATCAGCAAACATCCTCACTGTGAATAGTCACAGCAAGCAAACCCTTCCTGCTGCTATGGGTTCATTGCAATCCTGGATAATCCCACACCTGTAAAGACACACCACAACTTTCCAACATGTCTTCACCAAAACTCAGACAAGTGCTGTGCTACTTCATGCCCCTGTGCCCATACATTTGCATAATTTTATTTTTGGTTATCTTACCTTGTTTTCCCAAGGCTTGCAGCTGTTCTTCCAGGTCCCAGTCCAGAACACCTGTCTTTACAAGAGGGGTTGCTCCATCCTGTCCCTCACTGTGAGGGACTGCTACAGGCAGCCCAAGCAGCACTTTGAAGGAATGTTCTCACAGCTCTTCTGCTCTACAGGCAGCCTTACAAAGGCAGCACCTAGACCAAAACTGTACCCTGTCCTTGTCCTCCTCTCTGTGCCTTTGTCCTTTGTTCTCAGCCCAGTTCCTCTGAGATCCTGTGGCTGTGTGGGCTGGCTGTGTCCCACAGGTGCATCTTGTTTGCTGCTCAGGCTGTGTGGGTGTGCCCCACAGGTGCTGCTCAGGCTGTGTGGGTGTGCCCCACAGGTGCCTCTCGTTTGCTGCTCAGTCTGTATGTATGTGTGTCCCACAGGTGCATCCCATTTGCTGCTCAGGCTGGGGGTGTGTGTGTGTGTGTGTGTGTGTGTGGGTGTGTGTGTGTGTGCTTCTCTGGGAGGTGAGAAACTAATTCTGGA
>OAMK01000058.1:264216-332966 GCA_900205225.1 Saxicola maurus maurus | reverse complement strand
GTGTGTGTGTGCCCCACAGGTGCCTCTCGTTTGCTGCTCAGGCACAGCTGACAGCAATGCCAAGGCCACACCAGCTCTGGGGGAGGTGCCTGCCCCTCCTCAGGTGTTCCACATTAGCTGCTGCCCACGGGGATCTCAGGAGCTGCAGGTATCAAATATCTGACCTCAAACAACACTGTGTGGCCATCTGCCTCCAAAGTCAGTGCTACATTAAATAAAGCTGGCATGTTTTTGTTCTAACATTCAGAAGCTTGATATGAAAGCACTGAGAAGCACTTTGTGTGTGCAGATGAAGTGGAGGAACTTCTGTGTTCTGTAAGAGGGCAAGCANCAGGTCTGGGAAGGGCAGCTTCCCTTCTCTTACACAGTCACACTCTGGGCAAACCAGAGCAGCTCTGGTAAAGCCAGCCCACTGCTGCAGGCAGAGGATGTGACCACTGCATCCTCTGAGGAAGCCTTTCACTCTTCTTGTTTGTTCNTGGCTCTTTGAGGGAGACACTTCTAGGCACGATGAGCTCTTGTGTTGTTACAGAACACTGAGAAATTCCAATCCAATAACTCCTCCTGGAAAAACAGGAAGAAAATACATCAGCTGGGATCTAAAGNGCTCTACATGATGTGCCCTTACTCTGAGCTGTCTGGGTTTTTTTACAGGCTGCACTGTCATATGGCACAGTCCTCACTGAGGAGAGCACTGCTAAATTCTGNGTAGCAGTTAAACCCAAGGTGGTTCAATCCAGCTGGAGCACTAAGAAATAACCACCTCAGCCTCCCAGCCATTTCCATGCTGGCTCTCAAGTAAAACAGCCTTGCTGCCCCTAGTACCTCAGCAGCATGCCACACAATGAATAAGCAGTTGTGTTGCAGTGACCAAGCCCTGCAGCCACACTGCACCACACCAGCTTGCACAACACTTTATATCAGTTTATAACCATTCTCCTTGGCTGCTGAANTGCCCCTGGAAGTCCTTTGGTGAGGAGGCAGTCTGGGGGGCTGAAAGGACTGCTTCAGAAAGCTGTCTTCATCACCAAAACCTGAAGTGTCTTCCTGATGTCTGCATTCCCAACCTTTGACACCTCACCTGCTCCTATTGCTGGTATTTCTCTCAAACTGCTACACTCAGCACTATTTCTGCTAAACTTACAGAGGTCAGGCTTTCACACTATTAACAACTTTAAGTATTGTCTAGACAAAAAATGCTTATGATCTCTCTGGTTCCAGTTCCACTAGTTCTGCACACTTGTACAGNGCATTTTACATGTGTAATATGCCTCTGATATGTCTTGATACAAGACCACCACCAATACTAGACTGAACAGGAATGTTCCATCAGCTCTCTTCCATCTAATTCTAAGTCTCATTCAAGAAAAAAAGGAAAATCTAAGGCCACCAGCTAGATGATGAAACACATCCTTCCACAGAAGTCATTAAAGTGAGATTAACATCACAAAAATGAAGANGCTACTGTTTTATATGGCCAGAAAATAATTTTCAGTTTGTTTAGAACCAAAGACTATTAAGCTTACTGATAATATACTGCCAACAAGGAGCAAGAAACACATCCTGCTTATCAAATTAATTACCAATATAGCCTTCAATATGGAGCCTTGACAGTGATATGACTTCCTAACCAAAGTGTAGTTCTGTGTTTGTAATTAACACTGGAGGTAAATTCCATTTTTGCATATGTCTTATCTATTCATTTTCTAGTCACAGTTTTCTCCTGGAGTGTTTTTTGGTGTCAATCTGACCAAAAAAAAAAAAAAAAAAAAAAGGCAAAAGCAGTGTCAGGTAGAACACTCCATTAAATAGCACATTCTAAAAGCCAAGTCAGTGACTTGAAAAACCAAAAGCCCCAGAGCCCTGTAGAAGTGCAGAATCCTAGAATACCTCTATCTTTGTGTTCCATCCATTCTGTGCTCTCCCAGCCTGGAGAAGGCATATGCAGGAGCCACAGTGACATCCCAGAGCTGCTGCCTGTTGGTGCAACATGCCACACACAGTGATTCCTCACAGGACAAACAAACAGCTCCAACTGCATGCAACCAAGCTGCAAGTGCTATTTTGGGGTAGAGAAGCNTGCTTAGCATATGGCTACTAAAATTTTTCTGGGACAGTCTCAATGTAAAGGATGAGAACAGTAATTATCACCAGGAAACAAGTTAAATAGCAGTAAAACGTGACAATTCTTAATAAGAAGAAGCTGAGACTCTCTCAGATTTCAAAGTTTGTTGATTAGGGATATACTTTTAGTAAAAGCAGTGAATTCAAGCAAAATGCATGCTTAGCACAACACAGCATCTGCAATCCCAAAGGCCAGCAGCTGTTGGAATATTCAGTAGCCAACTGGAAGCCTAGCAAGTCTGAGCCAAAGAGGACAGCACTGGCACCTCCACAGGTAAGAACACAAAGCAGCACAGCAAACCAAGCTGTCCTACACCCAGGGTAAGCTGGAGAGGCAGCTCCCCACACAGCATGAGGCAGCCTGACACACACAAGCAGCCCATTTATCACACTGCCTCCTGACCTGCTGACACTGAAACACCACTGCTCTCAAGCTATTCCTTTCCATTTATAGATGCACCTGCAGCAAAGTCAGAAGGACTAAAAAGTAACTTCAGAGAGCGTATTTTTAACTGTTTGTTTATTTCCCTTTGAATTTTGATTTGAAGAGGTAAATTACAGACTTCTCTAAGTGAAAGTGAATCCAAAAAAACTCTTTATGAAACCTTATAAAGAAATCCTTAATGATCACTCTTAGCCAGCTAACTCCTACTACCATGCTTTTACCCAGTCAGAAAAGGAACAGAATTAGGTTTTACAGTTCTTTTTTTACACCTCCAAGGTTCTGCATATAAATAAATGTATTTCCAGATGCTGATGTGAGGTAGGAGAGAGATTAAATTGCACAGAGTGGAACTATGGAATAAATAGTTCTGCATAAAAACATGAGACATTGAGAAGGAGAGAGAAGAAAGGGGAAGAACTGTCAGGTAAATATCCTATGCAAATATCCTAGTGTTTTAATCCTAGTTTCAGCTGTGAGCCAGTGACTGACAGATGCTGGTGCACTGGGTCAGACCTGATGGACTGCTGAACTTGCACCAGGTCTTTGCATTTGCTCCCCATGAATTCCACAAGATTTCCAGCAGCCCACAGCTTGAGCTACAGTTCCTAAACTCCATTTGTGCAGAAACACCAAGAAGCAGTTCCATGGAATTTCTCTTTATCAAGAGATAAACTCTGCTCCATNAGGTGGCCACAGCAAGCTGTGCACAGCCAGAGCTGTTCTGGTGACATGAGGCAGCAGAAGAGTCAAAGGTTCATTCAACAATGACAGCTTAGCTTCCAAGGCAGCAGAGCTGCTGTGCTGCTGGGTACAGCTCTGACAGTGCCACAAACACCAGGTCTAGATCTGCCCCAGCACTTGGTGTCACCAGCTGCCAGTCTTGCTCTGCACTGCCATGCATTNCAGTGTTATCCCTGCTATATGTACATACAGTTCCATGCTGTCATTATTTTCTTTATCACTGCCTCTTTGCTACCATACTTCAAAAGCAAATTGTTTCCTTAACTCCAAACTATAACAAATTTTGTAATTTACTGCTACAGTGAACACGCNGGGAGCATTAATGTAATTTGGAATTCTAGAAGTGTTTTACTTCAAGTAGCAGCTTCCTGAACAAAATAAAAAAAAACACTTTTGTTGAGGCTGTTTTCTTCAACAATTCACCTCGAGCCTGCTTTCTGTATTTTTACATAATTGTAGGTCATTTCCTTAAAATTATTAATCCTCTTTCATGTAATGGTGTATAAAACCCCCCTGTATTTCTCATGACACCTCATTAAATTCTCATTTCTTACTGAAATTCTGTATGTAATGTACCAAACTGTTTCCCTTTTGGACAGAAGTCAAAGAATATTTCAGTGGAGCAGATCAGATGGTTACTAAGCAAAGTCCTTCCTAATGAACTTAGTGGGTCAGCTTAGCACTGCTCAAGTGCATAATAATAATAATAATAATAATAATAATAATAATAATAATAATAAAAATAAAAATAATAAAAATAAAATTATTATTTCCTTGAAAACCACACAACACTAAGTATATATTAAAGCACTTTTAAAATTATTTGAGAGGTTTGGTAATCTAAATTCCTTCTTAATAGGGTTCAACATCCTGAAATGTGAAGATGTGTTGAGAAAGCACCTGCTATAAACTACACTGTTTTTACTTGCTCTGGGGAAATAGTTTATTCATACTTTAGTATGTTGTTGTTTAAAATGTGTTTTTTCCTCTAGTGATAACAAGAATGATCTGGAAAGCAGAGCTATTGTGCTATGCACTTATTGATCACAAGGACTGTAACACAGCTTGCAGTGGTGAGGTCAGTGCTACACAGGGGACACTGAGGTCCAGGTTCTAGTCTGTGGCCTTAAATTTTGTTAACATGATTCTTACTGGAACTGTTAGAAATTGAAGGAGTAATTTCATAAATGTGGTAAAATTCACATCTAGTGAAAAACTATTGAATAGCTTTACTAATCAACATTAATTTGCCTAACACATTCAGAAATTATCTTCACAAACAGATTCCTTAAAATCACTTGTGAAATTAAATGGTTTTCTGGTCCTCACTGAATAGTTTAGATAACAAGAGCAGTGGGAATTTTGACACACATATTTTGTAGTTCACAGTCAGATCCTGCTCAGGCTACTTGTGAGAATTCACATGAGGAAATGATTCCCCAGATACACATGAACAGTAAATACTGGATTATTTCAAAGCACTCACATGAATTAAAGTCCAATGCATATCCACAGAAATAAAGGGAGTGCTGTGCTCAGTGCTCTGTCCCAGCCTCTGCACACAGGTAACTCTAACTCATGCCAGTGTTGTGGCACAGAAAGNCAGTCCCTTCCTGCACTGCACAGATGAAGAAGGTCCTGTTCCACCCCACATCAGGTGTCTGCTGGCTGGCAGCACAGGACAAAGCAGCCTTGGAATNACTGAGACTGTTCTGACTTGCTGAGAACTGATGCAGTGACCTGGGGCACATGTATCCTGCAGCCTGAGAAGTGAAAATTGCTGCCAGAGAGGCACCATCCCAAATAGGAAGTTTTGTATTAAAAATTCAAAACACTTTCTAGCCTTCATTCTTTCAATTGGGGAGAAGTTTCTGNAAAACTCATTTGCATCAAAGTGTATAAGAGATTCATTTTATAGCATCTGGATAAAATAATGATAGGATTTCAAGATCCTGTGATGGTTTCTTAGAAAGGGGATGAGGAAGGAGNAATAGATTGAATATTCTCAAGAATTAGAAAGTATAGCCATAGACTNGGATATTAAAAGCCTGTCTTGCAGAATTTATAGACTGCCATTTGGATTTAAATCTGTCAGTCTATCCTTGAAAAGACATTTGACTGAAATTATGGGTGGTGGATCTGTGTGTAGGATTACAAGCCTTCAGCTCCCTGGCAGCTGTGTCTCACTGCTGNGGTGTTTGATGCTGAGGACTGATGACAGCAGACCTTTATTTACTCAGTGGCAATTCCTGGAGCACATGCTAGGAGGGTGCTAGGGCAGAGANACTGAGGAGTTTGGAAGAAAGCAAAACTGTAGGGAGGCTTCTCCCCTGGAAATCTCTTGGCATGTTGCTGATGGCTCACCACAGGTAGAGAATGCTCTATGTGTCACATACAGGGGACACAGGCTGGCACTGCAGAGGTCTCTGCTGCTGCCATGTTCCCTCTCAAATTCCAGATGTTACTGTCAGCTCTGTACTGACCTGAAAGCAGCTCCAGGGGCCATGGCTGAATCTACCACAGCTAATCACAACAAGAGAAACCCTTGTCCCTGATGGCTGTTTATATCCAGGCTAAGGCCACTGCAGAAGTACCTGAGAGGGAAACTGAAATGGAAGCTGCTCAGCAGTGCTAATTAATGGGTGACCAAAGAAATTACCTGGCCTGGAAGGCAAAAAGGGGCAGCAGCAGCAGGGGAGAGCTGGCTGCAGGCAGCAGTGCCAGGGGCAGAGGGACTCCTGCAGCACAGGCAGGTTTCCCTGGCTGCCCAGAGCAGAAATTCCTCAGCACTGCTCTGTAGCAATCCTGGGAAGCCATCGGGGGCCACCTTGGGGCAGCAGAGCTGGCACTGGGATTGGAGCCAGCCCATGCCAGCTCCCTGCACTGGTGCTGCTCCAAGTGTTGGTAAGGAACCAGACTGTGATGTGGCTTGGCAGACTCTGTGTACAGCACTAATGGTGGTAGGACCCTGTCCAATGCATTTTAAAAAATATATTTTAACACAAATACACATTTAATTTGCCTCCAGGAGTACAACAGAAGTTCTCTATCATAACACTGAAATTAGCTTCCCACTGTGAGAGATTATTTTCAGATTGCAAATCTATTTGAACTTAGTTTGTTCTAACAAGAGATCTTAAATTACAGAAAATATTTTTTGAAACTCAGATGACTGTCCCCTTCTCCATCCCACAAAGGCACTCTCACCCAAGGCTGGATTGCTGCATATACAAACTGGGAGCCAGGTCTCTGTGGAACAAAGCATTCATNCTCCATTAAGCTCTGGAATAAATGATGATGGGCAGTGTTTAGTTATGAATATCTCCTTTTAAATGATGCTGTAATAGCATGGGCCATATTTCCTGGACGTGGAGCAAATGTTTCTGTGTGATTTGTTTACACCATGAAAGCCTGGCATCAGAAAGCTCCATTCCCCCAGGAACAGTTCAAGCTGAAACATGAGTGCTGTGTAGGGAGCACAGTAAAGTACTGCACTGGCTTTACAAACCCCCAGGAATGTGAAACTACTATAAAATAAGCACTGCTCTCTATCTATATTATGCTCCTNAAACATCCCCTTTTAATCTATGGAAAGCACTGCTGTTGGTGTCACCCCAAGGGAGTGTGCAGAGCCAGGAGCAGGATGNACAAACTCCCTGTTCCCCAAGGACTGAGAGCTGTGGGAGCAGGCACCACCTGCCATCCTCTTCCCCAGTTTCATCTGCATTGACACTCCTTCTCCCCCACAATGCCAGATTGATTTTTGAACAATCCTTTCTTTTCCCTGAANTTCTAGCTCTCCTATGTTTTACTGTTGTGAGAGCCTCACTGGTAAAAATCTTGCCAGAAAGCTCCATGGAATTCTTCTACCTTTGTTTTATTATGACTAATAAATTATAGATTCTGATCTTGAGGANAATAAACAAAGAGTAAGTCCCTTCATTTCCTTTACCCTCACACACCACTTCTAAAGACATGGATGATCATGAATTTCAGTGCTCCTCAAACACAGATTCAGACTGAAGCTGAGGGGGTTTTTAACAACTTGTTGGCAACAGCTTTATTTCAACTGAGCACAGGCCACACCCCTTGCACAACAGTTCCNCAGCACAGCTGGAAGCAGCTGGATGAGGCTGGATGTGCCCAGGAGGTACAGCCTGGATCAGACACTGCAGCTGCAGCAGGATTTGCCTCTCTCCTGGCTTTTCTGGTTTGTTCTAGCAGTGTAACTGTGTTTGGCACTGAGACACCAGAGCAGGCAAGGGCTGTGCTCAGCAGCTGTCCTGTCCATGGTCAAATGGTCCAACTTCCCCAGTTTGGGAACAACATTGATTTAATTTTATATGCAGAAATGGTAACTCAGAGAAAGAGTGTGGCACTCACTGTAAGTCACCTCCAAATGGGAAATGTTTGCTAGCAGCCCTCTGTAATTCTCATTAAGAATGATAATGCAGGCAGTGAAAGAGTAAGTAAAGTGATTTTCTATAAGCCAAACCCTAATTAATCCTGCATTGTGTCTATTGATGCAGTTTTATCAATGTCACTGCTGATTTTATGTCTGCTGATGGTCATTTAGCAAACACAATGTACTGAAGAGGTGGAAGGCCACCTGCATACAAACCACTTGAATTTAAAAATCACAGGAAAAATAAAGTTATTCCTGATAATAACTAAAATCTGGAAGTCTTATTTGATTAATAAGAAGTGGGAGAGCAGTTTCCTTCCTGNGATGCTACTGTGTGAAATAAAAAAGAATGCACATGGAACACATATGCTGAGTTTGGGAATTCCCTGTTATTTCAGTTGTTTCAGCCATGGAAACACACAGGACAGAATCCATCTGTCCATCAGTCCATAAAGGCCATGTACACTGTACAGCCAGGCACTTCCACAAGTCCAGTTTTTGGGCAGTGGGGAGATACAGAAGCAAGCAGCCTGTCTCTGCCAGGCTCTGCAGTAACACAGCCTGGGGGCTGCTGGAATGGGTGTGCTCTTGGCCCACTGCAGCCACAGCAAGATAAATCACTCTTCCCCAACCAAAACTGGCTTGCCCTGCAGACATGTTATGAGCCAGAACTTGTCACCCAAGGATTCACAGTACAGAAATCATTTGGCATATTATCTATCACACAAACCTTGAGAGTGCCATACATTTTTAAAGCCTTCAGCAGGTATTTGAATAATTTACTTTAACAGTCACATTTTCTGTTTGCTATCATCAGGCNTTGATCAGAACCAGCCACTGTAATTTTCTCACCATTCCTTAGTTTTTNTACTTTCTGCAACACCTCCCTGCACCTTCTCCTGACCTTCACAGACACAACCCCCACACAGCAGAAAGACTCTCTAAAATCTTGTAGTAAGAACAATGCTGTGGTTTTATTTATTTATAGGCACCTATTACACTTAGAACACNGGGAAGCTCTATGAGAAGCACATAAAATCATCACACCAAACAGGTTTACTGCCACAGACCAAGTCTGAACAAGTTTAGGGAGAGAACTGTGAGGATTCAGAAATTTTTTGATTGGCTACTTATTTTTAAACAGCCATGACTAAATAGAAAACACCTTTATTTCAATTACTTTCTAAGTAATATCAATAGTATTTTCCTCCTCTGGAATTCTGTTTTCTTTGTAGAAATAAAGGATATACAAAACAAAGGCAACCCCACAATCCTNTCTTCACCTGCATCCTCACCTTTGAAACAAATCACTCAGGTAAGGATGAATGATATCAATCAAAATGCACTTGGAATAAATTCACTTCAGTTACACATTTGGAAGACCCTGGAAAGTCCTATTATATTGATCAAACTGTTGGAGGTAATAACATAGAAATTCTCTTGGCACCCATGGCACTAACAAAATCTTTAGAAAATGTAGATCAGCTCCTAATAAAACTTCACAACCCAANACAAAAAGAGTCTGAGAAAGAAAAAGAGGAGGAGACTGCTAGCATTAACTGCAGGTACTTTGTCCTTGCTCCTGGAAGGTTTCCTGCTCTCATTCCTCAGCACTTTCAAAAGATCATCAAATCCCTGCATTGACACATGACTTCTGAGATGTGCCTGATCAGTGCAGCATTACTCCATCATCCATATACAATTATCATGCCATTAATTCCAATAAATACCCCTCCATCACTTCTAGGGGCTTTTTTCTTTTGTTCCTTTTTCCTTGGTTCACTTTTTTTGAAGTTGACTTTAACATGCCAACCCATACTGCTTAGCAATGCTGCTGCTTAGCAGAGGTTTATTGCTAAGTATTTTTAGCAAGTACCTATCAGTAAGCAGGTGTTAAGATAGACTTGAACTTGGTGGAATTAACTGCTGGATAAATACTGAGACAACATAACTATATCCATAAGAAACTGCCCTTCAGTACCTTACATGAGCAACATCAATAAACCACAAGCACCTTCTGTTAACTCACATACAATCTTGAGTTATCTACATTTCATGGATTCATGGCCACAGATCACATTAAAGGCAAAAAACTTAGGAAAGCACAAAAATGCAATACAGCATGAAAAACCCAAACTCCTAAAAAGCCAGCCTGAGCAGTTATCTGATGTATAATATAAAGCAACACAGAAGGCATGAGGTGGGAAGGGAAGGTGAGGGAACATTACAGAGTTATTAACAGCTTGAGCTGTGCAACCTGGAACCCAAACCCCAGCATCCCCCTGCCTGCAAGAACCAGGAAGGTCTAGAAGACACTGCAGAAAGGATAGGAATCCATGTTCCACTCTGCAAAATTTCACTGAGTGTTTCAAACAGTCAGCTTCCTTTAACAAAAGAATGATATCCAGGACAGCCTGAGGAAATTCATCCATCCCCTGGTTTCTGATGCCCTCTCCACAACCAGTCCTTACAGCTCTGACTGTACAGATAACAAAGCACATGAGATCTTTTCTGGTTTCATCAGCACACAGGCTTAGAACACATTCTTCACCTAATAAACCAATTAAGAACAGAAACAAAATGGGATATGTCTTCTAAACACTTGACTGCAACCCCTTACAGCCTTCTCCCTGGACTCACACCATTGCTANTGCTGGGTGTAAGAAGTTCAAGGTTTAGAGATCCCAGGAGGTGGCTGAGATGGGCTGAGAACATTGATTTAGGCACCTCTGTTTCTGACAGAGCAGGCACCAAACCACCCAGAGACCTGTAAAATTTGGAGACTTCCTAAATGTGGTGTTTGGGAGTGTCAGTNATGGGCTTAGGTACTTCATCACTTTCACAGGACTGACCCTTCACTTATTTAAAGCTAAACTAATGACAAAATATCACATAAGTTAGCTCAGGCTTAATCTCCAGGCATTTGCACAAGGTAATCTTTGAGGAGTNCCATCAGCACTGTGAGACTTGTGTCTCATTCTGGCCCAGCATGCTCTGAAGGCAGTAACACACCCTGTGTCTTTGAAGGAGCAGGACTTTTGCTTACTTGTGGCTGCCTGAGTTTTCTACTTGGTTTTCCATCTCTTTCCTCTGCTGTGAACAGCACACAAGAAAGAAAAGCATTAAACTCACCTCACAGGTTCAGTTTCTCAGACCTGTGATTTGTACAGGAGATGATGGATAGGAACCAAAAAGCAAACCCAGAATGGGGTAACCATCCAGAATGCATATGCTGTGAGAAGAGAGGAGCTCTCCCTNGCTGGATGCTGCTGTACAATGTAGTTTTAAATCAACAGCCTGTTTTTTAAGTAATTATGACAAATATGCTATTTGATGAACTATATGCTTATCCTTATATTAAATTCAGATTAATTTTACAAGAAGCACTCCTGCATGAAAATAATTTCTCTCAATGCCAAGGTGCATTTCCTCCCAAGCCAAAAAAAAAGGGTATAATAGAAACCCCATCTGAAGGTACTAACAAATTCCCTCATGCCAGTAAAATGACAAGAACTGACTCTTATCAACCATTAGCAAGCTCACCCTTAAAAGAAAGGAAGCAATGGTGTACTCAGCACTGTCAGACACAAGGTGACAGCCAGAAGAAAGGGTTCCAGTGCTTCAGCCCTACTGTGCCTGTCTTGGGCAGCACCAAGACAAGGCTCATATTTCATCTCACTCTGATGGGTTTTGAGAATTCCAGTTTCTGCCTTTTACAGACAAAGTGTGGGTTTCAGGTGGAGCCCTGGTGTGGTATTTCTGATGCCTTGTGTCAGGACCCAAGGCTTGCAGTGCTGTGGCTGCTGTGCCATGAGGAGCAGAAAGGCTCCAGTCACAGTCCCTGGGGAGGGAGGGCACAGCCTGCCTGGGGAATGNGCATGTTCAGCTGCCTTGCATGGAGGAGAGGCCTTGCCTGGGCAGTAGGGCAGCACTTGTGTCTTCTCAGCACCACTCCTGGTCAGCACACACTGACAATGCCCATCTCCCACCTGAGCCACTCTGACAAGGGGACATCTTCAGGGTGACTGACAAAAGCCAGCCAGATCAATCCTTCTGGGATTCATTCAGACACACTCTGCACATCCTGAAAACATCACAGCAGTGACACCTGATTGCAAAACCAGGAGCTTTCCAGTCCAGAGCAGTCCCTGAGGCTGCTGTGTGCAATCTGCAGCACAGGGAGGAGAGTGAGGAAAGGCAAAGCCAGCGGCCACACACATTCTGCTACTCTGACACTCTGCTACTCTGACACTCTGCTACTCTGACACTCTGCAGTCCAGGGTTAATTAAAAGTGTCCATGCATGTTTATTAGCTGTTCTCCATTTGGGATTGTTGATAGGCTCTCCTTCAAGAAGTAAACTGCAACTCTTAGNGCTTCTGAATTCAATTAAAAAGGAAAAAGAAAGAAGAAATATTTTCTAGAGACCTATCAGACATGTTGTTTAACCAACACTCTTTAATCATTGCCTTTGTTTAAAAACAGTGCTGTAAAATCATTATTAACACAAATACTGGTGATCTACATTCCATTACTCCATAAAACTTGATAAACTATCAATAGATCAACTGCCATCAGCATTTCTGACTGCTTTATGATACAGATAAATTGAGTAGGCTGAGCTTTAATTCCAGTTTTATAATAATGCCCCTGGTAAACTTGATCTGGCTTTCAAATCACTGCAGCAATGCAGCTGAAAAAAATTAAAACATATTTTACTGTGAAAGAGCATAAACAAATCATTTTCATTTCAAGCTACTAGCATGCATTTTATTTTTTTATGCAGGGTACTCTTTCTCCATCTTTAAATATTTCACTGATGATCTGCCTGCTAGAAAGGAGTGAGTAGAAAGTTAGGTCAGAAATCACTGTCTATGAACATTCATAACTGACAGTCTAAGGACTGCCTGCCTGCTAAGGACAAACCCATCTTTGTGTACTTTTTATGGGGGCAGCTCTAAGCATCTTTCCTTTCTCTGGTTCTGAAAATTAACACTATTAAATACTCCCCTGAGAAAGCACCATCCATTTCCCAGGGCACCAAAAAAAACCAAAAAAGCACATTCTTCTTTCTTTGATTTTGATTTTAATTGAGTCCTTCAAAAACACCACTCTAACTAGAAAGTGGGCAGTGACAGAAGGCTAATTTAAGTAAAAACAATAATGTGAGACAAATATGTAAATGCAATGCCCATAAAATGCCTCTTCTTTATTTTATTATTTAAGTAAGAACTGAGTCTTACTGAAAGCACCATTTTTCTCTGTGGGAAAAAAAGGTTTATTGGAAGATCANAAGCATATGCTTTTTTCTTTTCATCACTGCTTTCCAGCACAGTATTATTAAAGATTTCATAAATTCAGATTAGAAATTGAGCAGCTCATTGAAGGTACTTAAGGTCAATTATTAATAATAACCTAAACTGCTCAAATATTACCAACATTAAAACTTAAGAAGTAATTTCAAAGTACACCACCAAGTTGCATTGGAAGAAATCATGGTATTACAAGCTGCTTCCTTTTTTGAATTTCTGTTGTTTGGCAGGGCAGACTGGAAACACAAATCATCATTCCAGGAAGTCTTCTATTCTAAGGATGTAAAATATTAACACCTGACTAAATGAAGACAATTTCCATCACAAAGTCTCATGAAAGTATTGGCTAGAACTCATTAGTACATAGAATACCAGTTTTCCTCAGGTTAGTTCTCACACCTTGTTTATCAAAAGGAATTTTTAAAAGCTCTCTAACTTTTTAGAGGGAGAACCACACAGTTGTCTGCTCTAAGGAAGTAGTAAGAAAAAACCTANTAAAACCTGTTTTCTAAGACAGCAGGGTCACATCAGTGCTACAAAACAACTTTCACCATGCTGTTATTCCTAGGAGAAAAGGAGATTTCAACACACTGCTGGACTGTTTTTCTACTACATAATTGCAGACTGTACTTCCATCTCTTCCTATTGCAATTTTCCACATCCACCAACCTACTATCTGGTGGTGCAAAAACTTCTAATGCCCTAAAAATCTAAGAAATAAATTTCAATAAGCTGTTATTGACATTTGGGGGAAAAGAATGATGTGTGTTTAACCCTCCTCCTCCTCTTACTCTCCNGGCAATTCTTCATTTTCAGGGTGCTAAAATGGAACACAGATTAGTTGCAAGTAATTTGTTTTCCCTTTCCTTCACAGAATTATCTAACTGCAATGGCTACTCTTAATAAGCAATTAAAACTTAAATTGTGTAATCTAAGGACACAGTCNCATTAAAATGGAAGAGAAAATAATGCCTGTTTGCAAATCCTTTGTTTACATTGCAGCTAATCATCCTGCAGAGCTGGGATGAGAAGGGTCTGCACGTTCTCCTGCAATGAGAGAGCAAAGGGGGCTGAGCACTCTGAGTTCTTGCTGACAGCAAAGAAGTCTCATTCCAACAGGATGTTGGTCTGAGCAATAAACTGCAGAGCACTAGCTCAGCCTGTGGCAGCCTGCAGAGAAGCAATCCCTGTGGTGTCACACAAGAGCCTGACTGGGTGTGAGGCAGCTCTAACTCTGCCTGGACAGCAGGAGGCTTAGGGCAGGTTTGCTGCTGGCTGCAAGAGACCCACTGCATTTCTGGGTGACCATGGTGTGGAGGAGATGGTGCCTTGAGGGATGTGGCAGAGATCTCTCACTGCAGCCCTGGCAGTCCAGTTCCCTGAGACATTCTTTTCCTGTGCATTCCGTGGGCCTGGATGCACAAATGACTGGCAGATGCTCCATGTAAAAATTACCTCTCACGTGGGAGGAAGAATTCCACAAGAGCACTTTAAAAATATTTTGTAAGAATGTAAGAAAGTCGTACAAGAACAGGGGGATATTTATTCTAATTTGCTTTCTCACAGGACCAGATGATACAGGTGCAAAAATAATCTTAGTTCTGGCATTTGGCATCTCTGCAAACATAATCCATTCCCTTGTGCTTGAGCTATAATCATCTTTCATTACATAATCACAACTCTTTTCCCAAAGAACTCCAGCCTCACTTATGGCTCAAAATGAATGCTGGTCAATTAGGCACCCAGCAGGTATTATTTTGTTTAATTCTTATTGCTCCTTATAATGCACACTAACATGTCAAAGTATTTATTGCATGTTGTTCAACCCTTACTTTAAAAACAGATTAATGCTGGATAAACTCTTCCACATCTCTCATCCTGAGGCCCTGGTTATGTCAGGAAAGTGAAGTAAAAAATAATTAACTATTAATGTGGGAGGTTTTTTCCTGGAAATCTGGAAGATTTTCTTTTATTCTTGTGGCTGGCTTTGGGCCCCTGCATTGGTGCATCTGGATCTAGGGAAGGAATGTTTAAAACACAATTCCATAGGACTGTCACAGTGCTGCTTTCTCCCCTGACAATCTCCATTTTCCCATCAAATTCTGCAGGCAGCTCCTGCAGCACCTCTGCACTTTATGTGAAATGTTCTATAAGCAAACACCTGGATGAATAAAAACAACAAAATCCCCTATTCATTTAATTTCCACTGCCCTTATGCATTTCACAAGACTCCTCCCTGATGTGCTCTCTGTAAGCTCAAGGTAAGAAAAATCCCAATTCTTCCTGAATCTAAGAAATAANAAATTAATGAGATGTATGGTAATACCTTTTTATAAAAGATACAGACTGCATAGTATTGGTAATTACAGGAGGCTTTACCTTACAAAGTTACAGTATTTTGCTAGTCACCCATGGTACCTCAAGCACAGAAACAGCCAAAAGGCTACTTCTGTGCATTTGTCTGGGAAGGATGTTCTTCAGTAAGAAATGTCTTTCATTTACTGGCATTAGTCCTATAACTCCATTTTGCTTTCCTCCTCTTTTAAAAAAGAACACATGAATTAAGAACATCTGCTGTTCACATGAAGAATGATTCCTGCCTAAATTTGGTGTTTGGTTCATGACTCCAAGATAACCAAGATCTTTATTTTGCAAGTGTTATGCCTTGAGATATTTTGTTCAAACTTCAAACTAGCAAAGAAATAGGGAACCATTTTTATAGGGATTTTTGTAGGGCAAGTGAGACCAGTTTAGTGTTTCAGAGTACAAATCACAATCATGTTCACAGCCCAGACTAGCTGGTGAGACCTCCAGAGAGGGAGACAAGAAGGAAAATCCTTCTCCAAACCCTGGTGCCTGTGACTGCCCCTTTCACACCTGGGCTAGGGTGAGTTCCCCCTCCTGGGAGCAGCTGGAGGTGCCTGGTGGGTGGCAGGGGGAGATGGAGTGCTGCTCCCTCTCCTGTCAGCAGCCAGAGCCTGCAGGGAGAGCTCCAAACCTCCTGCTGCAGCTCCTGCCTGCTTCTGAGGATGTCCTCATCACCAACAGCAATGCCCACTGCCCCTGCTGGCAGGAAGGCAATTCTCATCAACAGCCTCACACTTGCACTGTAACTTCCTCAGGGCTCATGTTATTATACCCCGGCTGAGCCCACAGTGAGGCCATAAAATAAAAAGGGCTTTGGGAGTTGTTGTGCTCCCCCCAGGTGCACTAGGTCTAGGAACAGAGAAGGAACACGGCATGGAAGGAGCAAGGGGACACAGCTGAGAAAGCAGCTTTCCAGATGGGCTGGCACCATGCTATCCTCAAGAAGACCATAACACACAGTTTGATTTCAAACACATTAAACCTGTGGCATAGGAGAGAATTTACTGGCAGGAGAGATAACAGGGCAATATCTGTAAATAAACAAAAATGGAGGGGGTGTTGAGGCCAGGAAATGTGTTGTGTAGATCAAGAAAAAAACTGCCTTTAGGACAGTTTGTTTAGACTGAAAAGAATAAAAACAAACCCAGAAGAGATCAAAGGGAAGAGAGGAAGTTTAGTGAGAGAAAACACAAAGATCTAGAAGAGAAAAGGTACAGCAGAGTCAGGCAGCTATTTGGTGCCATCCTACACTTCCTGTGGATCAGAGGGTGGGCTCAGAGGAGAGAGCTTCTGAGGCAGACTGCAGAGCAGAGCAGCACAGAGCAGAGCATGGGGAGCACAGTGACACAGGGCAGAGCCAACAGGGCACCTCAAACTGGGAAAGCTCTGGGAAACTCACTGATCTTGCTCAGTGCTGTCCATCTTAAGAAAACATTAGACAATCATGAGCTCTGGAGTAAGATTTAATTTGCTTGTTCTCTTTAAGAAGCAAGAGATTTCCTGCACTCAGATCTCACTCTNCTTATCAAAATGCAAACTGGGGTAGCAATGTGTCAAATACAAACACAGAGGTTCTCCCCTCGTGTTCCTGAGTGCCTCATTTTTCTCAGCTATATTTGTTGGTTTAATACAACTTACTATCTCCACAGTCAAATTTAAATATAACTTGCAAATTTAAAACTTCAAAATATGCAAATCCATGCTACAAAAGGCATTTTCAGCTAGAATGTTCAGTCATTAAAGGGCAAGCAGATGAATCCCACTAAGGTCCCTTTCCACTACAAGTGTGCATTTGTTGCTGAGAACTGGGCCAAGCCTGTACAACAGTAACCTGCAAAGTCATGTCCCAAGTGTAATTCCTCATTACCTCTTGACATCTTTGAATTTTCATATTATAGATGAAATTGTGACTTGATAGCTCTAATTTGTAGCCTNCATCTTACATTCTTTCTACTAGCTCATATTCAAATACAGTAGTACTCCATACCAGCCCTCTTCAAATTTGGTTCTCTCACTTTTTAGAGTGACTAGTTTTTATGAGATTATTTATTATCATGGAGTATTCTTTAGAATCACATTACATCAACTACCACTATGATTAGCCCTTTACAGCAGTGCTTAAACAAGCACCAATGCCTCCTTCATCAGAATTCAGTTTAATGAAGACTTCCAACTAATTTTTTTTTAAAAAAATAACATGGTATAGCAATTTATAAGATTACAGAAGAGAATTGTGTGCATTTTTTTTCTCTTCAAGACATTTGAATCTTCTGCAGTAAAATGGATTGAAGCCCAACAAACTAACAACTGAATACTTCAGACTACAAGATATACAAATATTTTTGCATTATTATTGAGCAAAGGATTTTTAGGTACAATCCAGTAGAAGCACACCATAGGTGCAGTTTAGGCTGGAATTAACTTACAATTGCCAGCAGTCTTCCCCTGCTGAATCATCATTAAACAAAAAGATCAAAATATCCCTGTTGTCATAAACTAGGAAACACATCTACTAAAAATGTGATTTTTTTTTCCTTCCAAATCATATATTTCTTGATCTCTTATTATTTCTCGGTGATTTAATGGAAATTTATTGTCCAGTTTAATGGAAGAAGNTGCTCTGTCTATAAATGAGACAGCCAAGGCCATGAGGGAGTCCCTTTGTNCATCACAGTCTCTTTACAGCTAAATTTCCAGAGGGCAAATCTCACTGTATTTACTGTTCTTGTTTCACACCTCTTCTACACTGAATTGTAAATACCAGTGAAATAAGATCCTTACAGCTTTGTTATAGAATAAAAGAAACCCAATTGTTGCCTGAGTTTCTTGTCCCCCTGCTTTGGCAAACTGACTGATGTCCCTTGTCCATTTTCCTGAGCTCAGCCCAAACATTCAGAACTGGATGCTCCCAGCAGGAAATACACTTGCACAATTCCTGACAAGACATTTGCTCTGACTGTGCTCTGGCACAAGGGCTGCCATCTCTCTCAGCTGTTCAAGAACTACCTATTGTCTCTGAGAGACTCCTTCATCCTCTTGTCTCTGATCTCAGCATTTTGAAAAATCTTTCTTAATTTCCGTGACCACAGCTGTTATCAGTAAGGGCAGTTACTTCTGATTTATCTGGCCTTTATTTCTCAGCAGTTCTATCTAACATCAGCTGTTATCCCAGAAGCTTACCATGTGCCTGATGGATTTGCAGAGAAAATACAACCCTACCTATTTTTCATTACTTCAGAACAACTAGGAACTTCCAAATTCTTTTCAAGGTAACTAAGCTAATCTCACCCTACAACAGCCTAGAAAATGTNCAAGTAGAATTAAATATGGTATTGCATACAGACATAATTTTAGAAGTAATTAAAAGTGTAAGAATAGCTTTGTTTCTTTTGAGCAGCAACATCATCAGCCTGCCATAGAACTCCTGTGGCACCTGCATTAGGAGCTGCTAATAAGAGTGTTCAGTGGAATAAGTGGTGCTCAGGACAGCACATGCCATGATCAGACAGCTTCACAGGAAGAACAGCTTCAGATTGCTTCAAACAGAGCAATTGTTTATGTGGTGAAGAATTTTATGTGTCTGCTTCATAACTCTNAAGCTAAAATTGCATATGGCTTTGCATTATTAGACCAAAAGGGAATAATATGAAAGTGCAATCCAGAATATACAGCAGCAGAGCAAATGTACAATGTGAAACTAACTGCCATAGCTTGCAGCGAGTTAAAACCAGAAGCATCTGTCAAAAGCCATATAAAGTAGGATTCTGATGGCAACAGAGGAAATAAATCAACAGAATGCTAAAAAGAAAATTAAGCAAAGAAGCCTCNGAAAGATCTCTGCAAGAGACCATTTACAAAGCATGAGTCAGATGAAAGTTGTTGGAAGTAGAAATAACTGTAATAAAAGCAAAAAAGCCAGCTTTCTCCTCCTTTGGATTCCAATTTATACAGCCCTCCATAACTGGCTTTATTTTAATTTAGTAGTATTGGAAAAGCTGATGATTAACCTAAGGAGAGCACGAAAACTTTTGTCTCAAAAGAAGTTCTCCTCTATTCCTTGTAGCATAATTAGCTCTCAGCTGCAAAGACTTTGCACAAAAGGTCAGCTGAACAAGGCAGAAGCACAGGAAGGACTGGNATGAGAGCTGCTGGAGGAACACTTGCTCCAGGATGCTCCTCAGCTGGAGGCTGGAAACTCGGTGGGGAGATGCAACAATAAACAGGTTACACAGAATAAAGCAGCAATCCTGATTGTTCTCTGCAGAGAAGGAGTAGTGCTCTGCAGGCAGGACAAAGACTGAAAGGCTGTAAGGGACAATTTCTCTAATTCCACGAGGGAATGATCACAATTTCACCTACAAAGTCAGCTCTGAAGAAAGATTTACTGGAATGGGTCAGTGTCAGCTTGAAGCAGTGACCCAGCAGAACACTTCCCTAACAATTCTGATGATACTGCTTCAGCCAGAGAATGTTCTTCAAGAAAACTCATTCTTCTTAGTCCAGAGAAAGAGAAGTCCCCTTTCAGTTGTATCCCCATATTTGCATTTTTGCAGCAGCACCATACTGCATGCTTATGTTCAATTTAGCACTCCCATGATCCTGCTTCTCTAATACTGCTTCTTAGTCAGCATTCCCATGTTTTATGTTTTTCATTGCTGGCTTTCACAGAGGGAGAACCTCTTTGTATTCATCTTGATTACATTTTCCTCTGTTAACATCTGCCTCTCTGTTAACTACTGTACTTCCTACAGCCTTTTATGTCCAACTTCACAAATGTTAGCACNCCCTCCTAGATTTGTTTTTGTCAGTAAAAATGATTGCTGCAGTCTTCATCCCTTCCTCTTTTTGCTTTCTTTGCTCCAGACAATTCCCTTGTCTGAATATTTTAATGCACACTTTGCTTCAAAACCCTGTGAATGTAACCCACTGCATTTTAATCTATTAAATGTCCTGTTTTCACTAACTGCTATCTGAAAACAGATAAGCAGGGGTGCACAAAAACAGATCTCACTGAGTGAGATCACAATCAGAGTATACTCCAACACTGAGGCAGGAAAATGCTACATAGCATGTCCTGAAATGTAATTTCACATCTATTTTATTAGTAATTTGAGGTCTCTTTTTTCCCCNCCTTGAAAAATGTAGAGCATATTTACTACTTATTTTGCAAGCTGTACACAGCTGTGACTGCAGAGTNTCACACTGGTCTGTCAGGCTTCTTCCATTCTTCTATACTTCCTGATGTTCTTTCTCAACATAGAAGTTGACTGCCAACAATTCTGAATTCCTTTAGCTAGTTCTTTGTGAGTTTTGCTGTCTCCTACTGCTGCCTTTACACATTATAACTACAAAAGGCAGCTAAGCACCAAAGTCACAGCTGCCTAAAGCAAGTCACTGACAAGCCAGGCTCACTCTGCTTTCCTACACTTTGGAAAAGGTTCCCTACCTAGGGGAAGTCTGAGCAAACTCTCTGCAAACATGGCCTGCATGTAAACAATTAAAAAAATGAAACAGCAAAAGGTACTAGAGAGATTGTCACATCAGTCTGNGGGCTTTATGGAGGAAAGGGAATTCTCATCTGCACTACTTCCTTACAATGAACCATACCTAGTGTTCTTCTCACAAATCAATTCTTTCAAATGTTAGGAAAACTTTAAAAGTGNAAATTTACATGTCCTACTTCCAGAAGCTTTGCTTTTCTTTTCTCAGATTCTTTTCATTTGTCTAGTAGTTAGCTTTCCAAAGACATGAATCTGACTAGGATACTGAATTCTATTTTAATAGCAATTTAAAATTTAAAAACCTCAATGCCTTTTGTATCAAACAGCTTTACACCCCCTAACAAAGGGGTTTAACATGAGACTTGTGGAGCCCAAGTGTTGATGTTCACATATGGCTCAAACATATAATGCCTAACACATTTNGAAAGTTGAGTTTGGGGGAAAACTCAAGAAAACAGAGCTCGTAGGAAAAAAAATTGCCAAAATGGTTTTGTTCAGATTAGATTACATGCAATGTTGGGCAATTTTACAGCATTTCCAGCATTTTAAGAATTGATAATCTTGTCATGCTTACTTTTCTTCTGACATCAGTCTACCTAAATCAGAAGAAAACTGCCTCTTCATTTCCACTTACATAACCAAGGGAGGGAGGGGAGGNCCTGGCACAGGGTGCCCAGAGAAGCTGTGGCATTTTCCTTTTCTTTGTTTTCTTTTCAGACAAGAATGCATAATGAAGAAANATAACCAGAATCAAGGAAATAGTGGGATTATGTATTAAGGAACATGCCAGAACCATACCCTTGAAAGTACACACTTTCATGGCTGGGCTAGGCTGTTTACCCAATTGAAAAGTATTTAAAGTACAATGCAATTTCAAGGCAATATCTAGAGGTATGCAGCTTTTACAGATTCTCTGACTTAACTTCTATTTAATTTGCACTGTGATTTTCCCAGGGATATATACTAACACAAAACAAGACTGATTTATATTGCTTTGACTATAGCTTCTATCCATTTACTGATAAATTGAATTTCACACAGGTTTATACAAAAGCCACAAAAGAGTATCAAGTGAAACAAGTCTTTGGATTTTCCCAAACTGTTATAACTACTTGAAGTGTAACTGCCCTACAAAGAAACATTTATCCAGCAGTTAATGGAAGACTGCAATCAATATTTAGGGTAATTTTTCCTTTATAAATCAGTGAAAGGCTGCAATTACTTCTTGCTGGCACAAGCTTTCAGAGGGAATTGGAGCAGGTCTCACCAGGGCTGACTCCAATCCTGCACAGGTGTGCATGGAAGCAGCAGAAAAGAACCTCTGCTCACACATGGCAGAACCAGCAGGCAATCTGAAATAAAGCTGATACCACCAGTCTGCTTTACTAGAATTATCCTAACTCCCTGTGCAGATTTGTATCCAAATCCTTGGTTTACACTGGATTAAGATGGATATGCCTAATCCCATGCATGCCCTTCCTAAGATGCTCTAAACCATTCTCCTCCACCCAGGAATCCTTCCTCCTTTGCTTGACATCCCTTTCCTTCTCTCTGCTCCNGTGCAGACAAAAAGACACAGCAGAGCTATCTTGTTCCAAATGTGGAATGAAGGAATGGCTGTGTTAAATGAGAAAGCAAAGATGCAAAAGTTGTCTCAGCATTCCATTGTTTGCAGCTCCTTAAAACAGCTTTTTCAACTCTAAACACCCATAAGGAACATTTGAACATTGGTGCCATTTGGCTGACAGCAAGCACCTGTCATATATATATAATTTTCTTTGTTTATTTAAATAATGNACAGCAGAAGTAAGACACCAGTGATAAACTGGCCCCTGACCATGCAGAGCAAAATTTGGTGAGGCCATGGAGTGCCTAAATGAGCATTTATTTCCACTGCAAGCCTGCCTCAGTGGTACTGTATACCAAGGGCCANCCACTGCTGCCATGAAGTGTTCTCAGACCTTGAAGCTCATTCCTCCCAAGTTCCAAGCACTGGAAACAAAACCATGTAGAATATGTGATTTCCTTGACTTCTCTGAGCCATGTAACGTGTACAGGTCACACGTGTTTCAGGACAATGGCAATGACACTGCCAAGCAAGGGGAGCAGGAATTTCCCAGAGCAGGCAGGACCTGGCCTGGAGCAGCTGCAAACCCCTGGAGACAGGAAGAGGCATCCTGTGCCTTTCAGCTCCTGCTTCTCTGGAACTCCTTCTCTTCTGCCTGTGCAAATTACACCATGCAATTTGTACTACATTCTAATGTCATCCTTAAACCTGGCTCTTGAGAACAGGGGGGAATGCTAACTGATAAGAAATTACACATAAAAATCCCATGGTCAAATAATGTACTGACAGAACAGGGATTTGAATTTGGAACTCCCACAATGTTAATAGATGCCACCACACAACCAGCCTATGAATTAATTTGAGACAGGCTTAACCCAATTTTTCCTGCTGGAGCTGTCCCACTGTGTAATTTGAATAGTAATTAGAGCAGAATCTGAACAATGGTTTGCCATTGGGGGGCCCCAAAATCACAACTCCTGAGTCCCCCTCTATCCTTACCAGCTGAGAAACATTTCATCCCCACCAGCTNTATTCATCCACAATGCCTGATGTTTGATGAATCAGAATTCCTGATAAAGCCAGTTAAACCAAGATTCATGACCAGATCTGACACACAGCCTTTATTTCTCTAGGGACTGAAATATCCAGTACAACCTTTCTTGTGATCCCTAAAACAATTTCTAAGAGTTTGATTAAATGAGGTAGAAACTAGACATATCTTTATGATTTAAAGTTTACAGAACTATATTTCAGCAAGATCTCACACAATTCTAGTTTAACAAGATAATAAATTTCCACTTAATAAATTATTATAAAAATACAGGGTTTTGAGGAGGAACTGTAGGGGAGTTTATTTTCAATAGGCAAAATGCATAGATTACTGAGCAAAGGAAGCAACTTCCTATAAGAGACATCATCAGGAACCCATCATCAGGAAAGGGGGAGCTAGAAGTGGCTTAAAACCTGTTCTCTGCTGAAAAAAGTAAGCTTTAGTATAAATTGCTATATGAAAGTAGGGAACAGACAGACTGAAAACCACTGTTGCTAGGACCAATGCAAATGGACTTTATTTTCCCTTCTAACACACACATTCCAACTTCCAGTTATTATTTCTCTGGATGTTTGGAGATGCTTATCAGATCTGAACACTCTAATTATATGATACAATAATAATACCTTATTAATATGCAATGTACTGTTGGTAATTTATATATATATTACATATAAATGTATGAATCTAAACATCCCTGTATGTTTATAGCTGTTAATTAGAGCTAACTGAATATATTGGGCAGTGCTCTTTGCTGACTCTCCTCTATCTTTTGTTTGTTTCTTTGAAGTGCTCTCTGGCATTTTTCTCTGATGGAGAAAAATAATTACCACATCTACCACAGTTTTTATGAACAATTCTGCTTATTTAATCTCAACAGAGCTGTGGGGCTTCATAAAGTCTACCAGCTGTGGTCCAGTTCTTCAAAGGCAAGAAAGCCTCTAGAAATTAAAGCATCATTTGAATCTATGCCCTACCTTGTAATTAAAGTTTATTTTCTGGATGTAGAAGAATAGCTGGGAGTCTGTGATCACAGCTGTGTCAGAATGCTATGCAACACTGCTGGGAGAGCTCTTGGATTTTACATCTCTGAATCCTTCTTGTCAAGCTGGATATAAAAACTCCTGAGATGAGTCCATGTGTCCATGAACACATCTAATTCCTCTTCTCAACTCCTCCATCTAGGTCAGTGCTCAGACCACTTTCTTCAGTTTGTCCAAGACAGTAACAATGAACTCATCCCAAAACCTTTGCAAATTTGAACATTTCCTTNTGGATGGGCTGACAAAATTATCTTTCTAGTTCAGTCAAATGAAAGACACCATTGTCTGATACTGGCTGCCAGTGGAGAAGATTTGTCAGAAAAAAAGACACTGCCAAAGCAATAATGAGATACTGAATTTGAAGACATTTGTTCTATCAAACTATCAGTCCCATATGGACTAAGAATAAAGCTGAGCTGTAAGTATACCCTAATCATGTTATTTACTTTTGAGAGCACAATCTGAATATTTGGACTGGTCCTCCTAGAAATTCCCCTTTTTTCTATCCTCCCTCCTGATGAGGGAGAATGAATAGATTTTGGGAACCTAAATGATGCACAGTTATTTTTCATTAAATATCTTGTTTTAGTCTTGAGTTTTCAGGACAAAAGCCTTCAGAAACTGCTCCTTGAAATGATTCTGAGATCTGAACCTGACCTGTGGCTTAACACCAGACAGACAAGAAACATACTAGTAATACCAGCAAAAGTAACATAGATACCAAGGTAAATAAATATTTTATCTCAGGGTGATTATACTAGAGGCATCTTCTGGTATTTCTTTTTTTTTGTTGTTGTTGTTTTTTTTCAAAAAGTGATTTACAATGGCAATTGTAGTGACTTTCTTTTTCCATATTCCCACAGCTGTCTGTTACATCTGTTAATTTGCTTTTCTGTGTGTATGTTGGGGTTTTTTCCCCTCATAGTTATCACCTAATATTTTCCTCCATATATTTTANAGAAATTCTAATTAATTGTTCTTTCTGCAGATCATTCATTAAAGTCTTTTTTATTCTTACACAATTTCTCAGAAGATAAATATCACTATTATCTTTCATCTGAACGTAGGCATTTTGTCATTCAGTCTCAAATGAAGCCTGTGAGCTAAGCTGATTGCTGTGCTTCCACACTTCTGACTTTGGATTGTGAAGTGTAGGTACAGAGTAATTCACAGAGATGTTCTGCTCACATGTCCAAGCCAAAGGATGCCAGCTGAAAATCTCCTCTGCACATGGCTTGACACAGCCTGTTTTTCCTTAGCAGTATCAAGCTGTGTCATCTGAGCCACAACAAAGCTCCACTAAAGATAAAATCCCTTGGTCTGTGTTGTATTGCAAAGACCTTGCTTTCTGTGCTTGCTCATCTAAACTGCAGCCACAGAAATTGCCTTCTTTGGCATGGCCATCCCTCAACAGTGATGGAAGTGCAATTCTGAGGTTCTGTATTTGGGAAATGCTGCAAAGTGGGTCTCACTGTACATTTCCTCCCTCCCTGTGTTCACTGTCCCTCCCTTTTCATGTCATTTGGCTGCAGTGTAATTGTGTGACCCATAAAGTGAGCAAACTGCTGTTGCCATCAGTGTAAACTCACCTCTGTATTTTAGGTTCTCTTACCACCTGATCCTCTACTGCAGCTGTCTGTGGATGCTGTCATGGGTTTACCTGTCCTTATTTCCTTATGTCCTTATGTCCTTATGTCCTTATAAATCTGCTTATTTTGCTTTTATTTGATGCAATTTTAAGGCTTATTATCTTAATGTCTCTTTCTTTTCACAGTGTTTTTTCATATTTGGTAGCTCTTAATCTACTGTCTGAAAAATTCTGAACAAACTCTAGACAACCTTTGTTTTCAGTTTTTAGCAGCTGTAAATCTGCTGCTTTACCTCCTTGACATACTTTCCCTAAAAAAAGCCCTCACTGTAAGTGCTTACAGCCAGCACATCACCACCTGTCCAACAGCAGANGGCTTTGCTCTTTCATCTCAGAAGGGCTATGACTGTGATTAACAGGCTAATCTTATGACTTGCATTAATGTTTCACTAAGCAAATAACTGCTTGGATTGTTTGGCTTATTCTCTTCAAGATCCAACCCCCCAGTGTTTTGGACAGGACATGGATTACTGTCAGGGCGAGTTTTCAAGAAGCAATTTTGTGTTTATTGGCTCTGTTTGTCTGGGGTTTTTTAACTGTTTATCAACCCCAGCAAAGGTGCCACAGGCAATGAGGAGGATGACTGCCACTTCCTCATTGCCAAGAGATCCAGGGCTTCCAGTCAATGGCTGAATTCCTCACTAACACAAGACACTGAGTATGTGCTGTCTGAAGCACTTACAAGCTGAACAAAACTGATGTGACCCACTGCTTGAGACCTGAAGGACAATGCAATTCACTGAACTCAGCAGGCTGTTTGCAGAAAATGTGAAAACTACTTCTCNTGTTAAAGCCATAAAAAACTCCTGTACTTAGGCCAGTGACCAAATGACAGTAGATCTGTGTCTTTTGGCACTCTGGTGCCAAAGTAACATCCCTGTAATCCTGATACCATCAGTAGCATGGTTTGGAGATTGTTAAATAAATAAATAAATCAGTGTGTAAGGGGAATGGAGAAGCAGTGATGGACAGCTAACCTTTGTNCTTGTGAGGGCAAGCTGTAGAAATGGAAACTACATTCCCCCACAGGTCCCTACATCCCTGTCACATGGGGCTGTGTCTGTGTCACAGGTGTGTCCCTGGAGGGCACTGACACACACCCAGGCAGTCCCTACATCCCTGTCACATGGGNCTGTGTTTCTGTCAGGTTTATCCCTGGATGGCACTGANAAAGGATGATTTATATTCCCTTGGAAGTGAATGGATTTTTGTGAGTGACTTCATTTGGGCAAGAACAGCTCATATGTTATTCACAGACTGGCAGACTCATGTCCTGTTCTGCTATTTCTCTTCCTCTTTTCCCCCAGTTACAAAGAAATAAACACACAGTGGGAGTTGGACCACGTATGTCCTGTTGTTCTTTGAAACCAATAAGCATTTCACTTTGAACTGATCACACTGCTTAGGCACATCCTCTNGGATGGCTTCATAAAGGAATTGTGAATTCCATCAGTGCAGAAATCGTAATCCTTCCAAAACCCTTAATAGTCTCAAACTCCCATTTCATTTCAATGACAGGCATAATTCTATCTTCTCCCTGCCTCCTACAAGATACCGTAGGCATAGTCAAAATCAAAACAGAAGCAAAAACCATATTAATCTGCCTACTTGAAATGCTGAATCAGTCTAACTGTCCACCCATCTCCAATTACTCTTCCAAAAACCAGGAAGTGACAGGAGATGAGATTTGCTAGTTTGTGAGGTGATTTAGCCTATTTAAAAAACAGCTCAACACTGAGAGCTTGACAAAACCCCACACTTTAACCCTGGCAGGCCAAGGCTTGCTCTGTGAATCCTGGAAGAAGGGTGGCAAAAAGCTGAGAGGGCCTCAGGAATATAAATCAGCAGGGAAGTGGAAATGCAATGAGTATGAAATGCTGAGTATGAAAAAAGGCAAGAGAAGAGAACTGAACTGGGAGGTAAAAGGGCAAAGATGATCTATGTATAATCTGAAGACTCTTAAGTCTGCTCCAAACCCTCAATGCCAAACACAGTGCCTGGTGTGTGGCCACAGCTGGTGGCTTGCATTCCTTAAAAACAGAAGTTTATTCTGACACAGAACAAACCCCAGTACAATGAAAGCTGCTAACAACACTGGGTTCAGTACCAGAAGGTTATAAAGTGATGAGCAGCAAAACCCATATTCTTCAAAATGTTTGAGACAGAGTTCTGCAGAGTCTTTAGCATGCAAGGCATCAAAGATCCCATCTGAGGGAAAGTAAAGATTTTAGTGCTTCCATATTCTTTCCCAGCACTATGCTACATATAATCATTTCCGGAAAAAACAGTCCTTAAGCATGTGATGAAAGTGATGAAATCCCTCAGCAGAAAAGCTAATCATATAAACATATGGAAAACACAATTAGTAAACAACCCACAAGATGAAGATTTTCCTCATTAAGCACTTGCAAAATAACTCAGGAGAACAAAACTGTAAAATTTGAAGTCTGTTGTAAAACAGTTTGCAAACAAAATAAAAAGATAAACCAGTGAAGCAAATGGCTTGCAAGGAACTGTGTGTTTCCAGAATATTTGCAGAATCAACTTCCTGCTTTGCCCTTCTTGGAAGTTATTTCTGAACAGTATTTGAAAGCAATAATTTGCTCTCCCTGCCTACCAGAACTTGCTTTGACCACCTTTTCTGTGCCTCTGAAGGGCANGTGCCCCTCCTTGGTGACAGAACATCTGTGCTTCTGGCTTTGCAGCTCCCACAGAAGAAAGCAAACACACTTACTGAACTGCACAGAAATCAACCTAAGAATTTAAAAGGAAGCATTTGTGCANTATTGACATAATCCTGTACATCCATCTTATCAGGAACTGCCATCTGAAATCTTCTCATTGCATAAACACAACCTACAGATCCACTAACTCTTGTAAAGATGTTTTACAAAAACAAGCAAACAGCCAAATTTTTTCTACACAGGTTAACTTGGGGACAGTCTTTGTACCTTCATACATTTCATATTTGGAGGGAGAGGGCAGGTAGTTAGGGTTTTTGTATTTTGTCAAAACTTCAAGCAGCTTTCTGAAAAGCATTCCCCTGAGATTTGCCCAAAGTGACCCATGTGATGGGATTTCTCTCTTTTGCTGGATGTGTAATCAGCAGAAGAATTCAGCAAAGCATTTAAACACACACCTCTGTGAAAACATATGATACTGTGCATGTATGTGCCTGTACTACTCAGTGAAGACAGACTATAGTCAGTAATTTGGGAAAAAAGAGTAAGATCCTGAAAGAAGAGAGGGATACAGAAGATGTGGAAGTAAATAAAAAGCTTAAGGAGCAGGGTAGCAGTTAGAGTAGCTGGCAAAGGAACTTGAGGGAGTTACAATTCAAGGAAAGAGGTGATACTGAAATAAAAATAGTGGTGCAGGGTAATGAATGAGGGAGTAGGAAGGGGCTAGTAAAGTCTGACCATCAGCAAACCCTGCAAAAATTTCAAAAGTAATTGAAAATACCTTTGTTGTCTATGGAAGGAGAACCTGTGCAGAGTGCCCCTCCTTGCTGTAATTTGTACACAAAACTCCAAAATGAAGACTCCAAGAGTTANAGGCTGACACCTCTCTGGCCCCCAGCAGAGGGAAATAAAGCTGCTGTTCCCTGCCTTAAGGAAAGCAGTTCACCACTGCTAGAGGGCTCAAGGCACAGTGCATGTGTGCATCCATCCACAGCCAGCAGAGACCCTTGTACTGCCACCAAGTGAAAGTATGGCCACCCCCTCTGATTTAGATGTGCTACAGCCACTAAAGGACTTCAAAACTGATGGCAGTGAGAGCCTGGATCAAGTCATTACAAAAACAGCTTACCAAAGCTTAACTCAGCACAGTCCTCTCTTCTCTCCCTCCTTACTTTACACAGATACATGGACCATCAGAACAGAGTAACAAAAGGCAATGACAAAATAATTGGAAGTGTATTTCATAGCACAACACTTCATTATTACATGAAGCATCACCCTCCAGACAAGGACAGTTCTGAGCTCTCCNAAAGATGAAATGCTGTTTCAGGAGCAGACAGCATTGTTTTCTGTTAAAGTGATAGTTAAAACAAGGAAATTAGATTTTTACAGGACAGGTTCTTACTTCACTTGCAAGAGATTCTTTGAGATCTGTGTGCATCCAGACCAGTTCACCCACTTTCTAAACCCACAATTTCTCACACTTGACAAAACATCCAAGCTCCATATCACCCAAATCTAAGATCTGAGACTTTATCTCCAACCNCTTGGGAACACTGACCATGGCAGANCAACNGATGTGCAAGAACAGATCTACAAGAGGGAGTTCTCAGCAAGAACATCCCTAAATCAGATTTTACCCACAAGCAAGCCAGGTCAAAGAGTTTTTAAAGTAAGTACATTTTTTATCTAGTGAGCATCACAGAAGAGAAACTTGTGAATATTGCTTAAGCACACACATTATATAACAGCACACCTGATGTNTTTGTTAGTTCCTCTGCTTTCTCTCCTAACAAAAAGAAAGGGAGAGACAGTGGGGAGGGTCATTCAGTGTGACCTTCAGTATGAATCCCTAACACAGGGTTACCAAAACTCAGGCCTTTGGTTTTAGTCTAAGCATCAACAACTGCTATGGCAGTGTTGCCACACCTCCAGTGCTCTCAGAACAACCTGCACAATCCCTGCACACACCCATGCTTTCAATCTCAGCTAGCAGGTATTTGTTTGAAGTCTGTGAGTTCTGTTTTTTCCAACAAGGCCTTGTATCCAGCAGCATTTGTATTTCATGACAGGCTTGTGGCATTTACTAGTGATACTGTGCAAGGAGACCTCTTGTCAACAGTGACNTCTCAATTAAGACATAATTACTAAGGTTAAAAAATAAGGAAATAAATGGAAAAATAATCTTGCTTATATTGCTTTTGCCACTTGACAGAAACAGAAATGGCCAAAGCAATAGAATGCCTTATGAATCATCTGGCTGCAAGTATTGGGCCCATGTGTTTGGGATCTGCATTACACCAGCAGGGCAATGCTGGAGCAGCAACCTGCTCATGCATGGATCACTAAACTGAACTTCTGAAACATCCTCAACCAGCAATGCCTGTCCCTTGGAGCCATTCATGGATTCANAGAAAATGAGTTATGATTCTGAGTAGCACAGGGAAGAAAGAACACAGTAGGCTGAAACAAAGGAATGAGTCAACACTGAGGAAAAAAAGATTAATATTGGAATTAACAATTTAAAGAAGAAAGAAATATTAAATGTGAAAATCCTTGTAAGCACCTTGTAAGAACAGAAGAAAGTAGTGCTGGTGTCAATTAACAAAGCTGTTCCAGCAATGATTAACACTGAGTCTGTGCAAACAGTTTCAGAATGAGGAATATCCTCAGGACACTGAACCAACCAAAGAGCAAAATCAAATGCACTGCAATAGACTCAGCCATGCTGCACTGAGATCTTTAACTCAGTGACTAATGTTAACACAGCTTTGAAATATAAAATCTGCCCTAACAAAACCTATATACTCAAGCTAATGTAGAATTGCCTCACTCCTCAAGAACTCTTTAACTACAATTACCTCTTAGTTGTTGTTCTTAAGGAGAAGCATTTTCCATTTCAGCTAAATTTCCTTACCAATCTCTTTCTAATAGCAGAAGTCACTTACAGTACAGAAAAACACTAGAGAGCTGTAGAAAGATTTCTTTGGCAAGCTCTTTTCTCTTATAAACATCCCACTATTGTCTGGTTTAATCTTTTGTTAGCATTCTTTATGTGGNTTTTTTTAACATGCTGCACTTGAGTAGAGGCCTTTCCAGATGAAGAACATTTTATCAGATCAAAGGAATTCTCTCCCTTCTGCTAAAAATCACACTGTTAAATTTAGATGGTGCTGCAGCAAGAATGAGGTATCTTAGATCTGAAATTCTGAACTGACTTACCACTGACACTCTGCTTTATTCACTTGTTGTGGCACACCCTTTTCTAACCAAATTCAACTCAAGAAAAATGAGAAATAGCACAAAAACTTACACCAGAAAACAGCCCCTGACTACACTGGATCTAAATCATTTTTGTGCCTATTAGTGCACCTAGCACAGGTTCTACTAAGTATGGATACACCACTGCCTTTAAAGTTTGTGGGTTTGGCTTGTGTCTAGACTTTAAAACAGAAAACCAAAGTTCAAAGTAAGTACTTTTACGACTTTGAAGCAAAATTTTATTGTCTAACATAATTTTTGTTCCTCTCTGTCAACATCCATTCCCTGAATATCCCTCTTCCCAGAATGTGTCCCTTCTCTGTGCTTTACAATACTCCCTTGCTGTGTGTAGAATTTCTGCACTGTACATTATGTGATTCTTCAAGGATCAGAGTTTTTCATTCCTAATCCATCTTCCCACCCCTTCACTTTTCTAGGCCTATACCAACTATCTACTATACCTGCTCTTTGCTGATTAAACAATGCAATTCTAAATTAGCCTACCTTACAAACTCAGTGCTTTTAGGATTCACTTTGCTCAATATAAATGTTAATAACTTTAACACAAGTGTTACTTTTTGATAATGAGCTTTTAAGGTTTCCAAACCCACTTTCTATTCTTGNGGATTTTGCACTGCAATCATAAACTCACAAACTACCAAATATTCATTTCTTTTTCTACAGCCAGATGGAGTTGCTTCCCATGTACATATTTAATGAATTTCACTCTTAATTAGAATACTTTGCCAGTGGTGAGCAATAAACATTTTGGATATTTACAGACTAAGTATCATGAAGAACAGCCACAGAGCAAAAGGACAGCATGAGAGAAAAACCTATAAGCTTTTATTTCTTTAATACAGCCTTTAATAAAACAGCCTGTCCCTCAGCCTGTCCCTCAGCTTGTCCCACAGCATGTCCCCTGTCCCTCAGCATGTCCCCTGACACCACAAATAAAGGTAATACCTCCAAACATTCTGAACTGAGAATTTTCTGCACAGGCAGTGCTCAAGGCACAGGGCANATAACAAGTAGGTCTGATTTTGTCTGCAGAAAAACCTGCAAAAACACTGAAATTTCAGAGGAATTGCACAATAGGAAATGTTTTTATTCTAATGAACAATAGGCTAATTCATAGAGGATAAGTTACTTTATTTCTCCAGCCACTCAGAATAGTACATGTGGAGGTTTCTTCTCTTGAGCAGCTCAGGGAGACTGAGCTATCAACACAGAGACTCAATTCTCCTGAAGTTACCACCCACCATTTAGAATCATTTGTGCTCAACTAGCAATCTGCAATTTCCAAATAAAGATAAGCAATTGAATCCTGTGTGATCTTCCCAAATTTTCATATCTGTTCTGACTGATACCACTTGTAAATGCTTTGTCCACAATTTCTGTAGTACACCCCCTTTAACCTGGCTGTTTATGTGATGCTTCATATGAAAATCAATCAGTGTAATTAGCTATCTAGTATCACAGTGGCATTAAAATCACAGAAGAAGTGAGGGATTCTGGGAAAGCAGAAGAAAATAAAAAACACACTTCCACACTTTCTCCCTCCTCTCCATATTAATACAAAACTGCACTTGGAAAATGAGCTGCCACTCACTGGCATGAAACTTGTGAGTTCATTGAGTGTGGCATAATTGCTCATTCCATCAATGCAGTTGGTTGCCTGAAGCCTATTTCTGTGCAAAAAATGCAAGAAAAGAATGGCATTAATTCCAAGCAGAGAGTTAGACAGTCGTATTTTTGCACATGAATTTCAGAGTCATGGCCAACAAGATGAAAGGAAGAGATCTTTTAAGAAAAAAGGGATTAAAGGGGTAGGTTATACATGATCAATAATATAATTAAGTCACCATGTAAAGTACTTGGGAGAAGCTGATTGCATGGCTGAAGCTCTTCCTGCTCAGACCTTTGTGTGGTTCTGTGTGGCTCTCACAGGCTGGGGTCCCACCCCCAGTGTCCCAGTGAGCACAAAGTGCAGAGCAGGGCTGCAGGGAGGGACCTGCAGTGCCCACAGCTGGGGCCATGGCACACAGCTGGGTGGGACACCTGGGAGCTGAACAGGGCAGAACAAAGCTGAAACCAGCTCTAGCTGGACCAGATCTGATTGCCAGAGCACTGCTTCTACCAAGGGATTCCATGCTCCACTGCACAGAAACCTTCAACAGAGCACTTCCCTTTTGCTTCCAGTAAACCTCAGTGCACTGGAATTGAGTCCAGTTGGAGTACAGTGCAAGTAGTTTTTACTCACTCCTGTAAATAATAACATTTACTAGTTATTTCAATACACATTTTTAATACAAATAATTCTAATCACCTGAATAATCCAATAATCTAAAACTGAAACAACTGCATCAGCAGCTCAGTCATCCCACACCCTTCTGACACAAGCCTCAGTGCCNGTGAAGCCTGAGCTGTCACAGTGGGGTCTCATTTGGGGTCTCAACACCCCAAATGTTCAGTGGCACTTGCTGTGCATTGTCCCTTTAGAGCTGCAGCCCAGGGACTCAGCAAGGGACAGTGTTCATGGCTCCAGTCCCTAACCAGACTTGTTAATTCAACAGCAGCTATTTCATCTGGCACTGCCACCACAGCCAGCTTCCACTTCACAAAAAGTAACTAGAGTAAGTTTCATAAATTAGAACATGAAGTGAAATAAGCACTTTTTGAAGGTGCCATGCCCCCTCAGAAATCAGGAAATGTTAACTCAGGGTGTACAAAGCAGATTTGCAGGAGACTGTTTTTGGAAAATGAGCAGACATGAACAGTAATTGCCACTGTGTTATTTGGGCCATGTTCCTGCCTCTCAGCTAAATTTATACACACAGCTATGATCATCTGGGAGTGTCACACTCATTGAAAACCAGCCTAATCCTAGTAAGAATANTATGGGTAGGTAGTAATAAAGGAGGTACCTGTCCCAGTCTCAATTTGCAAGTATCATTTTGCAGACAAGTAAAAATAAAAAAGGCTGTCCCCTTCCTTTTTCACACATTTGAAAGCTGTAATTATTTAGCCTTTCTAACATTCCTTCTACAGTNGCTTTAATTTCTCCAACTCAGTTATCTTTAATTTCAGAAACTTGAATGTAATTTAATTATCATGAATAGTATTTTCAAATTAACATAATTCCTTTCCAATCCTAAGTGATCAGCCACAGCTATTTCCTCCTAAGTCATCCCTCTGAAGTGCTCTTATCCCTTTCTTCCCTAGCAGCATTCAAGGGGACCTTGGCATCTCTGCTCCTCAATGCTGCAATATCTCAAAACCTTATTTACAAGCAAAATTCTTAAAACTGCAATTTTGCCCTGCCAACCCCCAAAAGTCTGTGATACCAAATAAGTATTGTAAATTTTCAGGATAATATCAGACCATAAAATAATTATGATTATGTCTTTCCCACTTGCCACATAAAATTGACTTTCTCTAATCTGTCATTACCAAGTAAGCAGTTTTTTAATGGTCTATGACTTTTGTTTTACCCCAATATACCCCTAGATTCATACTTTACATGACTGTGGGTCTCCCAGNACCTTTCTTGGCAGTACCCCATCCTCAGGACAACTTTCCCTTCTTCCAGTAAATTCAGAAAACCTCATCAAAGTCAGATTAACGTTCCCAAACTATTATACAGTTTGAAAACAACAAAACAAAACAAAACAAAACAAAACAAAACAAAACAAAACAAAACAAAACTAAACAAAATTTGTTTTTCTTTGCTTTCTAAAGTATTTTTTTCCTTACTACCTTTTGCCCCTATGAACAAAATAACCTCTGATTAATTTTTTTTTCCTCAGGAAGAATGTTAGCTTCTCAACTAGTCTGTAACATTATAGAGTGTTCTTCCTGAATTTACTGCAGAAACAGAACCTGCAAGCCTTGCTGGGTGTGTCAAGGGTGTTTTCTGGACTGCACAAATCTTGAGCAGCCACAATTTGAGTGCTGCTTGCCAGGAGCTCAGTGCTAACCACACCATGCACTCCATCAGCAGGTGGGATGGCAGGAATCTGAGGCTGCCTTGGAAANCAAGTCCAGAGCACCTTTGATGAGGTTATGATGGCACAATCTACACAAAGGCTTCCAAATCTTTCCTGCAGAAAATCTGGCAGTGCTAATGGAACCCCCTCACTGGGTTTTGTTTGGCTGCTTGNTTTTGCTGGTGTTTGTGTGGGGGTTTGTTTGTTTGTTGTGCTGGTGGGCTGGCTTTATTTTAGAGTNGTATGCCTTTTCCTGAATTATTTTAAACACACTCCAAGTGACTCACTCACAGTGCCTAAATTTCTCAAGCAGCTCCCAGAGTNTGCCCTTTGCAGAGCTCACACATCCTGTGATCATAGCAGGTCCTCATTTCACATTTGTTCACATTTGTACCAGTCTTGCAATAAGGCACTGCCAGATAAATTAATTTCACATCATTATTTTACCTGCTGCCTAGGAAATGATGGTAATGTTTTAGAACACAATTCAAGTCTATTTTTATTCAGAGACAATGCTCTCTATTCAAAAATATAATCAAAAGAGTGCAGTTGAGAGCTCCAAAGTAACAAAGGCAAAATAATGTATTTCTGACTCAAACATAGGAAACAGTGTAAAAAATAAATGTACTATGATCCATCAGAATTCTCTGTAGTGATTACCAGGATGTTAAACAAATACTAAGTAATAGGAGATGGACTAGATGATCCTTGTGGGTCCCTTCCAACTCAGCATATTCTGGGATGCTGTAAACTAAAAGCTGCTGTTTTCTCCTTCACAACACACAGGATCTTACATATTAAAAAGAAATGGCAATATTGTAAATTTAGAAGTCTCATCTATTTAAACTGGTAGATAAAGACAAGAAACTAATCCTTACAGGAAGAAATTTCCATAAAGCTCACAATCCAGAGCACAATCCAGAACTGTTCTCAGCACAGCAGCACTCTACCTGCACTTTGATAATTCCTCTTCAGAGATTTTCTTTTCCAAAGCATGCCATACAAACACAGCCAGCCAGCACTCNTTTCTCGAGCTGAGTAACTGCAAGTAAATCCCCCGGCAGAATGTCATTACAAGTTACTATGTTGTAGGTGCTTTGTTTTTTGAGAGCTGTGCTTGACTGAAGCAGAGCTGAAAGCCATCCCAGATCCATACACTGCAGAGCAGCCTGAAAGCCTCTCTGGGGCACGGGAGGACTGGAAACAACCTCTGGCTGCTCCCACCCACATCCTGATTCAAGGGGCTCCAGCAGCAAGCAGCAAGCAGAACACCTGGGGAGAGGGCAGCATGCCCAAAGCAGTCCTTCCTTCAGCACTGCACTGCTGTGCAGGATTCACACTTTGCACACAGTTAGGACTACTGATGTATGTCATAAATAACTCCCAGCTGAAGGGTCCCCTGTGCCAAGCAGTCTTGGGAGTGTGACAGGATTGCTTCCCAGAAGGATACAGCCTGGAAATACTCAGTTCACTAATCACCTTTCCTTTTTTAGAAGGATTTTTCAAATTAGAGCAGAATNGCTGGTCCTTATGCTCACACATTTATTCTGGCATAATGCCCTCTTTCTTTTGTATTTTACTGAAAGTAATNAAATTACAGGAAATAAACCAGATTCTGCCAGACAGATCCAACCATGTTTTTGTCCATTTGGAATCTGCATTCCTCATGGATGCAGAACCAGAGCACCAGGGTGGCAGGGAACAGACTAGTATCTGTGTGTAAGGTGCTCCACTCTTTGTCTAAGAGGTTTCTTGCACATAATGACTGGATGATTTAACATAAGGTTCCTCTGCAGTAGGACATTTCATAACCCCATTATTACAGTTCCTATCAATATTGCTACCCCTGCCCCTGGCTGCTGTCTCACTGCTGTGCTGTTCTGAAGAGCACACTGCTTACCTGGACAGCTGATTCTTTTTTTGTTATCCTTTGGCTATTTTGCACCTCCTGCTCCTCAGCTGTGTCACAGTTTGATTTTTCTGCCTCTGTGCTGCATCCCCCTATGAGCACACCCCTGCCTGCTCTGCAGCACCTGGGCAGGTTCCTCTCTCCATTTGCTCTCCCTGGTTACCACAGCCAATTTATCAAATCATAAGCTGTTTTTTCAGGCCTAAGCAAGTGGCTAAGGTGCTGTAAAACAAACCCACTATAACCATATCTACATCTGGGTTTACACTCTTATTCTAAAATTAAGTNTCTATGAGACTTGAACTGCAAAATGCAGAATATTTTCCCACACTCCAGTAATAAAATATACAGCACACCTATAAAGAGAATTCTATTAATTAATAAACATGCACTGGAATGAAAAACAAAGCTCAACTTGCATTTACCACCTTCTAACATCTGAAAATTTCAGCACAGCAAGCAAACCAAATTTCTCTCTCTTGCTGAAGATATTTGTATATACATTGTTTTCTGGAAGTCCACCTTTGTACAATTAAATTTCCAGCATTAATTGGATAACTGGTATCATGTTCATAGAGCACAGACATACATTCTGTGTTTGCTTGATCCACTCAACCCAGTCAGAAAAGTGGCTGTCAAATGCACAGTTACATCATAACTAGATGCTGATGGATTGATGTGCATCACATATAATGCCTCCTTAATTTTAACCACCTCCATAAAATGTTCCAGACTCCTGTGTTCATTTGAGGACCATTATCCAAAAGGATTAATGCCATCCTCTTCCTGGAAGGTTTATTTCATTCATTTATTAACAAAGGTGGCAATTGCATCGTGTCTTCACCATTAATGAAACTGTTTTATTGACTTCCAGGTCAGTACATGCACGCCAGTACTTGCTTCCAAATTCAAGTTGTCTCAAAAAATTATTTTCTGTTATTCTGTTGATTCCAGGAGAAGTTTAAACACTAGAAAAGGAGTGGTCACTAGTACTAAGCAGAGTGCACATTACTTGTTTTGAAATAACTTTTGTCAGTGCTGTGTAGATCTTTACACCTGCAATCAACAGAATGAGAAACAGAAATCTTTGCAGCTCTCCCAGAGCTCAGACACTCCACATGTAGTAGATTTTGGAAGCTAACCAGACTGTTCACATTCACACAGGCACACATTTTTCTCTGTTAGAGCTCCCTTTTTGGCACTCCTGCTGTTTGTATGAAATGGATTTTGAGCCAGCTCAACAATCTAGACCCCTTTGTTCCCAAAGGAAATGCTCCATTATCATGTCCCTGGCATAAGTTATGACAGTTAAGAAACCTGTTGAAGGGTAGCCACAACACACAGGAATTAGGAGTCAGCACAAGTGTCCAACCAGCTGAGAAGAGCAGGCAGGCAATGGAGCTGCTTATGGTGCTCAACAATCCCACATGCACAACAGCAATTTTCACCCCACCACTTATTCCCTACTTGTCTTCAAGAGAAGAAAAAACATCCTGGTCACAGGACCCAAGCAGCAGATTAACATAGGCAGGGTTTCATTTCAAGATTCAAAATACCTTTTCTTTGCTTAACATACATAAGGCTCTCTGCTTGCTCTGCAAAATAAAGGTTCTCCTTTTAATAAAGAAAAAAAAAAAAAACAAAACAAACCAAGAGTCCAACAGCAAGATAAACTCAAGACTGAACATTANAAAAAGTCCCAAGTTTCTCTAAAACCCTTTGGAACAAACCTGAAAGGCAGCAATTATTTTGGCCTACACTGAGAGATATATGCACACTTCTATTTGATTAGTTTCTACTGTTTTCTATTTTATTCTATTTCTATCCAGGAAACTGGTGCTTCAATAGCAGAGGCTCTGATCCCCTGCCCTGCACCTTTGGGTCACAGCCCATCACCTGACATGGAAGGAAGGTCAGAATTCACCACTACATTAGTAGTTTTTGCAGAGCACTGGAGCCAGGTCTCCTGTGGTGCTCAGGGATGTTCCAGAAACGAGCACACACGTACCAAGAAAGCCATTCTTGCTTCAAGGCACTCCAGCTGCTGCAGACTTCATGCAGTGCTCCAGTTTTAATCCCTAGCAGTGACTGCAGCAAGCCAAAGCAGCAGAGACACCAGACAGGAAAGNCTGTTCTGGGGGAGCTGGCAGGGGACAGAAATCCCCAGCTGCCACACACTGAGCCACCACAGGCTCTCAGCACCACAGCTGCATCTAAACCACCAGTCTGCTGCCAGCATGCAGCTGCTTCCCAGCTCCTCAGGGATGTTACCATGGGAACTCNGGTAGTGGGAGCTCCTGATATCTGATGCATATTTCAGAAAGACAAAGTGGGAACAAAGCAAAGAAGCTGAGGGGAACGATAGGGAAGCGTATCAGCACACTGTGTCCCATTTACTGCCCTACTGGAGAGTCACAGCAGAGATCAGGCACCTCCTATGGGCAGCAGCCAGGCAAGATTAGCAGCACATCACTGATTTACAGCGTGCTTCATGTTCTCAGCTATTTAACTATTGAACGTGTATTCCACTGAATAAAATATACTAGAGCTTTACCCAACTGCAGTGACAAAAAGACAAATGTCTGCTAATCAAAACATCTGCAAATGCTTCTGAAATACAACTTAGATATATGTCTTGATACAGCTCTAAATCCCACCAAAAAAAGTCCAAAAAGCCCACTGCCCTACCCCAAGTGTACAAGAGCTGCTGCCTTGCTACCAGAGAGAACACAATAAAAACAGTGGCACAGATTTGATTACCCCACAAAGAGAGCCAGGTAACTAAATGGAGNGATTTGTGTAAAGCTTAGTATGTACACTGACTGCTTCTGCTTTCACTTACACCACAGAACCTGGAGGCTGTAACACAGTCTCTAAGTTTTCACAGAAATATTTCAGTATAATGGTATCTAGGAAAACTGACCCAGTTCTGGAGTAGTCCTTGTCTGAAATGCAGCAGTGTTNCTGGAATCACCATTTGTCTCAGGGAAATGAAATGGTAGGAACTGACAGAAAACGCTTAGCATATGAGAAGTTGTAGTCAATATTAATTATTTTGCCACTNTTAATGATGGCAAGGAACAGTGCTCAGCCTCTCTTCCTCTTCAGTGTACTTCTGTTTCAATATACATATCAATATTAATTTCCCCTGCAGAGTTACTGTCGTATCTAATGAGNAAACACATGCTATGTGACATGTCTTTTTATGCCCTTGATTTTTACATTAGCTCTAATTAATTCAGATCACTAATAATATATTTTAAGTTGTCACAATTNAAAAGATGTGCTGTGAGACCACACAAAGTTAAAATAATGCACAAACTCACATACAGGGTACACGTTCCTTTTTCCTTCCACAAGGGTTTTCCAATTTTTCTTTTTAATTTTTCCTTTTAATTTTTCCTTTAAAATACTCATCAAACACTAAACATTGAAGCTTCACAAGGAACTATTACAGTACTAGAAAGAATGCAAACACTATTTGCCCAGCTATTTCACTCTAAACACAGTATTTAATTCATGGTGATAAATTGGTTCTGCAGATGTACATCCCAAAAATGTCATCTTCAAGACATGTGTGCTTTAGACCAGTCAAGCACATTGACAGTACCTTTCTATCAAGGCCATACAAGAAAACCCAGTTTTAAACTCGAGGGATGAATCATGGTNTCAAATTAATTTCAGATATCTGCTTTCCTCTCATAATTTTGATTTCTTATTGGATCTTAATTGACTCACTGCTCATTTCTGTAAGCCATCTCATCAGCCCACACATTTTAAGGAAGCCATTACCACTCCAGGAAGTAGAGTGCCTTTCCAAACAGACCAGCCAGAGCAATCCTGTGTGTGTGCTTGCAAACCCTGTGGCCCAGCAGCAGCAGAGTGACAAAGTGCACCAGCAGCAGCCAGAACTCCATGTCCACAGTGNCACATCCACCTGGGAGCACCTTCACTCACACAGCCCTTCTCTCCTTTGAGTGCCTGAGGGGCACTGCTGGACACATCCTCCAGCTCAGTCCAATGCAAAAGGAACCCAGTTTGTCTCTACAAACACCTCAGGGTGGGAGCCAAGGCACAGTAAGTGCTGATGATCTCTTCAAAAGCACACTTCTGAATCAAAGGAAAGCACAAAACCAGATACAGCCACTGAAGTAAANGGGACCTCTGCCATTCCCTTCAGTGAGATAAAACTTGATCCTTCCCTCCCTTTGTGCTGTTTTATCTCTGTTCTTTCAATTTAGGTTTAGTAAGAGGTGAAGAGTAAAACAGAATTGATAAATACAGTGGAAGAACAGTGTGTTAAATAAAGGGAAATGTTCCTGGTGTGGTTTTTCAGATTGCTTTCATTTACTCTGGCTTTTCTCATTCTCACAATCATGCATGTGTAACCAAAGCAANGGGGTAAAGCTGGTGATATTTCCATGTGCTCAGGAATTCATACTGCTGTGCCCAAGCTGATTACTCCTGCAGGCACTGGGGNTCTCCAGAGCAGCAGCTCACATTCAGCTAATGCTGGGCATTAAAGAAAATGTCTCTGATGGCAAAGGTAACATCTGTCAGCTCTTTAAGATCCTTTGGTCCCAAGTACTTTCCTCAAAAATGCCTCCCCTGACTTTTGCTGATATGGAGGAGAAATAAAAGTAAGTGCAGGTGAGGTACCATCAGGNCCCTGAATCAGTATGAAAATCTAGTCATAGTAGAAGGGGCTGTTTAAAAACATCACACCCAGAAATGAGAAGAGTTTTTATTTTGTATTATGCCTCTCCATAATCTCCTGTTGGAGAACTTCCTTTACAAATTCTGTATTTTTCTTTTTCTTTAANCGGTTGAAGCCATTTATCTTGTGATTTATCATTTACATAGAAATGATGATGAGGTATGGGAGAAAAAGGTGAAATGAGCTGTTTTTTTTTGCCCTGGTCTTTATGGAAANTGTCTTGACCTCATGATGTCTATAGATGTTTGTTGTCAGTTTTGCTCCCAGGGATAAAGCATCTGCAGCCTTGAAAATTAGCAAGATTTTGTTCTGAAGAAGTAACAGATTTGTTTGCCAAGAAGGGGGAACTTCTGAGAGTGTAAAGCCCATGTGTAACAAAGCTGGAAGTGTCAGAACTCTGTAGCAGTCACCCAGCCAAGACTGATTGCTGAGAACAGGTTACTGGTGTTTGTAAGAACATTTGAACAACTCTTATCCAGATTACACAGCAGCTCCCAGCCAGCAGGTGTCTGGGACAGCTTTTATGGACTGCTTGAGGCAGCTGGGAGTTTCTACATTTTCAACCAGTGGGGAAGAGTTAGTAGCACTCCTAGGACTATCAAGGACTCTCACACCTCAAGACACTCATGATTTCAAGAGCCCTTTGGAAGCAGCTTTTNAGAGTCACAAGGTCTTTGGTTCCTTTGCCATTTCAGCAGTGCAGATGTAGGAATGCTGGCAGGACCTGGCACGTGCAGAGCACCCCTGTGCTGCCAGGACTGCCTGGGCAGCAGCTCAGGGCTCCTGCCAGGAGGTGAGATGTGGGCCAGTCCACACAGTGTGGCCAACACTGCCCTTTTAATGCTCCTGCCACCATCCTGGAGCACACAGCTGATGCAGGAGCCATCTGAGCCAGGCTGCCTCCAGTTCATGCAGCAGCCCAAAGGAGAGCTCTCCTCCTGCACATGGCAAAGCAGTCCTGAGGGCACAGCCTCCTNAGGGTAAAGACCACACCAGGCACACAGATCCTGTGAAGCCTCAGTCATTCCTACTCCTTTTGTTGGAAATGGCAGTGCATGGCAGGAGTGTTACAGCTGAACAGAGCTGCAAAGCTGCAGCATATCATTGACAGACTGACCCTCTGAAAAGCAGGTAGTACAGTATACAGTAAACAACAGATTTCTGTTGTGTCATTGCAGAATGAACAGCCTTCAAAACAAATGAACTTCAGGCATGTGAAAATTTTTAGCTGAAAACATAATGCTCCTAGAATGTTTTGTATTCATTACAGAAATTACTTAGACCTTCTCTTTCAGAAAACTGAGCAAACCACAACCAACATTTTGCAGACAGCAACACATACATCCAGCAGAATCTGAGTCCAAACCATTTTAAATACTGCAACAGAGGGTGCATGGGCAGGACTGGGGCAGTCACACACCGTGCTGTGCAACACTGCAAGGAGCCAGGTCTCTCATTTCCCTGGGAGCTGCAAGGCCTGGGTGCCAAGGCCAGCAGAGAAACCACAGTCCCTGTGCAGGTGTTTTAACCATGAAGGGAATGGCACAGCCAGGTAAGAAGATGCTGTGTGAGGGGTTAGGTGGCTGGGTAAGGGATGGGCTGGGGTTAGCCAGTCATGCAGAAGGAAGAAGGAAACTAGCACAGAGGAGAGGAGTCAGTGCTGGGGAGAGCTGCCTGAAAGAAGGCATGGGAAGTTTTTCATAAGGGACTGGTGATGGTGCCAGTTGTGTCTGTCTCTACATAACTACTACAGCACTCCTGCACGTTTCCAGGATGGGCTTTAGGAAATGCACCTCTCAGTGTCTGTGCTGCTGATGTGTGGATGCCCCACACACTTGTTTCACTTTCCATGGCAGCTCAGTAGGCACTGATTGCATCACCCCTGTGCCTGAGCCCCTCTGCCAGCAGCTCATCCATCTCACTGCTGCTCTGCCCAACGTGGAGCACAGCTGACTACAGCAACAACTGGAGTCNTGAGGAAGACAGGAATGCTACATATGGACTCTTCATTACTTTAGCATGTCCAATTTTCTTCCAGTATTTTACAGCCATCAAACACATAAGGAAACTGAAGGAGAATGGGCCAGATCCCCACAAGGATTTAGAAAGGATTTAAGGGTTTATCTGACCAAAAGCAGAAATGAACTGCCTCTTTCCCCTTCTCTAAAATCCAAAGACACAGCCTCATGCCTTCAGGATGCCTAAATTCAAANGTTGCTGCTCCCTTTAAAGGCTTTGCATGTGCATTAAAAGCTCCCTGGACTGTTCTGCTCCCACCCAAGCTCAGGAGTCTCAATACCCTGAGTGCTGAGCCCTGATTTTATGGATGGCTATACAGTCTGAGGGTTTATACATTATTGGACCCTGTAACAAGGCACTGACCAGCCAGTTTTCTTTTTCTAACGAGCTGAGAGGAATCCTGCACTGTCCCAGGCTTTTAGCCCAGCCAAACACAACTTTAAATAAACAGATGTTTTCTTTGCAAAGCATGTAGGGACTCTTTCCTATTCCAAACCAGTTTTCCAAACCTTAATGGTTCAGGCTTCCCCTAGCAGGTACCTTGACATAATTTCCCACAGAGAAAGGAANTGCACATGTCAGTTTTCAGCCCAGCTGTGACTTATAAAGCCATATAAAAGGGAGTTCCATGCTAACTAATCCTACATCATCTGCACTGTTCTGTTCTCTAAGTGTGAGGAATGGAACTTTGTCATGCAGCTCCTGAACCCTTGCAGGTGTACCCTGCCCAGGGAACTGAGATGTGCACTGCAGGTCCTGGGCTTTATACTCCAAGGACTAGGAGCCCCAAAGGTGGACTCCACAGTGCTCCAGACTTTTTCAGAGGCTTTCTCCTTTCATGAAAAAAATGCTCTGTACCCCACACGTCATGGGATTTCCATGCTAACCACAGGACAAAACCATGGAAACAATTCCTTAAGGACAAAAGGTAAAGCAAGCACAAATGAAAGTTACTTTGGAAGACAGACTAAATGATCTTATGTATTTTCAACTCTGAACACACATTTACAGTACACTTTATGAAAAATTCAACCACATAAACAGAATAATTCAATTTTATACCTATAAGAAAAATCAATCCAAAGCACAAGTACGTCTTATTTCAGTTGTAATTTCTTGCTAGTTGTTTATATTTCAGAGCCACTGTGATCTGTCTTCAAATTTTATATCACATAAATTGTTAGGTATTATTTAAAAATTATGAAACAGGCAACTGCTGCTGATCACTTTGGAATGCTTTAGCATTTAGCTCTCTTTGTCTCGTTAGAGAAACAACCTCTGCTGTTCACAGAGTTTAGATGTTCATGTGGATTACAGAGACAAGGAAGTGGGTATCATTTCCAGGTATCCTCTACATAATTAAAAATAATTTTGTAATACTAAGTAAACAACCAAGCCACACATTAATAATGTGCTGAAGTGCCAAAAACTGTCAGTGTGTAAACAATACAGTAGAACTGAACAATGACAGCTTTGTGAATTCCTGGGATACTTCCTAAAGGGTATGAGAATGAATATTTTAAAANTGCTCAGTGAATCATCAGCTCTGATTACATGAGATGAATCACAAGACACACCTAAACAGATTTCATTACAATTTATAACTTATGCAGACTTTTTGTCATTTAAATTTTGAACACACTGAGAAGAAAACCTTTAAAACAAAGCAGTTCTACAAGATCCCTGAGTGCAGGGAGTCTGTTTTGCTGCTGTGCCAAGTAGCTTGCTTGTCCTTCAGCACCAAAACCAGGACCAGCACAGAGACCAGAGAGAGGAAAGGCAGGATTTTTATCTAGTTCTGACTGCATGCTCATATGGTCTTCTTCTGGTTAACAGTGGAGGAGGCACAAACAGAACCTACAACAGATGGAAGCACTTGCACAAACACAACTCAGAAACCCCTTGATATCTATGAATTATTGCTATTGGACATTTCTTACTCATCCTTTACTATTGCTTTATAGCTCTGAATCTCTCCTAGATGTCTAAACCAGAAATGAAGCCTTAAAATGAAACAGCCACTGAGGTCAGGAAACAGCTTCAGAGCCAGGGTCTGATCCTCAGCTGGAATGAACCAACATCTCTTACCTTTGCCAAAACTACCTCTGCATTTACAGCTGAGATGCTATTGTAGAACTCTCCCCTCATCCCTCCCTCCTTTGCAGCCAGAAACCAAACCCTCATTAGTGCTCTAGAAACCAATTCTCTTGGTTTGATCCAGGCTCCCAGCAGCAGAAACAGCAGCTGCAGTGAACAAGCACAGCTGGCAGCAGAGAGTGTGAGATTCAGGTCTCTGGGAAAGAGTGAGGTCAATACAGGTGGAAATGGAATGTACCAAAGTTTTGATATTCACTCAACAGGGACCTTTAGCCCATGTTCTTTCCTCTTCTGTTCTGGACTTGGCATAAAGAAATGGAAATGTCCACTATGACCACAAAGTAAGTGTACAAACCACCAGGCTGAAAACCCAATTGCTGTGTCTCAGTAACTGCCTGTGAGTTACTCTCCAGCCTCAGGAGTCTACTACATTTTATTTTTATTAATTTCTGCCTATTACTAGTACTAACACCTCCTCAAATCACTCCCTGTAAATTCTTCTATCAGTTTAATGATGTTTTTAATAGACATTGCATTGGTGTGCTATGTAACAGACCTCCAGAACACAGATGTGTTTGCCAAGCTTCATCACTTCTGCCTACATGTTGAACTGCTGCTACTCAGACACACTTTCCTCTGTAGCCTAAGAGGAGCTTTTCCCATGCAAGACATTCTTAAACAGGCCATTTGTGAATTAAAATGGTCAGTAGTAAACCTTTTAAGTTCCTACTTATTGTAATTGCTTCTTGCTACTAGCCCAATTGAAATCAATACAATAATAACTAATTTAATTTGCATTGAAGTCAAAGCTGCCTTTCATTCACNTGTAATGAAACTATGGAGGAAGGGCAGACACAGGGGAAAGAGTTCTTTGAATAGATCCCATCTCTTTCCATGAAAATATCCCACCTCTGCTGTGACCAGCAGCCCCATGATCCTGTAATGAAAGCCACTGCATACTGCAGGNTCATTTGGCAGTCATCACTGCAGCTTTGACAAAGAAAATGGTGTCCCAAAGTTAGTGTGCAGTTACAGGCCAGAGCTGCCCCAGAACCACACTGAAGGAGGTGACAATGCCTCTCAAGGTCCTTCAAGGACATGCTGCAAAAGGGAGCAGGAAAAGAAAGTTCCTTTCCAGGTAACAAAGGTCCCTCAAGTTCCCATGAGCACAACAGACCTGATGTGCATTTCCAAGAAATGACACCACTTTCATTAGTGTCATAAAGGCCTTTGCCAAACTTGAGCTGTACAATCAAACTATCTGTGTTCAGAGAACTGGAATGCTGATGATAATCTCAGCAGANCCCTGAGCTTGCTGCAGCCAGTGCAGATGTAATTAGCAGTCTCCAAACACCATGGTCTGTACAGCAGTTTCTTTACCACTATGCTTGGTATGGAAAATGTCCCACTTCTGAGAGGGGAAAATTAAGCACCAGATCCCTTCTAGTTGGTAGCAGCTTGTTTCCAAGAAATCCATGCCAGAGCCCCCTGTATTAATTGCTTTGAGGCATGCACATCAATAACTGATATGTTTCTATTTCAAATAACATGCAATAGATCATCTACTTACCTTAGGTTGGCACCAGCAGCACTTTGTCTTTCAGACTGAAATAACATTCCTAGAGTTATTTAAAGCACACATTTTGGGGACAACCACAAACAGTTGCTAGGGAAACAGCAAGGTAAGAAAATGGATTGCTATCATGAGGCTAATAAGTCACATCCACATTTATTTCCTTTCTTTTCTACCCCCAAAGGAAAACCCTGTTCCCATGTAGAGTTATGAACATGTGCTTTTAATAAACTTAAGTGTCTCAGAACTGCTGGGAAGCATCTTTAGGTTTTAAGGCATGATGAGGTGTCAGAGAGAAGGTGGTGAGGAGAAGGTTTGACTGAGGGCAGGCTGTGAATGTGAACTGTGCTGTGACCCTGTACAGCAAGGAAAATTACAGTTCCACTTGCTCATGGCATATTTCAGCTTACACCAACTGTACAAGAATGCTATGGAACAGTGCCAGGATCTGAGATTTTCAATGGAGCAGGGCACTTGAGTGAGCAAAAAGTGCATTTGGATTTTTGAAAAGACCCAAATCTCATTACCATTTTTTCCATTTATCTCTATTCTTATTCANTACTGAGCACCCCAAATTAATCTGTAAATCTGTAGTATTACTGAGGAATGGAATCAGCCTAAAATCTTGGAACTGCACAGAAATGCCCAATCNCCTGCTGTGTTAATATTTGTCTGTATTTCTTATGTGAAACTAAAAACATGACATATTATTTATTTTACTTTTTCAGTGCCTTCATAGTTTTCAGTAACAAAGAGCAGGGGTTATGTAGCCTATGCCCTCACTACCTGTCTCAATCAATTTAAGTCATTCTGACACATCAGTGTCTAGGCATGTTCTTAAATATTTCCAACACANTGGACAGCTTTTCCAGGCAACCTATTTTCATTATTTCTTCTGCAAATAGTTAATGATAAATCCCTTTTTTTCCCCCAGTGAAATTCAAGCTTATTTCTACATACCACTTAATCAGGGACAAAGAAAATAGACTAAATTATATGAAATTATGCCACAGGTTCCTTCCTTCTTCTTTGGCACATATCTCTTTGTCATAACTTTCTGTCCTGTAATTTCAACGCTAAACTTTTTATTTTTTTTTGTTTACATTGTCAATTTTAACATGACAATGTACAGCTTCAGATTCAAAAATTCTCCTAAGCACTAAGGGAAAAAATATCTTTTTGCTCTGTGTAAGAATAGATGTTTTAAAGTAAAAGCACATTAGACTAAAGCTGAAAGTAAGTAGTGAATAACAGGCTGTATGTAGGAGCTGGAATGTCTGAAGAGGCTTGTGAGACATTCTTTCAAACAGCTGTGTCTAGTGGGAAGCCATCCCTGGGGCATGCAGGGGCTGTGCCCATCCCAGCACAGGACAGACCATGAGTGTCCCTCACTGGGAGTGAAACCATCCCCAGGGAATGCAGCACTGGGTGCTGCACACAGAGCTGCACAGCACCTTCAAACACACACAGACACACCCTACACTGACACTGCTGTGTCCTTAGTGCTCCTCTCAGCAATGAAACAAATTGCATTCCATTTTGTTTTGAATCCATTTACAACTAATCAACATTTCTCCAAACTGTGAGGATTCTGCATAAAGCCCAAGTCACGAATCTGTCCCAGACTGCCTTTTTAAAAACTCAGGCAATATTACTCAGGCAACTTCTAAGATAGCTGAGGAAAGTAATTGCTGCCTCCACCCATGCATCTCAAATATAAAAAAAGTTGCTGACTGCATATAAAATTATCCCTTATTCTTACCTTGCTGAAGACAGATCTGAAAGCAGTTTATCCTTTCTGTCACAGACAGCTCTTTCCCCATCTTCTTCAATATGACAGAGTCAACAAATCTGTGTTAGGACAGAGAAAGAGCAAATATACAGCCTGGACAAAAACCTCAGAAAACTATCTGTAGGATACAGTTTAAAGGGCAGGAAGAGTAGAAGTGTCATTAAAAACCCTCAGTGGGGCTGGCTTGCAGAGTCCTCAGGAGGAAGAAGGGAATTGTATGAGGATTCTGCCAAAAAGGATTCACTGTGAGGCAGGATGGAAGGAGATGGTGCAGGACAAAGGTAAAGCTTGAAAGATACAGGCACAGCATTTTTTATTCAGTGTACAAATCCTCTTCTCAGCTTGCAATTTAACCCAACTCCCAGCTGCAATTATCTGTGAAACCTAAGAGTCAAGTGTCCTCTGCAGTCCTGGCATTGCTGCAGGGGCAGAGTAATCCCCAACACCACCATCTCAGCATGCAGACAGCACAGGCCTGCAAGGGAGAGGCAAACTGCCCTCGGGCACTGCTGGAAAATTCACTGCTGCAAGGGTCTGGAAAATTCACCCCTGCTGTGGTGGNTTTTCAGCTTTTTCTTGAAAAAGTTTGAAGAAGCCCAACAAATATTTTAATAGAAGTTATTACAGCTAGAGCATTGAATGCTAGAGCAGGAGGAGCTGTTAGGACCAAGGCTGCCTGTAAAGTGTGTCTCATCTCTCCATGGCAGAGTGCACATTGATTGAGGGCTGGGTGCCTCACCTGTCCCAGGCTGTGCCACACAGCCCCAGCACTGATTCCTGAGCAGTGAGCAAGGCCCCTCCTGCTGCAGAATAACCTGCTGTGACAGGGCTGAGTGCAGGACCAGGCTGCAAATGGGGAGGGGCAGAAATCCTTACCCTCGTTATGGATGTTCCCAGCTTCTGACTGTTTGGAGAGACAGAAAAGGATCTGCAAGTCAGCAAAGCCCTAGGTGTTCCCAGAACCTTTGCTGTGGCTGTCAGTTCTGCTATCACTCACAAAAGCTCAGCCACAGGGGGTTGATTTGACCAATGTTTATGTCAATAGGGTGTTGTTTTTAGCTCTGTTTCACACCAACATGTTTTACATTCACTTCTCTCAAGATTCCAAGAAACTGATTTAAAGGATTCTCAGTGGTGTCTTCATGCTAAGCTATCCTCTTTTAATTCTTAGAATATTAATTAGCAGCTGCATCCACTGTAAGAGTGAAAACAAGTTTGGANCTACTAGAGAGAAAGAGCAACTGTTGGAATCATTTGCTTGGGCTTTCCAGATCAGCTTTTATCCACTCAATGTGACCCATGTCCACTGCACAGCAGTATGAAGTGCTTTTATTGCAATTCACTCTATTGCTCCTATGTTGGAATTTTATGAGAGGCTCAGCAGGAAGATTTGGAAGAGGAGTATTCTGAATCAAAACACACTGCTCTAAATACTAGTGATCCTTTAAAGCATACATGACCAATTTTGCAAATCCCTTAATCCCCTCCTCTGTACTGGGTTAGTACATGCTGCCTGACACTGTCCTGCTGTTGGCACAAATGAGTATGGATGAATGTGAGCACTAACTCTATCCATTACCACTTCTGGCTTAGAAAGATTTGTACACAAGCAANGCCATGAGAAATTTTATTATTCCACAAAGTTGAAACAGAAATAAATCATAAACTTCAACAAAGGAAGCAGACGTAATTCAGACCACTAGCCATGATATGGAAACAAGATCTTGGAGTAAGATTACAACCCACAAAAGCTCTGCTCTACCTGATTCACAGGAGAACTCTAGACAATGTATTTATGCTCTATTTTAAGAGATTTGGATCAAGCCAGTACTTTTGGATCAAGGACTGTTTTGGTTTTAACATCACCAAAAATAAAGGCTTTAAAAATCAGACTTTAGAGCATAGTAGATTTTCAAAACTGAAATTTTTTTTTTTTGGGGGGGAGGGGGATCAATAGGTGATTGGTTGGTTGTTGTTGGTTTTTTTTAAGAAATGAAAGCCTAAATCTAAACTGTTCCAAGAAATGATTGTCCAACAGCTGCACCTACATAGGTGGCCATTAATTTCCTGAAGACCATAAACTGGAGGCTACTGAGAAACTGCTACTCAGGTCCTTTACAGAATACAGAAGTGCTTGAAACACAAAGAACAGAAAGCAGAACTAAATACAACTCAAGTCTTGCAAACCCAAGAAAAATTTTGGAGAAGTTGCCCTAAGAAAATCAAAAACTGCATAATGAAAAAAAAGCTGAAAATCAGCTCAGTGAAAAAGGAGATGAAAGGTATTTAAAAGAGACTTAATATCANTTTTATGCTTGCTCTGCTGTCATTTTCCTAAGTTATTCATATTTTTATACCATATGGCCTCTGTGTGTGAGCTCTGGATGTCTCTGGGTATTGCTACATCAGGCTGCAGGGAAATTTGGTCTTTGATACACAGATTGTATCAAATCAGATGCTAAGAAATATCACACAAATACTCAACATTCATTGAGTTAGTGTGTTTAAAAGAAAAAAACAAGTACAGAAAAACTCCACAACAAAACACAAAAAACCCTCCAAAAATCCAACCCAAAAATAACTGCAGTTAAATATAAAAAGTGGAATATTTAACAGGACAAAAACATTTCAAAAGAAATAAATCCACACATAGGGATTTTTTTTCAGCTATTTTAAGAATTAAAAAGACACAAGTTTCTCTGCTTACAAACAGACAACANGAAAAACAATAAATTATTTATATCTCACAGAAAAGGTATATCTAATCTTATTAGCAACAGAAATATCCTTTTGGAGATCATAACTTATTTACAAGTTCAGCAGAGTGGAAACAGTAAGGATGTATACATGCACAAGTATTTTTTTTCCTGANCAGGGGGGGAAAAACCCACTAGAAGTCCTGTTTTGTGTTTTCTTCTTGCAGCTAGAAATGTAAGAATTTATCTGTAGTGCATATACAAGAAAAACTTAGCAGAAGAAAATCACAATACAATGATATGGATATTAAAAAAAGAAATGCAATCTATCCATCTTTTACAAACAAACATGGAAAATAAATTCTTTTGAGTTGCAGGGAGGTCAGCCCCACACAGCAGGGAAGGGACTGGAGACAGAGCTCTGCCACTGCCACTCACTCCTGCCACATGAAATAGCAGCAGCAGGCTCAAGCCTCCCAAGTTATTTCACACTCAGTTCAGAGCCTGGGAATTTTGATCATGTTTTAAAGACCACCAAAGGTTCCTTGTTTCCCTCTTCAGTNCCTCAGTTCTACAGATACAGAGTGGGTTGAGAATATTTAAGCATTTAGCACTNTCTCAGGGCTTTCAAGAAAGACATACTAATTAAAATGCAGCTAACAAAGCTATCTAAAATTTGGCTTTTAAGCAAGTCCACTTCTCAGAGTGTCATAAATCTGGCCTAAAAGCATGTTGGACACACAAAGCTTTGACTGCTCAGGCTTTAATCAGAGAATGGACTTCTTATGGAGATACTACTAAGTGCATCTGACATTTTAATTTCCAACTTTTCCTCCCTTCATTACCTTTAGACTGGGTTTGTATTTGAAAAGCTCCTGCAGAGCTTTAAAGAGTAAGGACAAATGTCCTGGAAAATTTCAAGACAACTGGTCAAGGGTCCTCAAAACCTTAATGAACAATTTTTTTTCCATTTTGAAATTTTTAGTCTGTAATGGACTTGTCTATGTTCTTTATTGCAGAAAAGCTTTGATTCAGTGTTGTGCTTGAACTGGGGCAAATGGGAGGAAACTGCCACAGCAGGGAAGCACAGAGGGACCCAAACCAAGCATGTCAACACATTTGCATGACACCCTAATTTCTCCTCATTACATGCCCTGAAAGGCTGCTGCATAGGAAGCAATGTGAGAAGAGATTTTTCCCCCANTGTATGTGCCCCTTTTCCTGCATACTAGGATAGGCACAAAAGATGGGTGGNCTGGGAAATCTTCTACTGTTGTTTGCTCTCCTTGTCCAAAACACCATTAAAATACAAAGTTTCCCCTTTTTTGTATGTATAATTATGGGATATCAATTTCATAGTCTGTTATCACACAAAGCTAGGAACTGCTGGAAAAAATAAAGCAGCACTACCATTCTGGACCTCTGCATGATATTCCCAGAGAGGAGTCAGAATAGTATAATTAAGAATAGAATGAAACATCCCATAAAGATATATAGTTCAATAANAATGTGCCTGGAATTTCTTCCATGGCATAGCACTTACTAAAAGCAGAAAAGAAGTGGAACCTAGAACTGGATGCAGGTATACAGAAGAAAACTCTTCCAGTGCAAGCATTTTCAGCTGGGTTTAATTTTAAAAACAACTTTTGCTCCTTAGCTTATAATGATAACGTATTCTGATGCATTTTCATTTCAACAGAAAGACTTGAGAACTGAGATAGAAATTGAGTTTTCCTACTTAAAACACTGTCTAACTAGTCTTGAAAGAAAAAACTACCTGTTCTACTTGTGTCTATAAAACCATTTAAAAATATATCCTCCCCAGAAGCAGGTAGCTANCAAGTGCAAGAGAAACACACTTTGTTATAAATGATTTTATTTCAAAATGAAAATAGTCTGCTGTTTCAAGTTACCATTTTCCTCTTGTAGTTTCACCTAATCCACCTCCTCATTACTATGTCTTTCACTTGTACTACTGAAGTAGTTTCTCCTAGTAATTCCATGACTCTAATTATATTTTATCCCAAGGTGATGGCTCACTGAGGATGGGGACATTGCTGTCACCACCTCCTGGGGACAACACTGCACAGGATCATTCCACAGTCACTCCACACCNTCAGTAGCTGCTTCTTACTCTTGTAGAAAGGGAGTAAACAGGCAGATGTCTGAAGGACTTGGTATTTTACCTAAGGGGACAATTTTTTCAATCCCATGTCAAGCATTAAAACCCAAGCACAGAGCACAGGCTTACCAAGCACTCCTACAGAAAGCACAGGTCTTCAAAAAAGTAATAGTTTCTGAACTTCCACTCGAGCAACAAGAATAAAAAGAAGCTACACCATCTGCTGCCATAAGATGCTTTTTCTCTTTTAACAGAGTCAACATTAAACCTTCTTAGAGGAAATCTGTATTTAGTAGAATTGCCATCACCCCAAATATGTTCACCGTGAAATGTGAGCTGTTATGATCATAAATATATCACTCCTACGACTGCAGAAGAACATTTTCACTTAAAGCAACAAAGAGCACTGGGGATCACGCTCTGAGTATTCCTGTGGTCCCTTTCATTCCTGCTGTAAGAGCAGGGTGAGTTGCAGCACAGTGATTTTCTCCACTGCTTCAATTCCTCAAGGCACATACCTGGAAGCAAGTTAAAATGCTGAAAAATACTGATTGTTTTGGTGAACTGTCAAAATNCAAGAGAAATTCCTGTAAGATGTAGGACCTCTGTTCTTTTAATTCTTAACTGACACAAGCATGACTTGGTTTATGGGGTTGTGGCCTGCTACCTACCCCAAAACCACAGGTCCATTAATGTACAACTGTTCATTAAAGGTACAGAAGTGCTAAATGGAAGGGAAACACCCTTGGACCATATTAAAATGAATACAGGCANTCATAAGTCAGGAAGAGCTGGCATGTGCCTTCTGGCTGCTGTCTGATTTGGTTACTGAATAGAGCACAGGAGATGCTTTTTAGTAGCATCTCCCCTCTGAGGGTAGCACCAGCCAGTCTCTTTCTTAGGGGTCAGTAAGGAAATTAGATGTCTCTAGTCATGCCTGCAGACTCTCTCCATGGTTCCTGAGGTAGTTTTTTCTCAGTCCTCTGCTGCTCCTTGTCTGGCAGCTCTCCTAAAGCTTCCTGTATTTCTCTGTGAAGAGAAACCTTCATAACTGTGTCCCCTCCTGCTGCCAGTCCCCAAGGACACTTAGGTCTGGCTCCCATTTGCAGGCAGCTCCTCCTGCCTGTTCTGAGAGCACAGAATATCCCACCTCTGCCTCTTCCCACCAACATGGACTCAGCTACACAGCTTGGGATCACAGACCAGCCTGGGCTGGAAGGAGCCATGAGCAATCACCTGGCAAAGGGCAGCCTGGATGAGGTTATCTAGCACCCACACAGCCTCGGTGCTGCAGTCCAGCAGGGCAGGACTGGCCCTACGTGGATGCATCATTCAGTGTTTAAAGTTAAACTCCACACAGGCTGTCTCTGCCCAAAACTGAGGGCTCCTGTCCCCATAATATCCCTTAATGTCCTTTAGAACTACTGGGGCTGTTCTGATCCAGTCAGCATTTTAAAAGTTTTTTAGTCAATTAACACGTTCCCTGAGCATTACATTCAGCCACAAATCAAGCTCTCCTTTGCTGCCTGATGACAGCTGCTATTTCTGTCCTCTTTCCACTGAATTCCTTTGGTAGAGCACTCTGGCTTTTACTTCAGGCCCACACTCCCTGGCTCTCATCAGTGTCTGGATCAGGACACCCCCAGCTCACTGCCCCATCAGCACTGCTCCTCACACCTTCTATTTCTCCTCTTTCCCGAGGCAGCTGCTCTTCAGCCCTCTTGTTAGCAGCAGCTTTTTGTCTTGGGGCTTTACACTCATTCACCTCTTGTTCAGCTCCTCGTATAGCAGAGTGGTAAAGCATCTTCTCTGTCCTTCCCAGCAGCTCACAGGATGTTTTATAAATCCTCCAGGCANCTTCCAGCTGGAGTGTGTGTGGTGAGAAGTCCTGGAATGACAGCATCCCTGACCGTGCATGTCCTTCCCTCACCCCTTCTGCTCTCTGCCCTCTTTGTTCCCTGTAGCATGACCTGAGTGCTCCAGTGTGTGCTGTGTTTCCAGTCCACTTCTGAGTGTTGGGTAAGATATCTACCCTCGAATGCAATGGGAACTGCCTGGGGGATGGCTGAGTGTCACAGTGACACACACAAGGGCTGACTGGCTGCCTGCAAGCGAGGGTGAAAAGACCCTCACCAATATGAGACAGTTTATCTTTTTTTTGCAGAATGGCTGCAGACTTACAGTTGTGAAATCCCACTCCATTGCTGATAGTCTCCCACCTCTGCAGGCTCTTATTAAATCATAAATTAGTAATTAGGTTTCTCCAATTGCCCTTTCTGGAGCAGCAGTTGTATCAGGATGGAAACAGATCCTCCTATTTAGGGTCCCTGAGAACCCACATTCCCTGCTATTGTTCTTCACCCTGGCCCTGAAATATTTAGGCAGCCTTTTTGCAGATGATTACTCCATCTTTGACACTCTTTGTTACATACATGAATTGATATAAATGATGGCAATTCTCTCTGGATACTGAGATTTCTGGGACAATGGGTACATACTAATTCACAGAGGTGAACTCACTGCAAATCATACTTTTTTTTTTTTTTTTTACCAGCTGAGAAACATACATGCAATTTGTCCAGTTTATAAACTACATTGTATGTATTCACACAGGTGAAATTTTTTAATTATTAGGTTATCAAGCTGACTCTCATGCAGGAAAATCTTTGCCTACTCTTCAATGCTAAGGAAAAGGAATACATACTTTGTTGAATACATACAGAGTTTTGCTTTGGCTTAAGTCTTGAAATGACTATGCTGTGAAAGGATAATCCTTCTGTAATATGTGAAAGCTACATGAAGTAAACTACATTAAATTACTGCAGTGCTTAAATTTGATACCTTGTCATATCATGGCTGCAATACCCATTTTAAGAAGCTGCTGATTACACTCAGAAACATTACCTCCTGCACATCAGGAAACATCACTTATGTCCCACTGACATCTTCCCACACCAATCTGCTAATTACAAGAAAAACAGCAAAACTGAAGTATTTCTCCACTATCTGCAAAAATCCCCTGTTGTAATCAGCATGAGAACCAGAGAGTGAAAGGCATCTGACAACCTCTAATACACCTCCCAGGCCACTGACAGGCTTTCACACTAATAACCACTTAAACACGTGGAAACTGCTTCTGAAGACTCCAGCACTTGTCATCAATCAGGTACACTAAGCAGTGATCACTGTAGCTCTACAGAGCTAATTATCTTCTATTTGCATCTAAGACCAAACTTCTAACAACACCATTTATTAGACTGATTATATGATAGCAACCTTGTTAATATTGCCCAAATGAAGGTCTGTCCCCATGAATTCCACCACAGAAGACAAATAAGCAGGCAAAGCCCGAGACTCTTCCAAGCAGGCAGACAGGCTCATTAGCTCTCATGTGTGACTGCAGCAGTTTCCTGCAGTGCTGAGCAGCACAACCAGCCCCAGTTTGGTGCTGGTCAGGCAGGCAGCAGGTCCTGCCTTGACACTGTCAGCCAAATGCAGCAGCTACCACAAGGAATGGAAATGAGCAGAAAATGTTACTAATGGCAGGAATGAGACATCACAGCTTTTCCTTCTGCATGGAAGGCAGTCTCCTGACTTTGCTCAAAGTGAAAAATAAAGATGCACCCCCAAAGCACAAAAGATTAATGGCACAGTTATTTATAAGGGGGAAAAAAACCCCTATTCCCCAGAGAACAGATCCAGAGCAGCTTTATAAACACCAGGTCAAAAAACGTTTCTATGTAAGGACTAGAACTGTATTTGAATAAAATGTTTTGAGAAAATGAAGATCTGAATCAAAGAAAGCAGAGTTTCAGGTACCAGGAAAAGGAAACACAAGACCATGTTCCCTGGGAGAGAATACTTTCAAGGATTTGTAACCATCTAGTGCTATGGTTGGTTATGACAGCAATGGTTCTACACAAATGCTGAAATCCATCAGCAGTGAACAAACATACAAACTGTGACTGGCAGAACTATAATGCAGGATGAGGTCTGCAAAACATGAAGAAGAGATTTCTAACAGCAATTTTCTGGGCTTTTTTCCAACAGTTAGTAGCAAGCCCTGAGTTCCAGCTTGTTTTTTATTTACTATAGTAAAAAAAGGTATTTAAGATGTTACTGAGGTATGGGGAGGTAAGAGAAAAAGGATCCATCACACATAACATGAAAAGATCTATTTTAAATGCCTGTAAAAAAAATTAGGTACTTGTAACCTGTAACATACTTCAGTTCTCATGTCATTGACATTGACAGGATACTCCTGATGAACAACAGATCATGAAGATCACATTGATTTTTGCTAGGCATGCTACAGCAACAACAACTGCCATGGCACCTGTGGAACCTGGAGAGAAGAGCACAGGCTGCTTGCAAGAAAGGCTGGCTTTACAGTAGGAACACACAGTTCTCATCATTTCTCATCTACCACTTGTAGTTAAAACAGGACTGCAATACAAGAGAACAGTGATTCTTGGTCCATGCCATGTAATCTTGAGGTATTATATGCAGACCTCAAAGGTACAAAGTCAGTATTGATGTAATTGGTGGCTGAAGGAATTGTGGATTTGCCACAGCACATATGGATAGAGAATGGTAAAGGAGAAAGCAACAGGATTTTCCAAAGATGCCTGAGTCAGTGAACATGGCTCATGGCTCAGGAATTTCCTCCAGATGTCCCCTACATATGGGGGAGGGAGATTTTGCCCAAAATGGAAACAGACCAAGCATGTGGACTGAACCCTGATTCACAGCAAGCACAGCCTTGTGAGGCAGCACTGAGGAACAGCAGAGCAGCTGCTCCAGGTGATCTAAGTGCTGTGTACTGAGATACCAACTGCATCAATTCAGCCTGGTTAAAACCACCAAATACTGAAGGATCCTCACATTAAACTTACTTAGTCTAACTTCTGCTATCAGTTATTGCTGGTTTCCAAGGCAAGTGTGGCAATACTGCTCCCTCATTTAGACCTACAGGTCCAAGGAAAAACCCTTGTGACCTTTATAATTTGGTATTAGTGCCACAGCAGTTTTATTTCCAGCAGAAATTCTAGACTGAGATTGTCCTGCTTCTTATGGTGAATCTTCTCATTTTTAAATTTTATTTTTCTTTTCTAGATTATTTAAGGATATGCTGACAGTGCCTATACATTTCCCTAGAGGTTTGGCTTGAAACGTTTTGCATTCCATCTCTATTGAAATGATTTACTGTCAAAATCAAAGCAACCACAGCCCCAATGTGGTGCTGCAGCCCAGTAATTCTTTCACACAGAAAATATAATGTCTCTCTGCCTATATCCAATGTGACACTCAAAATACTTCCAAGATGATTTATGCACATAATATACATCAATATGTGGAATGTCTCTTTAATTTCTTGTGACTCGATATTCTGTTCTAAGTATTTTAATTTGGGGAACATTTTAGTTGGTTCAAGAGAAATCAAGAGACGATTTAACACTGGTCTGCATGTTTATCATGCCCTGATAGATCCTGAAANTCTGCAGGACCGTTTTAACTGGGGTGATGGCAATGCCTTTTCTGGGGTGCTTGGTATCCAGCAGTTGTTGGTGGACTACATTTGGACAGCTCTCACTGCATTATTTTAGGATGATTCAACTGTCAATTTTTACACTGTCACAGAGTTAAGCTTTATTGCATATTGTTAAAGAGAGTCTCTTCTAGCAGAGGGTTTGGTGGTTTTTAACCATCTTGCCATTTTGCACAGTTTTACATTTATTTCCTAGTGGAATAATAATCCATGCTATTTTTCATGTTGTTGTGATTAAAAATACTTTAAAGTAATGTTGACTTAAAGCGCTGTCACATTACCAAGTCCATAGCCAGTCAGAATATAGATTGGTTTTTCTAATGTGCTGTAGCTGATACTCCATTACTTGATGAAATGCAAATAGAGCCAGGGAAAGAGGCAGCCAAGGCTTATTATTCCATGCTGAAATTTTTCTCAGCTCTGCAAAAATCAACAGAGATGCTGCTATTGATATTGATTTCAGTGGGCCCACTATTTTTCTCCTAGGAAGCGAGTGTGATGAATACGTGGGTATCTCGCATTGCCATTTTTCTCACTTTGTGTCTCACACTCCATAAAACCCCATTCAGGAGCTGTCCATCCCTGCAGCAGTCAGGCACTAGGACAGGATACTGGCTGGAATGCTGGCAAGGTCAGGGCAAGTAATACCTTCCTATTAAATATCTCCTAATACAAGGATAATCACAGTGCAAGGAAAAATAAGTCATTGCTAGAAGTCAATTCTAAGTACATCATGAAACTTACTTTATTATTTTATAATAAACTTATTTATTATTTTAAAATAAAAAATGATATTTGAGACTGGCCTCAAAGTCTGTCAGAACATGATGCTGGCCAAAACACTACAATGCAGACCTCTAAGACAAAAATCAAGTCTGTTTTCTTTTTCTCCCATGCCATTTTTCTGAGTTCTGGTAATCTCTCTAACTGGAGCATTTGTAACTAATATATGATTCTCTAAGTCAAATATTTTCAAAATTAATGCATTACATACTTAAATCTATATTACTAAATCAAAACAAAAATGCTTTGACTTCAAAAGGAGCTGAAAATGCAAACTTGCAGTTCCATTTATTTCCAGAAATGGAACTGTTTTTGTGTCTTACCTGGGATTTAGAATCTCAGATTCAGGTACTTACAAGGCATAATTTGACACNCCAGAGATTTCTGCTGTGAATGTGAAGCCTGAAGTCCCAAATAAAACTGCTGCCTCGATTCACAATAAAATAGGCTAATTTGCCAAGAGATACACTACAGCTATTCCTCTGTTCTGATAAAATCAGAAGTATGTAACTTTTAGCAAAGTTGGAAAATACGCTGGCACGGAAACAGTTCTTGCTACAGGCAAAAATAATTTTACTTTTGGCAGGTTTACAGCAAAGCAAGTCAGTTACATTTTCACCTCAGGTGGTTTGTGGTATCAAAAAGGCAGTTCTTGCAGATGGAAAACTGTCATTACATGAGGACAAGCTGTTTGCTGGGGGAAATGGAAATATTTTGCTCTCTGTCAAACCTGTGAATATTGGAGAGAAAATCTGTTTTCATGTAGGAATGCTCAAACCAGAAGCTGATAGTTTAATGGAGTTCTACTTGACTGACAGAGTGGCTCACCAGACTGGAGACTGGCCAGCTTGTGCTTCACTTGTTGCACCAAGTTACCCTGAAATTTCAGCAAGGAGTTGCATATANAGGTTAACAGCTGTGTGGGCTGAGAGCTTGTTCCAGATCACCTCAAAGGGATGTGCTGAACCCAGCACGGGCAGGTGCCTCTGCAAATGATGAGTCACACACAAAGATCTACACACACAAAATGATTTACACACACAAAGGTTGCAAAGACCAGAGCTGTAGCACTGTTATATAAATCAGACAATTTGTCTGGGAAATTGATCCAACAAGGAAATCTTGATCTTCTTAGTAGAAATTCAGACTTGAAGCTAAACAAAATGCAAGATAGGTAGCCTAGAGTATATTCAAGTAAAAGGGATATATTTACATTTGGCTGATTCAATATTTATGATGCTTTCAAAACTAGGCTGTGCCTACCCTATTACTTAATTCAATCCTATTCTTTGGTCCCAGACTCTGGTCCCTTGTGTGACACAACACACAGGGCAGTGAATTGATGCAAGGTTGGTAGGGATAAGCCTCTGTTCCTGCCATGCTGAACAACTCCCCAGCACTATCCAAATAATTCCTACATCTCTCTATGTCCACACACCTTCCTGCACCAGCAAGGAAAACAGGTTNTCAAAGCTGTCAGATCACTTGTGCTGATGCACAGCACGTGCTCATTATTGTACATGATGGGCAAGAGCACCAAAAAGCCAATTCAATTGACCTGCTTGGGAGAGAAGAGACAAGTACAGAAAGGAAATAGTTGCTCCTGATGAGCCCTCTCCAAGAAGCACTCACCATGGGNAAGAAGACGAAATTCCAGCCTTCTGGTCAGGTTGTGGTCACCCTTGCTGCAAAAGTGTGTGTGAAAGCACAGCTGTGCAAGGGAGAGCACTGCACTGCAGAGGCAGAGGCTCCCCCACTGCTGTCAGCTCCTGCTGTGGCAGCAGCAATGCAGGCAGTCCTTCCCAAAGAACAACAGCCAGAGCTCACAGCCACCCACTGCCTGCCCAGCACACACTGCCCAGGAAGCTGCCCCTTTACTGCTGCCTTTCCAGCATCAGAGAAATGCTCAAAGCATGAGAAAACCACAGAGATGATGGACTGGGAAGGTCTAGCCCTTATTGATAAGTACCAAGGTATTTCACAGTAGGAAATCTGATTACAGAAATTTGATTTCAGCAATTTGACAATCAAGGAGACAAGGTAATACAAATTAAAAATGAAAGGAAAGACTGAATGGACTGTGATGGTTAAGAAAGCTTAGAATTCAAAATCAAGTATCCATTGAATGAAGAATATAAACCCCACATAAACCCACAGGCCTCAATCAGAATACTTTCACTTTGTGTTTGCTTTATTCACAGGCCATGCCAGATGGGGTGACTGATCATGACATGGGCTGGGAAGGTGACAGTTTTTNAGGGAGCTCTGCAGAGACAACAGCCTCAATTTGTCTCAAGGAGCATGCAGGAGGTGAGTGAGAGTCACACAGTAAAGAGCACACACAGCAGTGAGCACTCTAAAGGCCAAGGGACCCACAGACCAGCTTGGCAGTGCAAGGCAAAGCCTGTCACCTAGAGCAAAACACTTAAGGAATTAGTGTACATCCCTCTGATTTGCTGAAGAAGGGGCAGAGCTGGCTCAAAATAGCAAGCAGTCAATAAGCACTGCATCTGCTTCACCTCTCTTCTATGAGCCAAGGAATCTTTTGTAACTTGGAAAGGTTGGCAACACATTAATTTCCTGCCCTTATGAGACTTAAAAGCATTTTTTCATCACAATTAAAATTCATTTTCACTATCCTTACCCCAATTATTCTTCTCTCTCCAGAAATGTCAATTCCCTTCATACCTAAGTCACTGATTTCTGTCTGAAGGTTCAGACTTGTAAAACTTCAGAGGAGTTGGACTCCAGTGTGGAATTTTGCTTTAGGTTCTGTCTCNCACACCTGAGTATCTAAGGAATGAGGTCCATGACCAACGTTTTATAGTTTAACAGACTCCACTGTAGTGACTGCTCTCCTCCAAATCTCAAAAGGTCTTTTTACTCCTATTCTTAAACTTTATGAACTATAAATTGTTCTTATCCTAAATTTTCTTTGATAGCTAACACTGTTGCACATTTTTAAAATAAGTTTTGCACCACACCAAATACCTATGTCTTCATAAAAGACATCTTCCTCTTCTTAAATTGCTCTACTGTGATTTTCATTCTGCTATGGCAGATTCCCAGTAGACTTTCAGAGGCATTTTGCATGATCTGCTGGCAGTGCTCTAATGCTCTTTATCACAGAATCACTGTAGTTTTTATCATCTTTCTGGCAATTTTTGAAATTCTACAAGCCTACTGTGTGACAATTTAAAATACTGTTCTACAAGATTAGCCTACAAAAGTGTGAAAAGTACAGTATGTGCTTGGAAAAGGTCACAGAGAAGCGTTCCATAAGAAGGAATCAATAGGATTACAAACAGATTCTGAAGCCATATTACCATTTTAATTGGCTGGCATAGCCTTTTCACAATTCCACCTCAGTGGTAGCATTCATTGCAAGTGTGACAGTACAAGGCTGTGCTAACACAAACAGGAAAATAATTATTATGCTCTGACTGGCCATCTTTTGCTACTAGCCAGATGTATCCATATTACTGCATTAACTATCTACCATTGTTTTCTACTCAACTGATTAATCTCTTTCTTGGAGTTATTTTGGCTGTTCTTCAGAATATGATACTAAAAACATTAAACTCAAGCACTTCAAGCTGTAGTTAAGAAAAATTTTTAGTATTTTTTCAGGAAAAAGCCCANCCAAGCAGCCTCCAAAGCCAGAGCTGTCAGCAGCATTAGCAGTGGCTAAGGCAATGAAGTGCTCTGGCAGGGAAAGAAGAGCTGCCAGGCAGCTGCCATCCTGTCCTGGTGGGCTCCAGAGGCTGCTCAGGGTGCAGGATCAGGAAGGCTGCCTGACCCCACTCTCCTTTCCTGACTTCTCTACAAAGCCAACCACACCCTTTCTACTCTGGCTCCTTCTCCCAATTCTTTGTTTCCAAGTCCTTNCCAGTCTTTCTCCAGGCTCCTGTGTGCAATGATCTGGTTGCTCTCCTCTCTAGCCTTTCCACATCACTGACCAANTGAAGCTGCCTCTCACTGTGCTGCTCACCATGGGCTCCCACTAAGCATGACTGGCCCCCAGCTCTGTCCCTCCTCCCTGGCTGCCACATCCCAAGCTCCTTGCACCCACAAAGCTGCACTGCCTTGTCTGCCACACCTGTATCCTCAGCTCAAAGCATACAAAATATGTACCTTGCACACTGTCTTGTCTGTATCTCAACTTGAAATAATNTTCTGGATATTCTTGGGGAGAGGGGCTACGGGATTTGCTTCTACAAAGAAAAGGTTTAGTGATATTTAGTGATTATGTAAAATATATTTTCAAGCCTATGTACAGTTCCTTAATGATAACTNACACTATGAACATAAACACAAACAGATTAAAGGTAGGATTTGGATAATACCTTGTATCTGGAGGCNCTGTGCTGGAGACAGTCAAGTATAAAAAAGGGAAAGAACTGTGATACATTAAAACTCATTTTAGAAATGAATTGATGATCTGCAGCTGACATTTGAGATAGCAAAGAAGCTTCATACAGGAGAAATCTTTTAAAGAATAACTCCAGCACGTGAGAGAAATGTCAGTGTGTTCTAGGAATAACCAGGAATACCAAGGAGACAAAGGCCACATTTTAACCCAGGGATGCTGAGTGCCTTTATCCCTGATGAGACCTTTGGACATGATGAACACAGCTCAGGTTCTGCTCTAGCAAGGTACCCCTGACACATGCAAATGCAGCTCGGGCTCTTAGCAAGAGAGTTTTGCTATGTAGTGTTAACTCAATAAATATTTAGAAGAGAAGCTTCCTTTTGCAAGAGAAACTTGTTTTTTCTCCCCCATGAAGACATTTCAATACATGCTTTACTTCAAGGATATTAATAACCTTTCTAGGAAGAATCTGGGCCCACCCAAGGCTCCACGCCAACCTGCTGCCACCAGCTGGGATTTGTTTTGGTGTAGGCAGACAAACAAATAAAGGACTGCCTGCTGGTACTTGGGAATTGCACTGCATTCTCCCTGTTGGCAGAGAAGGGCTGCCAAATCAGAAAACTTATCTGCTTTGCAAACAAGGCCAGGCACAGGCACAAGCTGCACAGTTTAGGAAAAAGAAAATCAGGTATTTGCATAGTTAAGCTGAACAAAACATAGACAGCTGTACCTGCTCCTCTCAAGACACTGAACTCTGTACACCCAAGGCAGGAACCCAGGAGAANAGGAGTCAAATTAGGCCCAGTTACACCATTTTTCATGGGTAACCTAGCTCTGATTTGGCCTGCTTCTGGGAATACTCCCTCATTAACATGACTGGTGTTCCACCAATGGTCTGCAGTGGTGAAACCATTACTCTCTTATTTGAAATAAAACCCAATCAAGCAGATACACTGACTCATGCAGTTGACATTTTTAATGTAGACTAGGCAAAATAAATTCAACTTCACCAACACCTATTTCTATTTGAAAGGCCATTTTCCAAAAACTGGATTTTAAAGGCTAAACAAAAATCTTCTTAGTGAATTAGTCACCAGAGATGGTTACCTAGCTCAGAGCACACAGAAATATACTGACATTGGCAGAAAAGCTAACCAGCTAATTAAAATTTACAGGGTGTTCAGAAAACCTCTCAAATNCTGCATGCATTACTGAACATACCTAATACATCAAAGCATTAAAAAAAATATTCAAAAGAAAGGCAATGTAATAGGAACAAAAATAANGAGAATAAAATAAAACTGTATTTGCCAATCTTAAATTCTGTATGGAAGCCACCCTTCCTTGATTGGTTTTGGTTGGTTAGTTGAATTTTTTAAATCTTGCAATATTCTTAAACTATGAAAGAAAATTCTGGAGTTTAAGGCTGACAGAGATAAAAATATCAGCAGCAATATTACATGGAGGAGAAAAACTGCAAAGGAACATTGTGAATAAAAATATCACAACTTTTGTAGGGATGGAACTTTCATCCACTCAGCTGCATTCTTTCAGTGGTAGCCAAGCAATGCAGAAGTTTTTAATTAACTATTGGCAGAGGAGAGCAGAACTGCAATCCCAGTAAATAGTAAATGAACCAAACTGAAGTGCATCCTAGTGACTATATGGGACTTACAGAAGTCTTGACCACCAGAATTCAAAGAGCCTTATANAATATACTATAAATAAATTATCATAGAACCATTAACAACACTTTATTTTACAAATGTATGGAGGTTAGCAGTCTGCCTTTACATAATGTGTGCATCATCTTCAGGGTGCCCTTACCAATTTATACATATCCTCANAAGCCATTCAAAAGTGTATTTTTCNCTGTACCATGTTTACACATATATTTCAGCATAAATCGGTTGCATAAGCATAGTTAAATTCAGTTTTATGTGGAAAAATTCAAGTTAATCTTAGAAGACTTCTCAGTTCCATGGAAAAATTCAAGTTAATCTTAGAAGACTCTATCTGGTACAGGAAGCAATATCCAGGGCTGGGTTGATACTTCACCAGCATGAGCTTCCAGAGTTTTGCTGTGCAGATACTCTGCAAAGTTTTTTTACTGGAATTCTGTTTGTGAAGAACAGGTCATGTCCACGACCCAGAGGAAAACCCAGAGGAAAACAGAAGGTGCCATTCAGATGTCTCCTATTCAGCAGAGGGGAACTGAGGCCAGAGCAGATGAAGTGAATGATCACCAGGAGGATGTGGGAAGTGAGGGCCTGTCTCATGAGACAATGTCGTGTGCAGCAGAATAATAAATCACATGAATGAGCACNGTGGGGCTTTGCCATTTACCTGAAAGCACCATCCACTGCTTATCCCAGGGAACATTTTGTATTTCATTCCTCCATCTCATGAGTACATGAAAGGCTCAGTCAATCCATCAGACCTGTGCAGAGCTCCATTACTGATTAAACCTTGNTTCTAGTATTGAACTTAGGCTGAAGAAAGCTGAGCTCTCAATGAAGTTTAGGCATAGCCCTTACTGCCCATGATGATGGTTTTAAAGCAGTGCTGAACTGCACAGGAGGAACAGANACACCTCCCTGCTGAGCTGGTCCCCAGGCTGTGCCAGTGCAGCCTCTCCTTGTGCTGAACACCCTGCTGATGCCCAGAGGGGAAGGAGAGGCTGTGCAGGGCTCTCTGTGTGCCAGGAGTTCAGCAAGCTGTGCACACAGGGCTAACTGGAGGCACTGGAGAACAACACCCTCCCCAGCTTGCAGGAGCTCCTGACAAAGGCTGCATGGTCAGCACAGCAGAGGGACAGAAGATTCTGACTGAAAGCTGCACCAGCACACAGGCACAGTGTGCCCTGAGCCAGGGGAGACACTGCAGGATGAGGGCACGGGGTCTGTGCAGCTGGGGGAAGAAGGAAGGAAGGAAGGAAGGAAGGAGGGAGGGAAGGAAGGAAGGAAGGAAGGAAGGAAGGAAGGAAGG
>OAMK01000058.1:249503-264030 GCA_900205225.1 Saxicola maurus maurus | reverse complement strand
GGAAGGAAGGAAGGAAGGAAGGAAGGAAGGAAGGAAGGAAGGAAGGAAGGAAGGAAGGAAGGAAGGAAAGCCTCTGCTTGGCCAGCTCCAGCAGGCTGGAGATGGAAGCACCTGCCTGGAGGGAGGCAAACACCACCAAGTGCCAGGAGGAAAAATGTGATGACTTGCTCTCTGGGAATTTTGATAACTTGCTCTTCTCCAACCACTCTGCAGTCTGGAATTATGCCAACATGAGAGTAGCTCCACTTTACATTGAGAAAAATAGAAAGAGCAGGCTGGAAACACTTTTTTTTCCTTCTGGGGCCAGCCTTGCTCTAAACATAAAATACCAAGATGTTTCTGATAGCTGTCTATTGCCATTCACATGAATGAATAACGATCATCACCTTCATTATGACTTGCAAAACAGAAATGAAGCTGCATAGAGAACCTTTGAAAATACATTATAAACACAAATATTTTTTAAAATATGCATTAAAATAAAATGGTTGGAATTCTGATATGTATTCTTTTGCATAATGCTACCACCAGTACAGAAGATTCCTTTCTGCCAAGAATTAAGTAGAAAAGAAAATGAGTCTCTGCTTTCATCTATTTTTACAGTTAATATACTGCTAAAGAAACCTACAGATGAGTCTTCATTTCATCTTCTATAAAAACTTCCAGATGAGTTTTCCTATTCTCCCAATAGTGTCTTGAAGTTACAGAGACATTTTAAATGGTCTTCAAAGTCAATTGCATGGAAATGTTAAGCAAAGTCCCCTAAAAATGGTTATTTCTATATTCTTCAGCTGTAAATAAAAAATATTTCCTGGCTATGAAAAATCAATCTTTTACTCAGCTGAGGACAGCCCAGTGGTAATTTTAAAGTTTAGTGGGGGCTGGAAGGGAATAAGGACGATGCAAAAATGCTTTTAGTGGCTGAATACTGCATATATTCCTAGCAAAGATCAAAAATTAGAAGAAATCAATCTAGTATATATTGAATTATGAGACATAAGCATCTGCTTTTGTGTCACTTGAGACCATTAAATGATATTTTAATTCTTTAGTGATAAATAAAATTCCTAATAGGCAAAGCTAAAAATGCAATCAGATTTAATTTGGTCATTACACCAGCTCTTCAACACTTGGCATAATTTTTTTTTCCTCTTCAAGAAAAGTATTACCTTAGTCTAGATCAATTACTTTTTCTTTGAAAAGAAGAGAAATCTTAAAGAATACCTAAGCATTAAGTAATTTGACAGCTGCTTAGTTATGGGCTATCAGTGTGAGAGACCATTTTCTCAGAGGCTCAATGAAGTATAGTTGTTCATGCATCCAGAAATTATCTGATACTCTATCATTAAATTCTTTTTCTCATAATGCTATGAAGTTTCTGCAAATTATTACCTTGAATGCAGTAACAGACAGGTTTTCTGAGTGACAGCAGATCTGCATAATCTAGAGACATTTACCAGGCCCTGACTCAGTAAAGCTAGGCTCCAAATGAACATTGGTTTTATTAAAGCTGCATGTCTGAAGCGTTTTATGAATGTTTGAAAAGAGATACATTTCTTACTTAGCTTGTGGAAGGTATCTCACTTGTCTGTCTCTCACAACAAGGAAATGGTCTTGATACTTATTCCTTTAGGTCTGATATTTCTATGAATTATGAATTTCAGCAACAGTTNCTACACAGTGACTTCCTAGAATTATTTCATAAGAAACTGATACTAATCCAATTGAAGTCAAAGGAATTATTTCCACAGACTCCCATTTACATTCATCCATGCCCTAAATTCCTAATAACCAACAGAGNAGTCTTTGTATAGCACTGTAGGAATAGATTCAAATAGTAAAATAATCTGCTTTAAGTTTTTGTTATATTACCCATTTGGCTCTGGCTTTCCTCAGTGGATTAGTTTAAGCACTGAAACTCCTGGCACACTAAACTGCCTTGAAACAGGAGGGTCATGAAGGATCTAAAAGAGTTTACAGTTTAGGAGGCTTCCTTTGCTCAGACTATTTTCTTAAGACTTATTCATAAATGCCAATGCCTATCAATTAGGTCTAGATTGTAACCATGCAGTCTAATTTCTATAAGCAGACTGAAGTTGTATTTTGCTCAGAAGGGGATCACTNCAGCAGCTGGGCTGAGATTTGCTGACTTTGTGTGAACCAGTGCTATGGTAGCAACAATCCAACACTTACACACCGTGTCTGGGAGGTGCACACAAAGTCAGAGATGATCACAGACAGTGTAACCCTAAAACACGTTCAGAAAGAATGAAACAATCCCCAAGATACATTGAAAGATTTGCTGAGTGAGCAAGGCAGACAATGTTTTAATAACAACACTACTTTTTTAGGATACTTGCCAATCTACTCGTGACACCTTTTTTATTAAGATGGCTGTTTCCTTGTGGGCACTCTGGCTGGAATAAGCAACCTTTCAGATGGGAATTACACNTAAGCCAGCTAAGAGGAATGCACAGGCCACATGAAACACCAGTCCAGAAACAAATCCCTCCCTCTTCTGTGGCAGATGAACACCCTTGGCAGCTGAGGAGGGCAAANGAGCAGGGCAGGTGCAGAGGAACAGTTTAATCTTAGGGCAGAACTGGACAGCCTGGCATGTGGAAGTGGCCCATGAAGAATGAAATGCAGAAAAAGCAGGGAAAGAGGGTGTCCTGCCCTGAGCATGGTGGTGCAGGTGGGAGCTGTGGATGGGGAAGANGAAGGTTATCCTGTGAGGGTAAAAAGGGAAGGAAGATTATCCCCTCTCTTAGCTTTGGTTCAGAAGAGGAAGCTCTCAGTTCTTGGCCTGTCCTACCTCAGAGTGTGCTGCTTTTCCCTAGAAACAAACGCACAAGTTGCTACTGAAACACGGCCACCATCAAATACACAGAGCCTGGAGCTGCCAGGGACCTGCAGAGCNCATTCAGTCCCTCCCTGAGCAGAAAGGCAGCAACACCTGCTCCTAGAGGGCTTGTCTCCCCTGTTCTTCCAGGCTGCCAGGGACCCAGCCAGCCCAGGGCACTTCACTGCNGTGTGCATCCATCCCTGCTCAGCAGCCTCATCTCACACCTAATGGGGAGTAGAGCTGCTTTGTACTCCATGAAAAACAGTCCAGTTTGCACATTCTATGTTTGCATGAATTACTGGCTGAGGGTGCTGTAGCAAAATTACAAAACCAGTGGTTGTGGATCAAGCANACATTCCCATACTGTTGCTGGAGGGAGAGGATAGGGTCAAAACAGGGAAATAAATGAGTGCATGAGGAATTTAGAGCAGGGCTGTGGAAACTGGGCAGAGGCCTCTCAAACAGCAGATGAGGAAGCCTGGCTTTTCACAGGCCAGGAGCTGGGTCTAGTACACAAAAATAGTACAAGGAAAAGTGGCTATCAACTTGCATGATGGAGATGACCTAGACAAAATTCATATAATCTCTTTCCAGACTTCCAGAGCTCAGGGCTGTATCAGCTTTACCAATGGAAGNTACTTAAAATGCAAACACATTTGCCCCAGCTTTCCCAGCCCAGCAGACCTGAACAGAAATTCATCCAGTCCCAGAGTTAAAAAGTGAGCAAAGATTTTAATGGGCCTTTCAAATGAAACAGCTGCATATGCATCCTCTTATAAAGAATCACCTTGAAGAAATGATCAAACACTTGTATCACTACAGAGTAATTCCACACAAAAGGTTTTGTTGTTTCTGATTAAAGTGTAAAGTGTTAGCAATGGAGGGTGGGAAAATTGTTCTCCTAGAAGAGAGCATTATTGTCTTGAGTTAATTACAAAAGNTACAAAACAGCAGCACAGATCTCAGAAGATACCCTTCATCTGTGCACTATTTGCATGGCAGCTTCTGCCCAGGTGGAGAAAGGAGAGACTGAACACAAGAGAAAACAGTATTCTCAGAAGAACAGAGGAGACATCCCTGGCCTTCTAAAGCACTCTGCTATAACTTAGAGAGACAGTGGCACATAGAGATAATGTCATATCCCCAGAAACAGTCCCAAAGCAAGGGGTCTTTTATCACCAGCCTCTGAAAAAGAAAATGTAGATAAGATAAAGCCAAAAAACCCCCTCTGCTTAAGAAAAAAATATTTAGACCATCTGGATTTTTCAAATAATCTGATTTGCAAATTTCCTAGAAAAAATTCAAGCTGCAGTTTCAATTCCTAAATTAAATCCCACAGAACTGGTGTCTGGGATTGGGCTGTTTTTTTCTCATTTGCATTCAGTTCTCCTGCCACAATGAAGCAATGGATATAAAACAACAAAGCCAAGAACATAAATTGGTTTCTGAAAAAATTCTTCTGAGGATTTTCTTTTCTATTCCCTCCTGAAATAACATAATGTACGTGACATATGAAGAATTCTTGTAAAGGCATTTTGGTCTGAATAAACTCAGCTGTTTTAAGAAGAGTAGCATTAAAATCACTAAAAATAGTACTATACTAAAACAAAGCAAGAAGCTGCCACCTCCATGGAGGAAGGCTATACTCCAAAAATACATGTTCACAGTTAGGAAGTAAAAATGTTATCAGCTATGTGTGTTTCCATGGACAGACATCTCTGGTCACTGAGGCCTGAACCAGAATATTTAGGAGGAGGTAATGCAGAAATGAGTTAGTGCAGCCTAGTGCATGGTCTAATCCAAGAGAATATTCTTTAAAAACATGCTCAGCAGGATTGACCATGTCATAAAAGGGATGGGTATGGGATCCCAGGTAATGGGATCTTTGTCACTGACTTTCAGAGAGCATTGGAATAAGCCCCAAGGTAGCAGCTATCAGAAAGGGCAGCTGCCTCAAACTTTTATTGCTCTTTTACTTGAGAGCTATCAGAATAAAACATACAGTGTATATAGACAGGCATACAGAGATGTAAAAGTGCCCATACACAAAGCATTAATTTTTCTGAGGCTCTTGTAGCTGCAAACATCTACAGATTCAACAGATTGTCTGGGAAGCACTGCCAGAATTTTACATTACAACTAGTTGGTTTCAAGGACAGTGGTTTTGCTGCTAGCATTGTAAAAGGTTGGCAATTTCCCAGACCTGAATTAAGCCCCTGATATTTGCTTCACTCTGCATTCACTCAGGATTCCTGGAAGCTGCCAGACTCTCCTTTTAGTTCAGCACACCTGTGGATTTGCCTCTTCTCAACAGCAAGAAACNTGAACCTAAGAGATTGGGACCAAATGAGTCTCTCAGCTGATTCCTTTTTTCAGCAAAATCCAGGCCATGCATTCAGGCTGAGAGCTGGGCTCTCAAGTGTGCAATTGTNCAAGGGAGCAATCCAACACCTGGAAGTTCTGGCTCCTTCAGGAGACCTCTGCTTACATAGCAAGGAAGAACAGCTCAGCACTAGAGAGGAAAGGTGAATGGATCTGAGCCTGCTTGCAAGAGAAGCCAGAAGCACTGTTAAGATTTACTAAAGGAAACTTTTGGTAATGGAATGTTTGGTAATAGCCAACAGATGCAGTATTTTCAGTAGAGGAGGAAATAAGTAAGGGACAAGAGACAGGTTTTTTCTCACTCACTTTCTACAAGAGCTTAGAGCATGTTTAACCACCTGTTCATTANCCAGCCCAACTACCTCTCAAGGGTCAAACTAACAGCTTGGCTTTCTCCTTCTATCCCACCAGTCACTCCTTCCACCTGAGCTTTTTTTTTGGCTAGGTTTTAGGCTCAGGCCTCCCTGCTCATTTCCTTTGTCCTTGAAAAAGTGAAGTAAACAAGGATAGAGGTACTGTTCTCTATGGTGATTGATGAAGTATTTCCAACAGTAAGCCCCTAACTCTCATCCAGAAACTGGNGGATGAGGAAAACAGGATGATTCAAAACTTAATGGCAGACACTGGATGACTTCAACACCGTATGAAAATTAGTACACATGGAGGAACTCTGCTGACAGCTGCTGGAACTGTCCCACACCCAGCAAATGCACCCACATCAGCAGCCAAGGGAAGCCAGAGACACTCTGCTGAGGATCTGCTTNTGCAGGATGATGATGAACACAAACTGCCCAGAAATTCCTGCTTCACTGATGGAACCTGACCACAGAGACACCATGCTATTTCTGAAATGTCTTTTGAATGGGTTTTTTTATTTCTGAGTGAGGAGGGGGTTGTGAACAATTTANGATGTACCTTTTCCTTATGAACAGCAGGAATGTATTACCCAAAGGTTATTACTTCAAAATGTGAATCAGAGCTCTGCAATCATCCTCAGTCACTCTCCTCCATCCATGGCAATTTGCATTAACTATGCATTTTTATTTTGATTTCTAGATACACAGTTGTTTACCATTTGCATTACATTTTATTTCCAATATCCATTGATGGGNTCTTGATCGTAGTGTTGCATGAAATTTTGATTTACAAGCAATTTAGTATACATTTTCATGGTAGCAATTACAATATGGTTTTGAGGCTGACATGTTTTTAGTGACNACTACTGAAGAAACCTCTCCTTCAAGTGTCTCCAGAGCAAATCCCAGTTCAATGTGGAACCCAGAACTAGTGGATTTCAGTACAGACTTTGAGAGATAAGCTCATGTATGTTTTATAACTGCTCTCAGTGAATTTTTCTTATGTTAACTTACCCATATACTCTTTTAAATCTATATGTAATTTTGGCATCTGCAAGTATGCAAATAGTCTCATTTGCCTTGACCTTTCAAAGATTGTATCTGTATGCATGTTTTTAGGTANCAGTTTTAAAATCTCAGTGCTCAATACTATAAGGTCCATGTTATGTGTTCTGCTTCTTGCCTCTAGGTACTGGAGGCTGTCATCTGCTGAGAGAGGCAATGTGATTTCTCAGAAATTCTTGGAAAACACTGTACAAACCATNCTGAAAGGCAGACACACTGAAATGGCTCAAGACTTCATTTTGTGANAATCTCAATCTCCTATCTATTTTATATATCTAGTGAATAGTCACATGGAAAACTCAGCATTTCTTGCTCTTCCTGTAGTCACCTGGTTGGCCTGGCTGGATTTTATGCAAACTGTGCATTACAGATCATCTTGCCAAAACTACCTATCAGATCCTATTAACAAATTAATATACAGCCTTGTGTTACAGAACCAGAGAAAAAGATGAACAAAGAACCCAGCATCCATCATTTTTATACTTTCATAAAATCTCAAGGGATTTAACTGCTTATTTTTATTTCTGAGGTTCATAACCTCCCCAATAAATCTCTGAAGGATTTGACCTCCCATTGCACCACTGTTTTATACCAGTGTCAGATGGATAAGCAGAAGAGCTGTGGTATTGCTAAAACTTACAAAATCCAACCCCAAATCTGTGCCTGTAAATAAGACAGTAAACAAAGCCCTGCAAAACAAACTCCCACAGCATGAGCAGAGCTTGCATGCAGTAAGCAGAATACTCTGCCCTGTTTCAAGAGCCATGAGCACCACTGGTCATCCCCTTCTGGGTAAGAACTGCTGGCTCCAGAGAGGGCTCTGCACTTGTCCCTGTGCCAGAGCTGGGCATACACACTGCACACACATCCATGTGCATCTGCAAGCTTNAGTAAGAGGCACATGATGCTGAACAAGAGCTCAGGATGTTTATTTGAAGAGTAGAAAACTCACCCATTTTCATTATTCTGTGAAACACAGAGAAGATGGGAAGTAGAGAGGTTGGCTCAGGTCTAAGGTACCCATCTGGTGCAGAGCAAGGCAGTGACAAAGGAGGAATGCTCATTCAGGAAGACACAGCAGAAAGATAATCTATCAGAATTGCAACAATGGGGAAGAATGGCAGGAAACTGAGACATATCAGGGAATGAGAAGCAATTAACTTGGCTACAGAGAGACTAGAGAAAGTGCAAAGTGCTCTGTGCAGCTGACTAACTCCTCATGTGTTTGANCAGCACCTCTCCAGTGCTGCCAATGCTCAGCCTGCACCAGCATCCACCAACAGGAAAAACTGTGCTGGAATGCCACTGTCAGCTCTAATCCAAATTTGGTCCTAAAGCTGCTGTCATTCTTTGAATAATGACATCAGTACAAAGAGTTTTTGCAATAGGTGAACTACAATATAGATAATGAGCTCCAAGTCTAGTATGCCAACTGCCAGCTTCAATATTTTTCTCTTCTCCCTGGAATTTTGTAACTATGCTTTCACATTTGCTGTCAATGAAAGAACACAGAAGAGCTTCATCTTTCAGGATGTTAACTGTTTTTTAAATGAGATGTTCAGTNATAAAGTTAATGGTCATCTTTACAATTTTTTATACAATTGAGACATTAGTCATAGATGAAGATTTGCTCAGGGAGGAAAGACAGAGTATCCTTCTGTGGGTTTTATTTCTCCAGGGAGAACAGATTCTGCTTAATGAAACTATGGAAGGGTCCTNAGTAAAGGCAAGGAGTAAACAAACTTTTAAAAAATTGTTTTCTGAGCAAAGTCAAAACCAATAAATTGCTTCCTCCCAGATATTTTACTTTNCAAAATGTTAAAGATTATCCCAATGCCCTGGTAGCTGACACTCTAAACAAAAACAAAGAATTCAGTTTCTTGGCCTCTAGAGATTTCTAACAGTTCTGCCACCCCCACACCCCTTTCCCCTGCCCTCTGCCTTTAGGGAAGAGTTTGTAAGTTATCAGCTTAACCCCTGAAAAGAGCACTCTACTATAAAACTGCCCCTTTTTAGGGGTCCCTCCCTATTCTGACTCCATATCTTAGTGGGGTTAACAACCTCATTTTCTGTAACAAAGCATCTTCCAGCCACAATACACCTTGCTGNGATTTGTTCTGAGTGCTCTCAGCCTCTTTAAAATCATTATGATTTTCTAAAGAGGATCTAGAAATACTGTGCCAGTTGTCACCATCCACTNCTGTGCTGAGAGGCAGAAAATCATGCAGAAGCTTGTAACTGTTGAGTAACTGATATGTAACAAATCATGTTCTAGAGACTGATGTGCAACCCCACAGTTAATGGATGTATTTTCATTGATTCCAGCAAGTTGTACTTTGGGGCATTACTTACTGTAAAAGAATGCCAGCAGTAAATACTTAACAAATTAACTGTTATTCCACTCAGACTTTTAGTAGAAAGCAACCAGATAANTTTCAATACTTTCTGCTTTATAACTGGCAAGAGTATTCAAAGATGAGTATCTGCAGGNAGAATGCATTATCCTTTCAAATCCTTACTCTCTTATTCCTATCCATTTCCAGCTTTCTTGGTTCCAGTCTACATGTCTTCCACATCCTATCTGAACTAAATAAGAACAAGGAATGGAGCAAAACCAACTCACTGTGTGCTACCTACAAAGATGATATGTGCATGTTATGCNTCTTGATTTAATTACACCCTACCATTGAACTGCACTCCAGTGTCTACATGAATGTAGGTCGAGAACTTCNCCTGTGCTGTCTTTGCCCTAAAATTCACATGTTTCATGATGTCATCACAAAGAAAGGCTCATGGGCAACAGCTGAAGAAAAGAAATATATTTTGCAAAATATCTGCTAACCACAAATCAGCTGGGAGCTCCTCAGTACTGGATAATCTGAATGACATGTACAGGAAAAACAANTCTACAGTGAGTCTGTGAAGCCCTGGCTTTGGGCAGAGCTGTGAAGCAGATTTGAGGACAGTGATGGTACAGGTTCCAATGAAGNGGTGAACCCACACTCACACACATGCACCTACCAAGAGAGAGACTGGAGCAGTGACAAGACCTCTGGAGAAGGGCACCATGAACAGGAACTACTTTGGAAATAACATCATTTTTACACTACATGCTGACTGACTAAAACTTTAACAAACAAGCTGCTGAAATTTTTTACAGTATTTTTTCTTTACTATTCCAGTAACTTCCTATGTGAAGAAGTATTTCCAAGTGTTACAGTATCTAAAGAAAAAGAAATTCCAACTTGTCTAAATTTTTTTGTATAATTCTCCAGCAANGATAAAAAAGCAAATCTAAAGAGAAATTTTGATATATGATCAGCTGAAAATGCAATCACACTTTCAAATCCACTGTGGAAACTACCAGTGCAATATTCAAGACATAAAGCTCTATGACTGAAAAAAAAATAAGCAAAAACAAAATGAAAGATCCCAAAACAAACCAGCAAGGTCAGGAATCATTACTGCTACTCATTAGCTAAGCATCCTTTCCTTTAGAGGCAAGTCTTTTTAAAAAGGTGTGTACAAGCACATTGGCTGTGATGTATTAATGTAAATTTCTTTCTTTTCTGAAAAAGATATGTTTCATGATCATTATATTCAGTGTGCAAATAAGGCTTTATTTCATTATGAATCCACACAAATCTCTGTAAGAATATATTGTTCTTACCTTTTAATTTCCACTCTGAATTGTCTGACCAGAAGAGGGAACTGGAACAGTAACCTCTCTGCCAGCATAATCAATTACTGCTTCCACTGCCAATCCAGTAAAAACTCCTTGTATTAAAAACCCAATATCCCATTCATTTTAGGGTATTTTAAAAAATATCACTTCAGGCAAACTGGTGCAAAAACTGAAGAGGGAGATACTAAATAACAGCTCACCTAAAGATAAAACCCCTAATAATAGAAATCAATAAATAATTAAAATNAGTAATAGAAAGGAAAAAGATTGTGTCATATTTCCAACTGCTTTACAGTTGTTTGATATTTACTTTGCCAGTTCTTGTTTCATAATGTATTGTAAGGTTGTTTATGATGAATTTTTAACCAAGAAACCCCTTTTTGCTGTAATTTAGCCCACAGACATGTGAAACACCAACTTCCACTAGTACATTTGCATCAAGCCAGTTCAGCTGTAAATGCAGCTGCTGCAGTGAGTGTTTCTCACCTGAAGGCACAGGGCTCTGGATGGGATGCAGGCACCTCTGCTGCTCCCAGGGCTGACAGGAACATACTCCTCTCTGTCCAAGAGACTCAGCCATGGAGTCTGCAGAGCACAGTGCAAAGAGCTGCAACAGAACAAACAGAGTTAGCACCATCCCCTGAAAAAAACAATTGCTGTCTGAAATACAGTGCATGGGTGTGTCAGGGAAAAAGAAAAATACCTAACAAAGCACAGGAATTTTGTATATTGCATATTTAGTTACATATTATAACAAAATACTGCCTTTCCCAATTCTCCCCACCACAGTGGCAGAGATCTTCATACCTGAACTTCTTTTAACATAAATTTCCACCATGTTTGTTTAATGTCTTTTACTGTAATAGCATAGGACTGTCATCAACTGGAATACATTGAGAATTTAGAAATTTAAAAATATAAATAATATTAACTTATAATGTCATCTGGCTGATGTCTTTTAAAATCCATCCTTAAAAAAGAATAGTATTTTGACTGCAAAAAGTCAAAGACAAAATACAGGGCACTTTTCTGCAACTTCTACTGATCCTATTATTATTATTTACCCAATAGTTAAAAAAAGCTGTCTTTTTAAACTTGCTTAGTTATTTTCAGAAGTCTCTTTCAGTGTGGAGAACTGTTTTTCAGCACTTTGCCTATACTGAGGCTATTAATGATAAATCAAGACACCATGAATTTGACACAGATGCTTGTATGGACTAGTTTATCCCTACTAATAATTCCATGGAAAGCCTCAGTTGAGCTTCCACTCCAGTCAGTGAAATAATGGGTGAAGTGTCTAGGGAAACAGACAAGAGGCAGTTAATGAAATCACAAGGCTGCATTTAAATACATTTAATACTGGTTAAGTGGATGTTTTAACACAACATGAAATGAACCAGGACAATTCACTGGAGGAAAAGAGTAAGAGATTAGAAAATGGGTACGTTTCAGTGACTGCATTCACACAAAGTGTGTGTGATCTCATATTTGAGGAAGCAGTTAGCCACTGCTGAACACAAATGGGGATTTTCCCTTTCTCTGAGCTGCTCATTGACCTGTGAGCAGTAAGAGCAGCAAGCAGTAAGTGAGCAGTAAGACCCAGAACAGTCCTGCTGGCAGGGGGAAACTCTAGAAAATGGCCAGAACACTGTGCTGCAAATGAGAGTTAGCCTGTGTGAAGTGAGCTGTAACAGCTGCTCTTACACACAGCACTCCCAAGGCACTTAGGCTTGGCTTACTGCTCTTTCAGGAGGAAGGGCAATNAACATCACTAAAGAGGGACTAAAGGGAACAGTTAAAACTGATATTTCTTTGAACAGCCAAAATGCACAGACATAAAAACTAAACCTGCTTCTCTACACACATTAGCATGATGCTCAGAGACAAGTTAAGAAGTTACTCAGGCCACAGGACCAGCTCTGTACAACAGTGAGAACTGCATATGGAAAACTGTCCAGCTGGATCCTGAGTCAGATCTCAGACAGGTGAATGCTNCCATGGGCCAGGGATTTGCCAGCTCCAGGCTGTCAGAGAAGGACTGACTTCTACCCACTGTGAATACATGAACAAATCTTGCCACAAAGCCAGTCTTTGTCCCACTCCTGGGTGACTGCTCAAACCTCACAGGCATTTTAGTTTGCTGTTTCAGCAAACACTTGGTATTTCACAAGCCTTGAGCAGGTCCCAGAGACAGGAGGGATGTACATTCAATCACTGGAGCCTGGGGCTAGCTGGTGTGCTCCATTTGCAAAGGTGGCAGGGGTTTTAGGGGCCTGGAGCACGTGGGTATCCCAGCCCTGACCCCCATCACTCCATGGAACAGGAACACAGCGCTTTTCCTCAGCTCTGCTGCTTTTAGAGACAAAGCTGACANGCTGTGAGAGGCAGTACTGCCACAGGGCAAATCAATTGTGAGGCACTAGGTCAACACACTCCAGAGAACAGTCCTACAGACCTGAGCATGGAGGCCTCTGCCCAAGAACAACACCATGTCAGCCCAGGCAGCTGACACATGGGGAGACTGGGGTATCATCATGAAATACATGTCCTTCCCCTGGCAAACCCGGGAGGTACCTATGTCAGACAGATATGCAGTCAAAATGATGCTCTTCCCACTGGATTTTTTAAATAAAGAAATGTACAGTGCCACTGCTCACCAGATGGAGCTCCACACAAAAGTTTTTATAAACCACACCTGGATTTCTCTAAATGCCTCTCAGAGCTCAGCTGAGTGTCTATGTTTGGTTTTATTTTCCTGATCTGACAGGTAAAGAAGAGCTAACATCAGGACACAGGAATCTTACTTCCACCAACCAGACTCATGCCTGATATCTAGTCCAACAGAAAGACAGACAGGTAGATGATTGTTCCCCATGACTCCACTCACACTAGCCAGATGAGTCTTAGCCAACTAACAGTGGCTTCAACATGCAAAGATAAAATAAAATGTAATTAAAAACACACAAACAAAAAAGAGCCTCAAACAAAAAAAAACCAGTCCCTTCAAAATCCCACCAAACCCTCCTTTTGAAAACATTATAGTCGGGGGTCTTTTTGTACACTCTTTTTCCCACTCAGGACTGTGAATAGAAATGTTAACAGGAGCATTAAGAAGTTTCCCTTCAAGCTGTGACTGTCACAAGCAATGAGAAGTCATCTTCAGTCTACAGTGGTTTCTTTTAGTTTAAAGCAAACAGAATAAAGGCAAGCTCACTGGGATGCAGCACAGAACACTGCTGCCTTACTAACACCTCGTAAGCTCGGAAAACAAAATGGCTGCAGTAGAAAACAAAATGGCGCCGGCACCACACAGCTCAGAACAGTCACATCCACCACATTTCATCACCATATACACCANGGAAAACCTAAGCTCTCTTGCTTAATTTATAACAGAGAATATATTCTGCACCACTCTGCATTTTCCTACCCTGTAATAACCTGTAAACTTTCTGGGTTTGATGCTCTCTGGCCCAGCCAGGCAATGCTGGTACCAGCTATGATACAGACCATCAAATCTATAGCTGAGCTTTCTGATGCTCCACTACCAGNGCTGTTTACATCTTTTTCTCCTAGAAACAACCTGTTGTCAACAGTTTTATCTCTTCTCTCTCCTTCTCTCTCTAGCTGAAAATATTTGTTGTCACTGCTCTTCAACAAAGACTCCGCATCGTCAGGGTTAACACTGAGGCACCTGATTTTACCAGAGCTTTTCCCCANGATCCTGTCAAAATGCTGGATCACTGGGGCCCAAAATGGGAAAAAGACTATTTATTCCCCCAAAAGATACACAGCAGACAGAAAAAAGATTAAAGAAAGAAAAAAAATTACCTCAGAAATAGTAATTTTTCCTGCCGCTGCTGGAAGTGCCTTCAGGCCAGCGGCCTACAGCCTCCCTCAGAAACCCGTCAGCTACAGCCAGCAACTGCCCACACCGTTTCTTTTCGCTTTTCCGCTTTTTCTTTTTTTTTTATTTTTCTTTTTTTGTGGTCTTCTTTAAGTCAGGCTTTTAAAGAATTACCTCCGAATGTGATGTTTTTAGCTGAGAACACAAAGGCTGCCCTCAGAAAGGCAGTGCCCGGTGCCGCCACTGCCCGGCTCCGCTCTGCTCCCTTCAAATGAGCACTAATACCAGAGATCTGTCCCAAAACCAGACCTGAACCCTCACACACCAGCCCTCAGCTCTGCTCTGCTCCC
>OAMK01000058.1:230922-241839 GCA_900205225.1 Saxicola maurus maurus | reverse complement strand
ATGCCAGTGCTGGCCCCAGGATCTGGGGTGCACAGTCTGTCTGATCCATTCTGTGCATGCTGCTCCCCTAAAGCACCCCAAGTTTAAATGTCTCCAGCTGAGAAGTCAGTACCATGCAGTCAAGAGAGCAGCAGCTCAGACTTTCCTGGAACGTACAGGAGTGCTGTGGCACAGGCTGAGAAGATGCACAGCCAGACTGCATTTCCCTGGGGCAGCTNCCTGCTGCCTTCACCATGAAACTCTGCTTTTCATCTTCCTGAAACCCTCACCCTGCAGATTCAGCTGCAGTCTGGGCAGGAGCAGTGATAACATCAGTCTTTCTTATCACATGGCATTGATTCATCCCCGGTGCTCTGCGGGACACACAAACAGAATGTAAAACACCATGAAAAAACATGCAATTTAAAAGAATTTTATCACAATGAAAGCGTTTCAGGGGGGTATTTATATCTCATTAAACAACAAACTGCTGGGGAAGATAAGCTCCTTCCAGCTGCAGGAAGTAAGCAATTGCAAGAAATGTGGCTGCACACCTAGTGAAGGATTACTAACACCAGCCTTCCTTCTAAACCACAGCATTGTTTCACCTGGGGCTGTTCAAACAGCCTGCAAATCAGCTGTACAAGCTTTCTCCCAGCTCCAGTGGTTAGATGGATTTTCTCAGATTATCTCTTAAAGTTTAAGGTAACAAATGTCCCAGAGTACTTCCCTTTCTCAAAATCACTCCTAAAGCAGATTGAAGGATGAAGATATGCTTTATGGTAATTTTCAAATTCTTCCAGCCTGAACAGAGAGAGGTTTTAAAAAGCTCTCCCTGAAATGATATGAAACCACAGATAGGAGACCTCNATTTCTCTTTTAAAAGGTAGCTTCAGTGTCTTCTTCCTCATGCTGGAAGTGTTAGCTTGGCATAAAAGCACTGTTAAGAGCCCAAGTATTTGCACTAGAATATAGGAATTCTCCTTGCCTTTTCACCATCTTCCTTTTCCCCACTGTTCACAGAAAAAGAGGATAAAACCTGACCAAATTCGGTCAGTATTGTCAAAAAGTCTGTTTCTGAAATACTCTGACCTGCAATTACCCAGCAATTTATCATTCCCTTTATTTTATTTTTGAAGTGTTTGCACTCTCACTCTCTTTGGTCATCTAGTCTGTGAGCTCCAGAATTGTTTACTATGTCCTTTAAAATGAAAATATGCCTAAGTTTGAGCAGAATCATTCACTTTTGAAGTACACAGCCCTACTATAAAATCCCTCACAAATACCCAAACTGCCCTCAGTCAACTACAGAATTTTTGTGTTACTTTGAGGCAGTTGCACGATGGGATGCAGCACATCGAGATGCTGCCAGCCACTGAAGGGGAAAAGAGCATGTCTCACAAAAGATGAGGTCCAGACAGGATTTATTACCCAGGTGTTTGTGCAAGGAAGCCCAGCANGCTCAGTAATGAGTTCAGCAGACACTAATTTGTCTTGTGCTTGTGCTATTCCTTTCAAATGAAGCAAGGCAGGAACACCTGTCAGATTAAGGTGTGAAAAGAGATACAGATATTTTTCAGCTGTCTGGAACTGGCAGACTCCCCCTTTAGCTAAAGTACATACATGACCACTGCAGACACCTGGAGACCTGCTAGGCACAGATCCCACACACACCCTGAGCTCTTCTACATAAAGAGCAACAAATCATTCCAGCAAATTCTTCAGGATTAAGTTTGTGTGTCTCTGGAGATTACTCTGCAAAGAACAAGAGACAAATGCAGCTCCTTCAAAGCAAAGTGAGAANGTGTTTGTGTGGCTGGGTGATGTGAAGAATGATGCCCTGGAATTAAACCTGGGCTGAACTTTCCCCATCTAAATTGATTCTTGTATGATCTGACATTCCATTGCTTTTGAGGAGCCAAGTATAATATATTTATGAATCAGACAGATGTCTTCACCATTACAGTGCTGTCAGCAATCCTGCCTGGTGTTTAATATTTCATAGCATAAGACAGAGGATTTTCAGAGAGCCACTACATGGTGAGAAGCCTCTGGGGCCAGGGATGTCAATGACCACTCATGCTGTGCTCCAAAGGAACACTGCAGTGGCCACTTGCTGTAATTCTGGCTACAGAATGCCAGCTGGATTAAACACAATTTGGAACACATTGACTTTTGATGGAGCTGGATCAAATCTCATTGCAAGAGCTCTGAACATTTTCCTCTCTCCAATGGAAAAATCCTTCCCTGCTCAGGCCAAAGGGAGTCTGGCACCCACTTTGAAGGGATCATGCTGTCAGCATTAATAGGTGTCAGGTCAACCACATTTCTCTTTCTGCAGTANTGCTAAATGAAAGTTTGAACATCTGGGTTTCATTCCACATTCCCCACAGATCAGCTGTTAAGACATCAAAAAGGATTAGGCTGTGAACCAACAGCTAGATCTCAGCCACCCTAATGCTATTCCCTCAAAACAATCCCAAAANACCAAACCAAACTGGGCCAGCCAAGCACAGCAGACACCAGTGAGCTCCCAGGCACACTCTGCTCCCACAGCCTGTGGATTGCCACCAGCTCAGCTCTGGCTCTTCCTGCCACCATCACACTTGATCACAACATCAGGAATTAAAACTCCTGCTGCTCAACTGATACCATCTCAGTAATAAGCTACAGAATGAAAAGGGAGAAGCCTGTGGAGCTGCAGGTTTTCCTGACAAAAGCTACTGAAGTTTAGTGCAGATCCAGGCTGACCTACAGACATTGCAAGAAGAAAGAACTTCCTCTTGTGTAAATAAATTCTGACACACCTGTAAATCTGACACAGAGACTTGCCAAATGAGTTTTCCAATACCTTTAGAGGAGGAAGTTCAAAGATGCCTTAAGGGCTCATGTCAGGTCAGAAATGCAGCTGGTGAAATGAGGGAAGGCATTGAAATTATTTTAATTCCTCTCCTGTAATTTAGGAAAATTCATGCATATCCTTTCAGCCTTCAAAGACAGTAGAAACATTATTTCATCAGTTCTGTATTGAAAATTAAGTTTCTTTTAGAAAGATTCCTTCAATTTTATGGAAACATGAAAGCTGTTTTGGTGCAGTTCCTTTTGGCACCAGCACTAATTGTGCATTTTATGCTGGCCAGCCATTTATTGTTTGACTTGTTCCTATGGCCACACAACAAACCTTCCATAACTTAATCTAAATATCTCACCTGAGACCAATTCTAATTTTGGAAACTTGTCCCCATTAATACCCATTTTCTTTTTAAAAGACAGTATTTATTAAATGCCTATGTTTATTAATATCCTGTATTATGTTGAACTACACTACACTGCATCTATTTTATATGTACATTCACCCACACACACTGGACTATTCTTTTTTTTTTTCCCTTTCCCTGCAAAAATATCACAGATNAGTTTATTTTCACATCTATGTTTCTTGACTATTCTGTTAAATCCTTGAAAGCTGCAGGCTTGTTAATAGGTGCTACATGGATATTCATAGCAACTGATATCAAAGCCACCAGGTCAAATGAATGCTTACTTAAGATAGCACAGTTTGTCACCAAGATAAAATATCTTGTTGATGTTATGCATAAAATCAATTGATTTTAATTTTCTGGCATCTGCTTCAGTTCTCCTCACTTATTAGTGACTAGCATTCATGGCTCTAGGGGGAAATTACTGAAAAAAGATGTGCTTCATCTCCAGCTAGAGCTAACCAGCTGGTAAAACTTTCAGAGGTGCTACAAGATTTGAAAGTTAGACAAATTCAGGCACAGCACTGGAAACCCCTGTGCTGAGGCACTGACTATCTAAAAAGATCCTCAGTAAGTAAGGAAGTTGATTCTAGTGATAGTATCCCAAAATATATCACAAGGATTTCAGAAATAACTTGCCTGTGCCAAAATTTTGTTTTTCTTGGAAAGATTCAGGGTGTAGAAGGAGAACATTTCTATTCTGCTTTTTAAAGAGAGAGAGATGCTGCACTAAATCCTGTGCCTGAGGCTAGCCACAGACAAATCCAAGGCTGACAAAAAGGTTTTGTGATGACTCCTGCTCCTGGATTTCAGGAAACAATCAGGCTGGGATGGGCTTGGCACTGGCTGGCTCCAAGAAGTGATTGCAAAGAGGTGCCAAAATTGCAGTTGCAAAAAATGAAAATACACACCCAGAGCTCTCCAGCCAGAATCTGTGTATGGCAAAGCACCTGAGGTGACTCCAGTGTGTGAAGAAATGAAGCATTTTTCACTATGTGGGACTTAAAACACTCCAAGTAAGCAGTAGTTGTACTACCTATAATACTTTGTGTTTTCCTCTGGATTCTGAGCATAGGTGCTGCCATGGAAAACATCTGCAAGCAGACTCTTCTTTTTAGTAACAGCACAGGAATGTTAAGCTGAAAGAACAGACTAAGGAGGATGGCAGTGTAACAGTAAGTGCTAGGAAAAAAAAGGAGGAAGCACCAAGTGGCTAACATCATCAATATTAATTGGATTTTTCAAGAATAAATCNCTTTTGCACTGCAAGTTTAGGTTGTGATTTATTTTGGGATGTACAGAGACTATAAANGTGATTTACAGCACACCTATACCCAGGATGTGGAGCAATGAGAACCTGTGGTGTGCTTTTAAAGCCCACCATAAATGGCCTTCCTGACACTGTGAGAAGGGAAATCCTGGGGTTTCATTTGTTACCTAATGGAAAGCACCACTGGGAGGAGGGAATACCATTTTTATTCATACACAAGTCATCAATTTTTCAAGTGTTGCTGCACCTACCTGTTAGATTATTTTATCTTCCAGTAAAACATTGCTATAATTGTTTACTGCTTTTCATTTTGTGCAGGACATCATGATTCATTTTAGAGCCATGTAGAGCTAAAAATTTCAGTTTCATCCAGAAAAATATATATTTGATCATTATCAAGATCAGCTGGGTTTTAATTACCTTATTCAAACGAATTTATCTTTTCACACTCAATTTTAAAATCGAGTTTAAAAATTTTTTAAAAATTACTACTTTTTCAAAGGACAGAAAGAAGAAGAAAATCTGTCTCAATTCCTACACAATTAAGATAGATCAGGGAGAAAAAGGAAGTATAACCCCAAAAATTTCCATTCTACTCTAAATGGAGCCAAAGGCAAAGGGAAACAAAGCTTTTGGAAAATGAGGAGCTCCAGATACTCATGAACTCTGAACTCATGTCTAAGTGCAGAAGTTAATTCATGGTGTGGGGACAAACATTTTCTCCCCATGAATGTTGCTCTCCTGTTCTCCTGGGGCTCTTGGAGAGATGAAAACAGCCATGATTCACTGTCAGCAAGCAAGAATTGCAAATATCCCCAAGGATAACCTTTGGAGTGATCAGTCTCCAGCCAAAGAGAAACATCACTGTCAGCCTGCTGGGTCTGGCACCCTGAGGAGAAGCAGCTCTCATATTCACATGCCATCCCTGAATAGATCCAACCTCCATTTAAACAACCAAAGAGGCTGTTCCCAGAATGGAGACTCAGGTCATGTCTAATGGCTTTTGGAAGATTTTGCACACCTTCATCAGCTGGTTTCTCTGCAGTTCTCAGCCAAGAGTTATTAATTCCATTACCAGGAGCTGCATTCAATAATCTACCAGAAGGACAACATTTTCATTTTACAGGAACAGTGCACATATGAGCTGGGAAAANATGAGGCACACAGGAACCAATTCTGGGACTGTGGTCATCTCCATGCCAAGGAAGAACCTCAACACCCCAGTGACCTGGCTGAAGACAGTCCTCTCTAGAGCAGTAAATATTATTTCTGCAGAATCTGGACAGTTTTGCAGAGCAAGGAACAATTTTTGCACTATTTTTAGTTTNTAGGCTCAGCTTATTTCCATCCTGATAACTTAACCACGACATGTACAAGTGGCAAATGCACTTTCAGTGCTCCCCACGTGCCCAAAGATCACAAGGGAGTGTTAAATGTGGGTGACTCTCAGAAGATGCAGGCACTACTGGAACACACACACAGAGGAAGGGTTGCCCTTATTAACAAGCACATGTAAAAAGGATGGATTGATGGCATGGTGGGGGTTCTGGTAAAGTTATGTCACAAACTGTAGATTGGATGATTTCATGAACAGCTGCACAGTTGATGGTANGAGATAATGGTGTAAATGGATGAACATTAATTTATTATTAAGCTGATATAACTTGATTTCCTGATGTNCAATACAGTATTTTTAGGCTAAGAAATACCTCTTAGTTCCTGAAGCAGCAGGCTCCCAGTCTGCAGCAGTGGAATCCCTTTAGCCAGGACTCATGCAGAACACATTCTCATTTATTTTTTACTCCTCCAGACTGTTATTTTTTCCCCCCTGAATTTGTCAGTGAATTGTCCACCATCCAATTAAAAACTGCAATTTGCTCCTCCTCCAAGAATTACACTCAAATCCAGGCACTGCATTTTTCCAGGAGCTGCTCCTCTTGCAAGGCATTGCTCACATCTCAAGGTGTACCAGCTCCTGAAGCACCTTCCTGCCCTTAAAACTCCCTCATACAGACTGCATGGAAGGAAAAATTAAAATAAATGCCTGACACTTTCTCCATTTTCCACTTTCCCATGCCATGGGATTGCTGTGCCTGTCCCAGGGGCATGTCTTAGAGAAGCTCTGTGCTCCCACTCCCAGTTCCAGTGTACATTTAAAAATCAGCTATTTATTTAAAATATAATAACTATGTCAGCTTTCAGGTGTACACTTGAATATTCACAGTCAACCTTAATGAATATTTCCTGCAAAAGTTCTCTGCCCCTTCACAGTGGCATATTTATCACATTTTCCCAAAGACAGAAACATTTTGCCATTAAAATCTGATTGCTTCCCTCACAAGTTATAAAGATTTATAGCATCTCTCAGGTGATCTGAGGGGCATCACTAACACAGAGGTGTTGCTCTCAAGGACAACTGAGAAACTTTTAGATGTTTTTTAGATTAGAAAGACATTTGTAGGGACCAGATTTGGGTTTCTGCTCAAACCCCTGGATGTGCCATTGAAGGAAAAATTGTTCAGCCTGGATACAGCAAATCTGCTGTGTAATAATGATCCACAATCACCTCAGGGGCATTCATACCCATTCTCCCAGAATAATTATGGCTTTACCCAAATCTCACTTACCTCCTCCCCAAAGAGACAAGAAAAAAGACAATATCTGCATATGGGGGGAAAACAGAGATCCCAANTGCAGGGATTTAAACAAAGCTGATAGTGGGATTTGCAGAGAAAATTGCCCTGCCCACCACCCCAGCCCCACTGCTGCTGGCTTCAGGTAATGCCTCCTGCAGCCAGAATCTGCCAGGTGCTCTGTCCTAAGCTCATGATGTGAATTTCTGACCAAGGAAAACTGCTTTTCACATTTGGTCATTATTTTATTGCCAATTTTCCTAATGAGTTACAAAGAGCAAGAACTATGCTGAAAGCCAATTCTCGCATAGTGAGGGTGAAGANAAAAAAGAAAAGCTCAGTAAAATCTGATTTTCCTCATCACTGGCTCTTTCATAGCCCAATAATCCATTTTTGGAACACATTCTAATCTCAGGCACAGTGTGGGCATCCCAGCAAACCAAGGAAAAATCTGTTACTGTGCATCATGCGTGATATTAGAGTCTGGCCCTTCCACTGGAGATGGAGAATTTACATAAAGTTCTTACAAGTTTTTATAATAGCCATATTTTCTAATATCTGCAACTGTGCACATTTTAGCCTGGCCTGCTGCTCATCCCACAGATGGCAATTATGAAAAGCCCTCACATATGGCAAGCACAAAACCCAGTTTGTCTGAGGCTGCAAATGCACCAGTTCCCTGGGGAGCTCAGCCCCACTCCCAGAGAAAAGCCACCCAGCAAAGGGCAGGAAGCCACTCAGAGCCAGGAGATGCCCATGGGATTTTACCCTGAGTTATTTCTCCATCTTGAGAGGGAAGGAAACCTCCTAGGTTCAGGATTCAGGGAACCCTCTAGGCATGGATTTAACTTCACACACAGGATTAGCCCCGGGGAGGTCGGTCACATCCATCTCTGCTTGACAGATTTTCAACATTTTGTTCAGAATTTCCTTTTCTCCAGCCTGGTCTGTTCCTGAGGCCCAGCACAGGCTGTTTCTGAGCATCTTCCAGCAATTCTGAGGGGCCAAGCCTTGCCAGTCCCTGGGCTGGGACAGGGGTCCCTGGCAGCAAGGGGCTGCTGAGCAAACACACTCTGGCCATCCTAGCATGCTGGAGCTCCTTAAATGCCTTTAAAACCATTTTCAGTAGCACAGGTAATTTTTCTTCAGTAAGACATAACCTGTTGTTTGCCAGTTTATTCTCTTAAAACATTCCACTGCAGTCTCAAACACCAACTAGTTTATTTTCCAAGGGCTGCTCAGCTGAACTTCTGTGTTATGTTTTATTAAACCTAGATGGAAAGCACTCATTCTCTTGCTTTTTTTTTTGGAAACTACCTATAATTCCTTAGTCACAGCTCTGCAGTCTAACATGGACTTGTTCAATAGCTACAGAGGCTCTGGGAACATGGCATGGCTACTCTCTTCATGATTTAATGGCCACACACTCTGGAAATGTTAAGTGCTAGATAAATCTGTATTATTATGATTTTGCCTCACTGAGATGTCCACAGCGCTTTCATTTTGATTTTTCACCTGTCATTGGCTAAACTGTCACCCAATACAGGCCTCAAGATTTACACTNATGTTTGCATAATAATTTTCAGAACTTCAGATCAAGCTCCACAACATCTCTGATTTTTGGTAGGAATCTAGCTCCAGGTTTTGTGGAGCCTGCTGTTTTGTTTTTTTGTTAATAATACAGTAATTACTTCATTTTTGTCATTTGCTGCATTTTCCTCCCAAATCTCTCTGAGATGCAGAATCATTCTTGCAAGGGCATTAATACCCTGGTGTGTTTTCCTGACTTACCTTCCCAAGTTCCTTGGAAGCAGNGACATTCTGCTGAGCTGGATCACACCCTCAGCAGGTGCTGGGCTGTGCTGGAGGAGTTAACCCTTGCCAAATAAAAAGAGCAACAGCAGAAATCTTCTCTAGTTTATCAGGGGGTACCTGAACCCTCCAAGTAACCATCAGCAAACTGCAGCCTGGCTTTTCCCCATCACTGAGCTCTGCTGCTCCTCCCTTCTGATAATTCTTATCCTTCCTTCAGATANTCAGTTCTTCCAGCTCCTCAGCATTTTTCCTCTAAAAATAAAGTTTTTGTTCATAACAATGATACTGCAAATCAGTGTTTCCCAGCACCCTTCTCTACTTCTTTCCCCTTATCTTTCCCACAATTTCCATGCTATTGAAAGCTAACAGCTTTGTTTGCCATCCTGCCTTCTTGTGCTATTATACATCAGAGCCTTCACAACAGCTGCTTTGATACACTGTACATCATCACTGAGCCATTAAAGAAACAATAATTAAGAGCAGTTTGCTCATTTTCAAATAAACAAAAAATCCAGCACTACAAATTCAGGGGAGAGACTCATCTGGCTCTGCCATTCATCTCACCTGGCTTCCCTCAAACAAAACCATCCATCCACAGCAGCTGTTCCAGGATGATGTGCCTCTCCTAAGAGCCAAACATCACCTGGCAATGGCTGTGCTTTAGGAACTGCAGGATTTACCAGTCAGAATGGCATTCCCTGCCTCCCAAGGCTTTCCACACACCCAGGCAGCATTCCCAGCTCATGTGCACTGGGGAGAGCTTAAATCAGGAGCCAGGACAGGGTGTGCAGGGTGGCAGCAGCATCCTGCAGCATTGCTCTGCACAGTGCTTAAATCACACTCGTGGGAGGGACTGTATTTCACTCTCTCCTCAGTGACAGGGAGGGAACAGCAGTTTTGGTTCTACCTGGACTGGGTGTGTGGTGCAAATAACACTGATGGATGTTGTTCTAAAGCTCTGGTTTAAAAACCTGTCTTCACAAANAGTAAAGACCTCCTGTCTAGACAGAAACTCTAATTTTTCTGTCTGGGCAGGAAACCAAATCATATAGCACTGAAGATTACAAAATAGAAATGAGGGAAAAAGGAAAAAAAGCCAGAGAGGAGTAGCACACTTACTAATATACTTTTTCCCAAGACTGAGGCAAGAGAAAGATCTTTCTAAACACATTTAGAGCACCAAGCACAGAAAAGTCAGACCCTGGTGTAACCACAATGCAGCCTCCATGTTTGTGTTCATCACTATCTGTGTGTGTGAACCAAAATCCANCTGTTCCCTGGAGTATCCACCTTTCCTCTGGTGACCCCAGAGAAGAAACTTCCAGGGCAAGTATTCCTGCAAGTCCATGAGCACACTTCCCTGAACCACTTCATTCATCTCTGCAATCAGGAGTGAGCTCACATTCATATTAGNGGAATTTATTGACTGAGGAGTGCCACAAAGGCATTTCTTGCCAAGTGTGGTGTTTGTACCTGGCACTGAAACAAGGGCAGGGGGTCAGCTTTCTCCAGGATGCTGCAGTGAAGTGGACTGTAAAAACCTCCTGCTGTGAGTGAGAGCAGGAAGAGAGGATACTCCAACAGCCATGCTCAGGACAAGGCAGAGCCAGAATTTCACAGGCAGGCTGATGATTGCATTCTCTATTGGATTTCAGTACAACTGCTGCTTAGCATGAGCAGCAAAACAATTCCCAGAGCATTTTCCCTGTCCTGAAAAGAGAGAATAGCTTGCCAAAGAGTCTCCCTGCAGAAGTGAGGAAGATGAAGGTGTGCATACAAATGCAGCATCCCCAGAGCTGTGGAGGGCTGAGCAGCTCACAGGTGAAGGTGGCAGCAGCTCACACCCCAGCATCCCCAGCATCCCCAGCATCCCCAGCATCCCCAGCATCCCCAGCATCCCCAGCATCCCCATCTCTCCATTCTGCATTCTCCTCTCCTCTCCTCTCCTCTCCTCTCCTCT
>OAMK01000058.1:194678-214548 GCA_900205225.1 Saxicola maurus maurus | reverse complement strand
GGAATGGAATGGAATGGAATGGAATGGAATGGAATGGAATGGAATGGAATGGAATGGAATGGAATGGAATGGAATGGAATGGAATGGAAGGAGCACAGCTGAAGAGTAGCACAACTCACAGTGCAAATGGAAATCCACTGATGGCTTCTTGCTCTCTAACTCCTTGCCCTATATCCAATCTTTACTCAGCTCTTGCTGAAGACAGAAGAAATTCCATGCTTTCTGGGATTTGCTTGAACTTCTTTCAATACAATAATTCACTGGCTCCACAACAACTCCTCACGTAAATCTTCAATGTCAGCAGTGAGAACACAGGCTTTTCTTCCCAGAAACAGCAGTGCAGTCAGCAAAGAACAAAGGTAAAACAGAATTTTAGCATTTCTAACAGGGGTAATANAAATTCCAGGTTCTTCTCAAACACATCAGTCACATCCAGCCACTTCCAGTTATGCTGAGAGCAGGAGCTGCTTGTCCCAGCACTAAATGGCAACTTTTAAATAAGGCANAACATTTAATTGTTGTCCTTTAAGCACCCAAAAGGAGATTCTGGCAGCTGTCAACTAAAGACTGTCCTGGGGAATTGTTTCTGAACCTGAACCTCCCAGCCCTGTGGAGATGATAAAAACACATCATAAAGCAAAGCCCTTCTCCTATTGCCTTCTGCTTGTCTTAAACTGACATCCTTTATGCACCCTGTCATTACACCCATTTTCTAAAGAGCAATTACAAAAATCCTCTTAAAGAAAATCAATTTCTCAGACTCCTGTACAGGTGCTGCTGGCATCTGATGGGAATTGGGTTTTCTCTTTGTCACACGGTGTCATTTCTCCCACTAAATTTTTCTTTGAGGTATAATTCATATCTGAGTACCTTCACCATGAGCTCATCTTTCCAGAAACAGCCCAGTGGGAGGCATTATTTATTGTATTTATTATTTTATGAAATGTGTTTGCAGCCATCCAGTGCCCCACACAGAAATTCAGGTGAATGAATATATTGCCTGGGTGCCAAGCCCTGACTGATGTTTTCATTTTGTCACATCCAGCTGGCAGCCACAGGCCTGAGCATGACCTGAAGAACAACAACCCTGAAAAACACATTGCAGAAGATGCTCAGGAGCTGGTACAGAGGAGAAGGATCATTGCAGCATCTCTGGCACAGCTAGGGTCAAGTAAATGCTTGCTCCTTCCAGATGTNGTGGTTTCTGTCAGCTCCTGGTCACAAAACACTCTTTTCCCATGTAAATGACAGCATTAAGGTCCTGGGAGGGACTCTTCCAAGGCCATTTTGGCTATAAAAAAGGGTGGTCCCATATCCCACACCTGGCTTTGGCAGGAATTTATGGACTAGCTTTAGGCACCATTGACAGCCTGATGCATGGGTCACTTGCAAATCAGTTTTTCTTGCTGAATTATTACACTATTAACTGCACAGCTTTCTCAGCTCCACAAAGTGCACTTCTGCAGTGTGTGTGAAGGATGGATAGCCTCAATAAATTCCAGCACAGAAAGGAACAATGAGGAGAGCACATTGCTGACTTTAGGATAATGAAAGCAGCGCTGGGTTTCAGATTGTTTTGATGTGATTAACATTGTGTTCTCAGAGGTGAATGATTTCCAAGGCTCTCCCTTTCTAGAGGCACCTCTGAGAAGTGGATTCAGGAGATGAGACAGGCTCTGATGATTATTTATCCCAGGATTTCTGTTCCAGGAGCATCTCTGTGAAGCAGCTGGCCAAAGGGCTGACAGTGTTTAATACCTGTGTGNGTGGAACAAGAGATGAGAGCCAGGTCAGGGCACAGCCAGAGCAGGCAGGAGGAGGGCTCACACTGGGAACTGAGTCCCACAGCCACCTTTGCCAATTTCAGAAACTGGGAATGCAATACCTGGCAAACCTTGGGCACACAAAGCACTGCAAGTGAGGAAAAATGAAGTCCCCAAGGAAAAAGACCTTGAAACACAGAAGTCATTTTCTCTGCCAGCCTCTTCTGCCAAGATGTGTGCTGTGATTAACTGGCCACNATCATCACATGGGCATCTAAGCTAAAATACCCCTTTGTTACACTGGAAGACAAATAAGGATTATTCCCAGCAGAAAAAAAGCAGAGCCTCTCCTTTCCTCAGTCAACTTAACTTACTAAATTGTTGTATTGAGATACCATGAACTATCAATTACACACTTCCATTAGGAAAAAATCCTCCTAAAAGTTCAGTTCCTAACCATTCCATTTCACATGAGAATAAATCATTTTAGTGAGTCCACCTGTAGTGGTTCACTCAGAATTAGGTGGAGAAAGTTCTCCATCCTTATCTCCCCTTTTCTTGTGGTGGCTGCCTGGGAAAATATCTCTGGGCAGGACTCTGGAGCTTGTTTGTTATTTTGGGCAGCACTTAACACCAAAGGGATCTCAGCAGGGGTTCTAGACACTACTGAACATGGATAATCAACAATAATGATGTTTATCAAAGCAATGAAGCTGTAAAATGAAATGCACCACATCAATGCAATCTATTAGAAGAATTTAGACTTTTCTGTGGGCAAACCTGCACTGAAGAAAGCTGATAATGATGCAGCTCCTGCAGATGGAGTGCACCTTGGTTCACCATGAAAGCATCCTATTATTTGAGAAAATTATCAGCCATATGATAATTAGACTCTAACAACTGTTCCTCATAATTAAGCTTCTTAGTTCATTTGCTATGTGAACAGAAAAAAAAAATAAATGTGGAATATTTATGATAATCCTTAAAGTGGGCATAAATAGCAGAGAAATTATTAACTCTTAGGAGCACATCAAATTATGAGAAGGCAGCAGAATGCTTGGTAAAATACACAGATACTTAGAACTAAGGCTGAGATTTGTTACAATTTCAGGCAATTAAATAAGCACGTGCAGGAAATCTCTAATTTCAATAATAACTCCATTAATAAACNAATTTTAAGAGGAATAAACAGTCATACAGTGTATTAAAGTCTTACTTAAAATATAAACTGAGTTGAGAAAACTATGAGCAAGAAATANCAAGTTTTTTTATCAATACTATCAGGTATTACAGTATGACACAAAACCTGAGAATTGTTTCATGTTCAAAAAAGATGATATAGCTGCTCTAGAACAAATAGAAGGCATTTTAATAGCATTTAACAGACAGAGAAACTTCTCTGGTTTTGATAGGCTTTTGACAGAATTTGGTATTCAAATTCAGATACAAGGTTGAAAACACTGGATTTAAGTAACAGACAATGGAATTGCAATAGAATTAAGGCCCTTAAAATACAAAGATATTTAAAAAAATCATCTGTTTCACNGGCAGCCAGCAATAGGGTTTAAGTTTAACTTAATTTCCATTAAGTTGTACATAATGTGTCCTTTTCAAAACCCACTAATCTCAGCTGAAAGGCTCCCCCTGACCAAAGAGGGCAAACCAGGCAGCAGTGATGGAATTCAGCCAGCACCAGCAGCAAGGAGCAGAGCAGCCCAGCTGAGATAAAGACATCACCACTCAAAACTCCTTTTTCAACANCACCAAACATATTGAGGCACTGGAAGAACAGACCTGGTCAAAAAGCAGTGCTGATACTCAGTCTGACTCAGCACATGAAAACAGATCCCTCCCTTCAGCAGGGAACAGACAGAGATCCCATCAGCCACAGAATTTCCAAACTCAGGCTAAGGCTCCACTCAGGGCCACTGAAAATCAACCTAACTTTTCATGCTGCAAAAATAAAGTAGAAGCAGCACAAGGACAGTGAACCACTGGCAGCAGAAACACAGAAACATCTGTACTGGAGACAAAATTAAGAGTCTCTTGCTGTCAAAGTGCAAAAGCAGAGATGAAACACCACAAGTTTAGCACTGCTGCCAGCAGTACAAGTGACATCCACACCAAGACATTCATCATCCATCCATACCTGNGCTCTGTGGCTGCTGTAAAAATAGAAAACAGCAAGCACTCAGCAAAGGGAGGCACAGAAATAAGTTTAGCTTAGTGCCATAAGGGAAAGAGCAGATTTAGAAGGAATGAACTTAAAAACTGCTCTGAGTACAAAAGTGGAGACAGTCTGTTCTGAACAAGAGAANTAGTGACTGTCCTGTTCCTGGCCACTGACAGAGCAAATGGCAATGATGGACACCCAGATCTGGCACCAAGCCTTCAGTCAGCCCACACCTGCACTGAAAATCAAACTACCCCTAGAGAGGAGAGGGGCAAAGAGCTTTGTGCAGCACCACAGAAATGATTCTGCACTTGCACCTGACCTTAGAGCACCTCCAAAGGAGAGGAGAAGGCACAGGGGATCCCACAAGCATGACACACCATGGATAAAACCTGGGCTAGGTGGCAATGCTGGCAATTTTCATGAGCAGCTATGCAAATGCAGCAAGGCACAAGGTTAACTAACTATGCTACTTTTGCTTCTCTTTTCCAAAAATTCTAAAACAAAGAAAGAAAAAAAGAGGAAAAAACCCCACCACNATATACCCAGCTATAGAAATGGTACAGGGAAAAGTTATTTACTTTTTCTAAAGGGTTTTGACCCCCACAANTTTCAGTTTATGACCTGCTGTACCTTCATGCAAGCAAAGCCATGTGACTCAGCACATTACACTCCCCTAAAACCTTCAGTTCACCTCATCCACTGGGACACAATTTGCAGTTCCCTTAGATGAAAGTGGAGCTCAGAACAAAAAGGATGGAGTTGTTAGCAAAAACTGCTAAGCTAATTTTTGCCTGCAGCAACGTTCATAAATCTGCTGCAGGCAAAGCCTTAACTCTTCCACCTGCAGAACTAAGGCAAGAAAACCTTTCCTGTTTTCCAATCCCATTCAGAACAGATGAACCATGGTCACTTTCCAGTTTCTTGGAAGTGCAGTTCATGAGAAATAAGTCTGCAACACCNAATGAAATTTAGGTCCTACATAAATACATTTCTATAGTTTTACCTAACATGACAAAATGAAAGGAGCTGTTAAAATGCAAAGTAACTTGTGATCAAATTACTTGCTTCTCTACTGCAGTGACCATGCTGTATTTAATAAAAGGTAAAATGCTAGGCAAAAGACAATTCCCTACAAGTCTTGGTCCTCCCTGANAGGCAGACAGCCTGTGGGTTGTGTGATCCAGTTTTTTCATCCCACATGGAATCACATCAAGGCACAGCCTTTTNCCCAAAGCTCATTCATCCCTAAAATCTGTCTCTTTGTTTCACTGTTCTTTTGGCTAAAAAGGAATTGGCAGGAACCTAAAACTCTAAAATAGACTCAGTGAGGCCTTTCAGTCCCACTCTTTGGGAAATGCTCCATTTTGGTTCTCAGCTCAAGCAATTCAGTGATTACACTCCAGAACCTGCTCAGATGAGAAAATGCTGCTCTCAGACAGGACTGAGAATGTCCAGGTCTGTCCAGGTTTGATGGTGTGCACATCCTGAACAAAGGATCCCAAGCAGTGATATNTGGGGATGTTCCAGTCTAAAGGTGATATTTTTATAATCCCTATCCTCAGGAAGATGTGAAATCTTGAGAAGGCAAGCAGGCTGTGTGAAGAGGGTGAGGATTTTATTGGAGAGGCACTCTGGAAGGAAACCAGNGCACACCAGTTGTGTCTGTGTGACCCCACTGGGAACAGGCAGCTTCCTCCTGGAAGGGTAAAGGCCAAGTAAAGCTCTCTAGAACAACAGGAATTCCCCTTCAGGTTCTGGCAAAAACAGCCCAAAGTGAAGGGACAGCAAATCTCCTTTGAAGCAAACACAGAACTGAACAGGTTGGGGAAAGGAGAACTGGAACACTGAGACAGAAACCACAGAAGCAGCTTTGCTCTTTGCTCCAAATGCACAGGAGATTATTCAAGTTATGGAAAACTGAACTTTCAAGTCTTTCCCACTAACCTTTCTACCATCTGCTTCTTGATCCTTCCTGTGTTTTACAGGTCACAGGTGTATTGGCTCCTGTCATCCACANCAGGCTGAGTGCTCTGAGCTCTCTGTAAAACCACAGGGGATCCAAAACAAGACCNTCCTCAAGCTGCCCAGAGCATTTTCCTTAGTTCTCCCCTCACCAGTGTTCCTTCCTCAGCTGCTGACATGGGAGTATTTCAAACAAAGAGCCCTCACATTTCCTGTCATACAAAAGGAGGAGAAAGATCATCATCCTCACAGGCTGGCTGGATAGAAGGAGCTGTAATTACTGAATACATAAAGATCTTTGATCCATTCNATTTCCAAGTGTATTTCCATCCTCTGACTATAAGTGAGCAGCTGTTTTGGGTCCACAGCTGGTACTGATGCCTGCAGGCTGATAATAAGGCACTGACCTAATTCCACTAATCTCACAGGAAAGGCTCTTACCAACCTTCATGCACATGAAATAACTGTATTTAGACTGATTGGGCAATGNTTTCCTCTTCATTCCACTCTAAATCGTGCTTTTCATAAACTTCAGATATATTTTTGTGCTCAGGGCTGAAGGACAGGACAGTTTTACTGGAAAATCCAAACAGGATGAGATGTACCCAGGTACCCAGCAGTGAAACCACTCTGCTGTGTGACTGCAGGTCACCATTACTCAGTGAAAAAATTCCATTCAGCCCAATTTCTATCCAGGAACCCAGTTCAGCACTCTGCACAAATACCTTGTAGGCATTTCTCCTCTTTCACTGAAATAAATTGGCACTGACACCTAAAAAAGGCTGCACCTGCTGGGAGCAGGTGAACCCTTATTTATTATTCCTTGCCTGAGATGAGCAGGCATGTAAAGTTCATTTTTCCCTGAACATTCCTTTGGTTGGGAAGCAAAGCAAAGCCCACATCACTGAGAAGGTCAAGAGCTGTCTAGTGAATACTCTTAATATCAGCAAAATAATTGGGCCTGGAATATTACAAAAAGTCTGGCACAGGCCAAAAAAAAAACCAACAACAACCAAACAAAACAGGCACCCAAAAATACACAAAACAAACAAACAAACAAACAAAAAACAAAAAAAGAGAAAATTTCTCTCTAGTTTTCTTTACCATCTGTGGAACTAAGTCTCAAAGGTCTCAGAAATAACATAATTGAATATCAGAGTATTGTGAAGGGTTTGCAGTCATTGCTGAAAGAGGAAGTGTAGAGTGCTCTTTAAGAAATTTAGCAACATTTTGGGTTGCTGAGANCACTTCCCTTAAAAATTAGGGACCCTGACCAATCTGAAATTGCATGAGGAAACCTTCCCACTGAGACAACCTGAACCAATCTTGCTCCAGGTAAGATCTTTCCCACATTCCATTAGGGCAGGTAATATTTCCTAATTACTCTTGCTGATCTGAATAATTAGGAGTTCATTCCTCCCATGAAAAGCTCCCTAAAACATGTGAGCAAAGTGAGTTAATGCCAAGGCTGCCCTCAAAGTGCTCTGTTATCCCAGCACATGCTCACTGCCAGGAGAGAATTTGTGCCAGGTCACCATCCCACACCCATGGCAATTCTGGGAGGAGATCCTGCACAGAGCCTGACCACTCCTTTTCCATGAAAATGCTTTTTCATTTTGTGAGAGCACATGACTCTCACAGCCCACAGCTGTGACAGAGCTCTGCTGAAGAGAAGGGGTCACATTCCAGCAGGGAAGCACCAGAGAGGAGAAGTACATGAGAGAAGATTAAAGGCTGTAATGAAGCCCCTGTGGATTTCCAGAAATTTTATTTTTCTGTAGTGCTGATGATACTATGCAAGGAGTCACATTTGCTCACTGAATGCCAGCTTTACCTCTCTCAGGCCACACCAGAAATAACAGGGAAATATGTAAAGATCCCATAATACTGATTGTTGGAACATGTTTGTATTTGNTTAAACACTCTTAAATATCTTCTCTTGTGCACTTCTTTCAGAAGGTGCTTAATTACTCTTCTCTAATGGTCTCTGGTGTTTCTATCCAAATATCCTCCCAGTTAGGTTTCACATCATAAATAACATGTTCCACAGTTTTATTAATCATGGCACCTTGAACCAAGCCTCCTCAATCCCTCCTTCTTGGGATGCCTAACTTTAGAGAAATGCTTTGAATAAAAGTGTATTTGACCATTTACTGCTGGTAATCAGGCACAAAAGTGTGAGACAGAAAGCACATGCAAACTGATACATCTCAATTACCCTGAGAATAATATCTCCCAAATATTTTTGCATATATATATATAAATATATATAAATGATATCTATAGTTTGCATATATTCAGCCCTCCCCTTTCAATAATGAAATGAATACAAACTTTCTCCTATATAGTTTGCAGACAGAAAGAATTCTCACCTAGCTATTTATCCAGCATCACTATGAACACCTTAATGGATAAAATGCTGATTATTGCACTAAAAGAGCCAACTTAACCAATGCAGCACCTGTTGGATATAGATCCCTGTCAGGGACTAGGACAAGAGGCAATCTCCATTTCAATTTCCATTTAAAACATACAAAAAATCTGTTTTATTGCAATCTGTTTTATTACATGCCCAGCCATGGCTGTGGAGACCATCCTTGGACATACTGGCATCCTAAATCACAAAAAGCAGCAAAATTTTCAGTGTGCCTTAGCAGTCAAATGATAATAAANACAGATAATAAAAACAGAGCTACCAAAGGTGAGGAGACTGATCCTTTTCTAAAGCTGGGGACACAGGCTCCAGGCAGCAAGATTGTAAAACTTCTTATCAAATATTAAAACTGCCTAAAATCAAAGGCCTAATTACAGGATANAGCATCAAACATTCAAATAACACTGCACTCTCATGCATTAGAATTAGAAAGGTTAAAAAATGTTTTGTCACCTTAGTCTGAATTTGAAGAAGTTGGATTTTTTTTTTCTCTTGCAGATCAGCTGAAAGCCTGCCAAGAAGGCCAGGAAAGAAAAGGTAAGGAGCAAACAAACTGAAAAACAGTTGAATTATGTCTGAAGACTTTTTTCCCCCTTATTATTTCAATTAAGGTAACAACTTGTTCTGTTGTTTGTTTTTTGTATTATTTTTTTAGTTCACTGCTTTTAAGTAATAATCCATTTCTTCATGTGATACCAAAATGATGAAATCNCTAAATTTGGACCTCCCCATTTTGCTCAAAAATGTATGAAGCAGTAGGTTGCTGCAATTACTGTGATTTTTTCCAGCCCAGAACAAGGAAATTTGTGACTCTGCCTGGTGACAAGTGACAGGGTTAGAGTGATACAGCACCTGTATTTCAGAAGAATTCATACAGATGTGGCATCACTGTTCTGACAGGTTTTTCTAAATTGGCATGTCATCTGGGAGCATCCCTGCAGGAGATCTGTGCTCCTAAATCCTAAATCAGGCAGAATTCCACACCCCACAAAGGTGAGTTTGGGTGAAGTGGCAATCTTTAATGAATTAATCTTTTAATTAATCTTTNCAGCAGCCATCACAGGAGCCACTTAAATCTACAGCTGGCCCTGCCTTCATCCTGGCACTGTTATCATGTCATTAAAGCAGAGAACTGTCTCCCTCTGGAGATTAACCCAGCAGGGGAAAGCAATGACAGCTCACTGAGCAGTGGTTCATCCAGTGCCTTGGCTCATCCCAGACATCCCAGGATGTCACTGCCCATGAGCACAGAGCAGGACTGGCACTCAAAAGTGGAAATAGATGGATTGCAGAAGCTATNTATTAGGTAATAAACATTAGAAGTGTTAAAAAAATAGAAAACCCTCGGGAAAAATCTGATTTTTGACAGTTATTTAACCTACAGAAAATGTTTTGGTAGAGAGGACTCTCACTGCTTAGCCACTGAAACATAAATTATTCCTTTTTTGCATATCTTGACAAAAGAGGAATATGAAGATCATTNTTTACATTAGGAGGCCTGATGCCTTATGCTTCACTGAATTTGAGGACTGAATTGCCCACTTGACTGATCTCTAGTAAAAAAAAAAAAAAAAAATCACTATAAAATTTTCCAGTAGATTAATAACGCTAAAGGACTCTTTAATTAATTTAATTAATTTTAATTTTAATTTTCCAGAACCAGAACTTGCAAAAGCACATCCTGACACAAAAAGTCACCAGCCACCCTAGCAGCCACAAGGTTTGGCAGAGTCCATTAAACACAAGGAACTCATCTCTGGAATAACAACCTTATATTATGCAAGCAAACCAAAAGATAACAGGTATTTTAAATTTAAATAAATTTAGGTTTAAAAATACAGGTTTAAAAAGCAGATATGAGAAGCACAGGTAATATTCTACACACATAACTTTTTATTACTTGGAGATTCCCACATGTGTGGTCATAAACTCCCCCTCTCCAGCCCCTCTCCCTGCCCCCTGAAAGTCATATTAAAACAAAAGAAAATGTTATTTGGCTTTTTATGGTCTGTGTTCCCATTGCCATCCAGTTTATTACATTTCCTACAGTCCCTTTTACTGCCACTGTGAGGAGGCAGCCCAGCTCACAGAACTGGGCATTTCATTGTTCTCTGTTGGGAAAAAAGGGTTCAGACAAAACTACTGAACTGTTTATGCAGAAACTTGATATTTTGGGTGAGGCCCTTTTATACAGGCCTTGGAAAGTTAAATTTNTATAGAAAACTATTTTATAATTTTTAAAAATCTGTCTTAGTTGATGCAGTTGTATGTCACTATTGTTCACCAGCTAATTAAAATCACTTAGTGCCCTGATTACAGGTTTTTATGATTACCCTATTTACTGAGACCTATCTTTAAANCCATTTCTAAGTTGCTACTATTTTTAAACATTGATCTAAAAGTTCCAATAATANGCTGAGAGATTGGTATAAACAAACCAGAGAAAATATACAACAGAACAAATATCAGTCAGGATTCTAGAGTATTCTGAAACTTAAAATTGAAAACANACTGTGTCCAGAAATGGGTTTTCTGTGCTTTGATTCCTTTTAGATGCTTTTCTATAGTCTCAATTTTTTTTTCTAGTAGTCTCTAAAAATAGCAAGTCAAAAATAACAGTTGTATTTAGCAGCTTCACTTTCTGGAAGAGCTACAAGTTAATGACTAGAGTTCATCACAAATTGAATGCTGAGGTGCAACTGTCACCCTTTCATTCAACTATTCCACAACATGTGAAATATTCCAATATGTGAAATATGTGAAATGTTCCAATATGTGAAATATGTGAAATGTTCCAATATGTGAAATATGTGAAATAGTCCAATATGTGAAATATGTGAAATGTTGCAATATGTGAAATATATGAAATATTGCAATATGTGAATTATGTGAAATATTCCAATATGTGAATTATGTGAAATATTCCAATATGTGAAATATGTCAAATATTGCAATATGTGAAATATATGAAATATTCCAATATGTGAAATTGTACAGCCAGCTGCAGCTGTGACAGTGTGGCCCCTTTCCCCTGCAGCCCCAATCCAGAGGGATATTCCCCTCCCTGGCTCACAGGCAAGGCTGGCAGCAGGGCCACAACTCCTGAGAGCAACATCCAGCTGGGTTTTTATTTTACCTGGCTCTCAATTCCCCCAGGCTGCATGATAACCCACGTGGGCAATTAGAACAATCCTAATTCAATGGAGATAAAACTCCTCCTGCCCTGCCAGTCACTCAGGCACAAACATTTAATACACTGTGATACATGGAGAGCAATTCCAGTTCAGAGCTGAAATCTCTGATTCTGCAGCACTGAGTCCCTCAGGACTGCAGAAGGGGCTGGTTGTGCTGGCTGACCTGCAGCCACCCCAATTTCCTGTGCAAGTGAGGAGCACTGGAGCAGCACCCAGGGAACACACTGCCAGAAACCTGAGCCAAAGAGCTGCTCCAGCAAACCTGAGACAGCTGAAGAGCCCAAGTTCACTTTGCACCAGTCAAAGCCAGCCCTGAGCAAANTGATGTTTCCANACAAGTTTTTCTGGATGCTGTCTGNAGCACCCATCCAAATGTTTTTGTATAAAGACCAAACTAATCAGCAAACTCGGATTCAGTGTGGAATTAGGCAGCCTTACTGCAAATGTAAATCCTGACACAAATCCTTCACAGGCTTTGCAGAGCTGGGGCTGTGGAATCATCAATGGTCCAGACCCCCAGTCAGACCATGGGGCTCACACCTGCCAGCAGCTGGTTTTTCTGGGTTTTGAGCATACTTGAAAGCAGAAATAAAGCCTTGATCCTCCTCTGAGCACAGTGCAAGCCCATGGACAGGAAGGTGCCATGTGCCTCTCTGCCCTTCTCCAGTCCCCATGCTCTGAACCACATTTCTTTCCNCTGGCCTCAATGTAAATCAATAATACACAATAAATAATCTATTTTCAAAATGTATCTGGGGATACAGAAATGACCCACCTGTTGATGACAATCCCAATCCATCTCATGTAATCCATTTACTGTGGTGAACTGGGTCTGTGCCAGAATGTACCTCACATTTNGATTTGTTAACATGCAATGCTTTTCACAACTGAGATTGCTCTCAATCAACAAAGAAGCAACTACTTGAATGATTATTCTACTAATTGCCCAGCTGCTGAATAGAAAGGGAAGTAATTACTAAAATAATTCACCCATCACCAAAGGAATGATGGACATGCAGNGGCTGGAAATACAAAATGTAATTTGCAACACTATATGTTTAATTAAAGAATGAGCAGTTAAAATGTTTCAAATGCCATTTAGTTCCATCCAGAATGGCTGCTCTCAAAAATGTAATGCTAACTCCCTCAAAAAGGAAAATCCAACATGCACAATTNAGCAGTGGGCACTGATATTTGTTCCCACTGTAGGGATAAATACCAGCAGCTAGAAAGCAAAATGATTTCTTTAAAATGATTTCTTTATGATGGGAATTTAGAGAGGTAAAGCACACTGCTGAGGCCCTCTGCAGATCAGTCTGTAACAATCCAGAAAGACACACATGGCCAAGGAAAAGAGCATCACCAAGGTTAAAGAGAAGCAAATAAACAAACCCTCACACAAATAAAAGAAAGCCTGGGTGTGATCAGTTCANTTCCCTTGAACTGATGAATACAGAGAGCATAAAAGAAAGAAGAACAGAATTCACAGCCATGTTCCACAGGGAGCTGCTGGAACTACTGATTTGCAGTAGTTTAAGGACTGCTTTTGGAGTTTTTTTGTCAAGTTTTCTAATCAGTATTTACCCAGCACTGAAACTAGAGATTTTGGGTGAAGCAGACAAATTTCAACACATTGTACCAAGAATGTGAAAAGAATGTGCACTGTTACTTTATTGGTTTGGGTCTGTATTTGTTTTCTGGTTTTATACAACACACTGCATAAAGGCAGAGTGGTGTGAAGCCTTAGCAGCCCAGCCCACAATACACACACACATAAATTATATATACATATATATAATATATATACACACACACACACATATATATCTGTCTCTTATACACATCTAGATGTGTATAAGAGACAGCATATATATATATAATATATAATATATAATATATAATATATAATATATAATATATAATATATAATATATATAGAATATATAATATATATTATATATATAGAATATACAGAATATATAGAATATATTGTGTCTGTGTTTGTTTTCTGGTTTTATACACCACATTGTATAAAGGCAAGATGGTATCCAGCCCACAACACACACACACACACACACACACATATAATATATATAAAACACTGTCTCTGTGTTTATTTTCTGGTTTTATACACCACATTGCACAGTGTGGAATGAAGCCTCAGCTCCCCAGCCCAGCCCTGCAGAGCTGCCAAGCTGTGTTATTCCTGGGGAGATGCAATTTTTGACTCTTTTTTTTTTTCTAGGACTTCTACATACACATTAGAAAAAGGAAAAATGAGTAACTTTACCCAAAGACCCCCTCATTTAGTTCAGCACAATGTTTAAAAAAATCTTCCAGGAAGGTGGAGAAAGATTATTTGAAGAGCTGCAGTGGGACAATGATTTTAAAGAGTTCTCTTCCTCCCTGTGACTTTTCACTGTGTCTTGAGCAAGTCAGGTCAGAGCAGAGTCATTTTCCTGAAAAAACAGGAAAGCCACCAAATCCAGCCATGAGACAATGAGATAAATCTCTGCTCACGTGGGCAAATCAAGAACTTGAAATTAATTACATAAAATGAGACACTTGAGCCAGTTCTTCAGCAATGATTTTGGTGAGTTCTAACAGGACACAGTAAATAACAGCACTCCTGTACAGCAGACAGGGCAGCTGCACAAATTTTTTTTCCTCTCANTTCAGAGCAGCACATGATTCATTACTGGGCTCATCTCCATCTGTAAAATTCTGAGGCAATTAAACAGGAATTGGTGTTTCTCCAGAGAGGCTTCTCCAGCTAAAACTAAAATAGAAGTGTGACAGTGACTGGCATTATTTATATCAACAATCCTGCTGCAGTGATAATACAGCAGCTTTCACATGCAAATACACATACATTTAAATGATTTAGGAGNGATTAAAGCAAGGAGCTTAATAGATTTCTTTGCTTGTGCTCAATCTTTTCATTTGATTAAGAATCCTGTGAAAGCTGTCTCTCAAAGCAATTCTTCTGGGCTGTGAAATGTCATTATGCTGCACTGAAAATATCTGAAAGGAGCAGCAAGTGGTTATGAAGACACATGAATGGCTTGTGAGTTTACTCAAATCAGCATTCAAGAGCACAATCAATCTCAAGGAATAACCAAGATGTTTGCTTGAACATGTAAAAGACATGAAGACACTAAACTTTCAGCAGAGGACAGGATCATTTCCACAGGATCTGTCCTGTAAAGACTCACCTTGTGGATAAATAGGAATATACAGTGACAGGGTTCTTATCACACTTAAAATGGGCTGGGTCCCACTGCTGCTATCCATGTTTTTTCCAGGGTCAGAAAACAAAAATAAAGTCCTGTCTGGAAACTTCTGTTTGTGTCTTCTGTGCAGCATTCACACATGGGAGGAACACTGCAAAAAAACCTGAATTTTCACAAGTGCATTTTCTCTGCCAACTGCAACACCCTTTAGTCAGCAACACGAGAAANAAACACTAAATCAGAGTTCAGATACCAATATTTAATTGCTTGAAGGACAATACCCTGCTGCAGAAATAGCACAGATCTCTCTGAAGAGCCATTCATTCACACATGAGGTTTTCCCTCCTAATTTATGCTAAATTCTTTTCCTCCACTTACCTCAGCATTACCAGTAACTAAACAACTGCAAACACCTCAAGTTTTTCTCTTCAGGTTTCTGATCCTCTTGATCAGAATATTGTATTGATCCTGTGATCAAGGCTGAGCACAGACAGTGAAGGGAGATTTCCATTTCAAAAGGCAAGAAGGGAAAACCATATTAAAGTGAACTCTAATATGCCCACACAGGCATGAAAAACAAGCAGATGTTGGTTTATAAAAGAGAAAACCCTCATGCTTCCAGCCAGTAATGATTGTTAACACTTCAGATGAGCAAGTGCAATCCAGTGCATGATTTTTAGTTTTATCTGTGGAGTTAACAATTATTAATTAGCATTCTTTTTGAGGCCAGAATTTTGCCTGTTGTTACATGGTCTCCATGTGTTTGGGTGGGATTAGTTTAATGAAATCCAACAGGGGACAGCATTTGTGTAATCAAAAGTAGAATTTTTTTTTTTCTTCATATTAAGATCTCAAATTTGATGACTTGCATTTGTAAATTTATAGAAGAAAAAAATTAACAATCTGTTTCACCAGTGTCCAAAAANACATATTCTGTACAGCAGATAGTGCAGATCTGACAGGATTTCATACATCACTACCTAAAGCTGGGTGTACTTTAACTAATTGATTTCATTTACTTCAAGAGCACCTTGTTATGTTTGTTTTGCTTTAAGTAATAAACACAACCTCAAGTGATAAATTACAAGTGTTCCAGGGAGACCAGTGTGAGTCTTTCCCATTTTTTTCACCTATATTTAAATTGGTAATGTTNTGCCCTTGGCCAGAAGAGGCTGTGATGCTTCCTGGAATTTTTTCCCCTGTGGAAAGAAAAGAGTAATGATGTTGGTTCAGACCTATATTTTATTTGCTTTACTCATCCACCTCTAACCAGTGTTTTAATCTTTTTCATTCTCTCCAAAGCAAGTGTGAACTTCACCCTATCACAGATACTTTTACTTACTGAACTATTTCTTGCTGTATTATTACATAATAAGAAGTTAAACTCAGCTTGGCCATAAAAAACCCAAAAAACAGCTTTTGTCCTGGACATGGTACACTGGTATTTCATTTGTGCCAAAAATAGATTTTTCACAAAATATACTGGGGCTTTTTTATTCCAAGTCTGTATATTTTCATTCAATATAACTTTTGCTTAAAAAAAAAAATTAAATAAAAACAGTTCTCTAATGAAATGGATCTTTTGCTAGAAGGAGTGAAACAACACTTCAACTTCTTAATTATTTCCCATTTCATACTTGAAATAACTTAAAAATTGCACTCACACCCCCTCCCCATCTGGCTGTAAATACGAATTAAGAAAGCAACAAAACAAACCCAAAAAAAGGACAGCAGAGAGCAAGGCTGGAGCCCAGGAGATGTGCTGGGAGCCAGGGAAGGGCTGGGACAGCAGCCACTGCCACCAGGAAAGGAGAGCAGCTGCTCACACCAGGGCCAGGAGGGATGGACAGAAGAACAGACTCCAGAAATCAGCAAATCTGTGTCAGCTCTACAATAAAATAAAATAAAATAAAATAAAATAAAATAAAATAAAATAAAATAAAATAATAAAATAAAATAAAAAATAAAATAAAATAAAATAAAATAATAAAATAAAATAAAATAATAAAATAAAATAAAATAAAAAATAAAATAAAATAAAATAATAAAATAAAATAAAATCTGAACCACACCAGATGCCATCTACAGGTGCTTCCCAAACTGTGTTGCTTTTTTTTTTTTAATTCTGCAGAAGTTTCAGAGCTGCCTACTCCCCAGACACTCTCCTCCACACCTTCTAAAATTTAGTCCATGTTTTGATCCCATAAGCTCAGATGCAATCTGGTTTTGAGCACTGGGAAGAAACAAACAAAAAAACCAGAAAAACAGAAATTCTTTGACTTTAGGTCAAAAATATCCACATTGATGTTTTTCTACAGTTCTCCAAACTGACAGGTGCATCATCACACAACTATTAATAAAACTGCTTTACTGATCAGATTCCTTAATTCTGAATGAGAAAAAAAATTATTCTTATTACCAAAAATAAGATTTCTCTAAGAATACAAAGAGATGATCAAGGGGCAAGATATGCAACAGACTTTGATTTTTGCCTGGGTCAGTACAGAAACCTTTACAAGCACCTGAAAGAAATGGTACAAAACTTGGTATAGAATACAAAATATTGTATATACAAATACTTGCTAACAGAATTTTAAGAAGCCAGTGGGAATTTTTTGCTGTTAACAGATCCTGGTGATTTGCAGGTGTATACTTCATTCATCTTCAGCCCAGAGAAGAACTGCTGGGCTTTCTCTGATGATGGAAGTGCTCATTGCTGTCTACAGCTAGTTTTAACTATCCCAGTTAACCTCTTCCCAAGCTGAGACAGCTTCCAGCTGACATGGCATTATGTGAAGAGCTGAAACATCAGCTCTGGGTGACTTTGAATGATGCTGCTGCTGCTCAGTGCCCTCAGGAAATCACATCTACAAGACTCAGATTTGCAATATGAATAGAGTCAGGTGTCAAGCTGCTCTTTTCAGTAATGAGGGATTCATTTCCCCTCAAAAGAACTGGGAATATTGGGTAGACACAGCCCCAAATTCAGTGCCAAGATCACAGGCTCCCAGCTGTTCAGGGTTTACAGGAGGGCTGCAGTCTTCAAAGCCTGCACCTTGAGTTTGCCAGGGAGAGCTCATCTTTGACACAGGTGTTTCAAATGGCAATGGACTGACCTCAGCTCACTGAAAAGATCCTTAAATATCACCTCACAAAGCTGCTGCAGCTAATAATTCTTACTTAATATGGATGGCACACCTTGCACAGCTCAGACAGGGCTCTACAGAAGGACAAAGTGTAAAATGAGCTGTAAGTTCTGCAGCACTAGAAAGCAGAGAATTGCACACCACAAACAACAGGGATTCTGCTCAATTTCTGCAGGCACATAAGGAAAAAGGCAGCTGCCCTATGGAAATGCATAGGGGGGACAGTTATTCTTCATTACTGCTCTCCAAAAGATTAAACCTGTGGTTATTTTGGACACTTGGTACAATACACCAAAGGGCAAGAACTAACACAGCCCAAGCTTCCTTTTCTAAAGCTGGGAATGTGACCACAAAGTTCAATTTTGAGCAGCTTTTTTTTGGGAAAAAAGCCCTCCCAAACCCTCTGAGAGCTCCCATCAGCAAACAAAGCCCCAGGTTAAATTTTGGTCCAATTAACCTCACACAGGCTCCTTGGCTTTTTTTTTTTTCTGGCATCTGCCAGCCCAAATTNCAAGTTCTTGTCAGCACTGCCCCTCCCCAGAGACACAAATGCTTCAAAGGCAGAAATAAGAGCCAAGATNAGGTGGAAAGGAGAAAGAAAGTCAACCATCATTGTTGCTGCAAGGAAGACAAATACTGCTTAGAGCTCAGTAAAGTGGTTTTTTTAAAAAGCCTCTTATTAAAAGATTTTTATGAAAGGGGCATTCTTAGGTAGGTGTTGCTATCTGTAAATACTGGGTTAATCAGATAGATTTGCCCAAATCTCCTGATTCACTCATGGTCAGGAATCCCAGCTGCTTCCACATAAAACATTCTCCAGAGGATATCATTTTAAACACTCTTGGACACACAGAAAGGGAGTGTTGAATTAATGCTCAACAGATACTGAAAACTTCCTTTGCACAAGAGAAAAATCAATCATATGGAGCAACAAATCATCTTTGCATGTGAAAATTGCTCAGAATTCAGGTGGGAGAGAAAAATGGGTTATTCCACCAGCTGAATAATAATGAACTGTTCTGTCTTGGACAAACTGCAAGCACTGAGCAGCCCCCTGATTTCTCACCTGCCCAGCAGCAGTTTGCAGCAGCTTTCTGAGGGCACCAAACCAGAATATCCAGTGAGGATCCATCTCCCCTTGGCTTTTATGGATGGAAGTGTTGGGAGGGATGAAGCTACACAAGAGTTCTGTATCCTACAGAAAGATGGGTGAGTGGATGGAGCATCCATTCCATAACTGTGCACAGCANAAATTTCCAAAATCAATAGACTGCTGCCAAAAACAAGAGCTTAAAGTGCTGAAAATTAAGACAAATTAAAAGGTGGCAGAAAAGAAAATGATTATTATAAGTTATTAAATCTTCATAAAGGCTGTCCCATTCCCAGACCCCAGAGCTTTTTTCTCTCACTGTCACTCTGATTACAGAAAAATCTCTNTTAAGACAGAATTCAAAATTCAGAATTCCTATTAGTTCTCTGTTCTCCAAAGACTATTATCAATGAATTTCAAATCCCTCTGATCAAAGAACCAGAAATTTACTTCCAGCATTGTGAGAATATAGATGGACTGCCTATCAACACTAAGGTGTGAAGAACAGATGCAATGTACTGAGGGGGTTTCACTGCAGTAATCAACAACAAAATNGAAAATTATGTTCACATCAACAATAAATGAACTTGAAATTCCAACCAACCACAGGGCTTAACAGAATTGCAAGCAAGCAGTTGTCAGCCACCACCAAGTCTGAGTTTAGGAAGTTTGGGGATGCCAAAAAGGATGCAGTTTTGACAATCATGAACTTGAGTGTGGGTCTTTATTTCACAATTTGGTGTTCCTCACAAGCAGCACCAAACTGGTGCNTGTAGAGCTCCTGAGCTGATCTGCTCATGCCAAAGGAGCACTGACAGCCTGGGCAGGGGGAGCAGATCACAGAGTGTCCTGGTTTGAGGACAGGTGTCTGC
>OAMK01000058.1:179455-194278 GCA_900205225.1 Saxicola maurus maurus | reverse complement strand
AGGAGATATCTCCTGGAGGGAGGATGGGCTGTGGGAAGATAAAGATGATTGCCCAGCTGGTTTAAAGATGGCCCATGAGCAGATAATGTGTGCCAGGAGATCAGGGGCACTGCCCCAGCTGGGTTAACAGATGGGGACAGAATTCACATTGCTGGGCACAACAACCCAACACACAGTGCCAGGAAAACCCAACACCTCAGAGGGAGCAAAAACCAGCAAAAACACAATCCCAGAGAAAATCCTGACCATGGTCCTCTGCTGTGCCATGTGTGCAGTACACTCAGATCAAAACCTAAATTTACCCCCACAGAAAATCCATCAGCAGGTTCAGTTTGTGTCCTCAGTGGAGAGGGTCCAAACTGCCCTGGCAGGAGGGATCAGAGCTGCAGCTCTCCAGAGCTGGAGCCTGGTTTCACACAGGAGAGGCTGAAGGGAAGAGCACTCAATAAATCTCTCCAAATCCTCCAAAATTCAACAATGACATAGTTTCTTTTTTCTTGATCAGGATTTACACAAATAGGTTTCAGTCTGGAAGCTGATTGACACTTGTGTTTCCAATCAGCCTACTCAAGCTGAATACCTGAGTACATTGGGATCCTCATGCACAGTCTTATTGTCAGGAGATTATTCAAACATCCTTTCAGGCTGTACTCCCACAACAGTCCTGTTTACTGACTCCATGCTGAAGCATGAAAAATTTTGAAATAAAGAAACTTATTAGAAACCTCCAGTGCAGACAAGTTGCTCTGTGTATTTTTGTAGTGATGGATCATTTTTCATGTACTGATTTTTTTCCTAACATTTTCCATGAAACCTCCTGCCACATTCACAAAATTCTATGTTCAGACTTGAGAAACTACAGGGGAAACAGAAACTGTGTGTGTGTGTGTATATATATATATATATATATGTAAAAGTATGTGTATATACATATATGCATATCCTAGTAACTCTGAGGAATCCTTTAGCATCAAGCATTCCTTGCAGGCTCTGTCAGAGAAACATTCCCAGAAGGAAAAAAAACAAAAAAACAAAAAAAACAAAAAAAAAAACCACCAAAAAAACAACTAATCCAGGTTGTATGTTTGCTGTTTGTCCTTTGTCTCTTCAGTGTGACTCAGTGATAAATTAAAATTAAAAAAAAAAATCATCCAAAGTAAAACATAGTCTGTATTTTCATTCAGCTTTCAGCTTTCCTGCTGAAACTGATGGCACTTGGGGAAATTGCTTCTCTTATGTGGATTTTTATCAGCTAAGAAATAAATCTGCACTGGCCCCTCTGCTCTGCCCAGCTCAGCCTGAGCTGCTGGGGAAGTTCTGGACAACCAGAACCAAGACACCTTAATTAACTGTCTCAGTCCTCCTGGAGTGCACAGCTGCTAAAATTCTTGTTTTTTGACTCTACAACTGCTTGGGAACTGGAGATACCAGGATTTCATACACAGGAAAGATGATGTCTGATAAGGAAATCAGCTTGGCTATTAAAAGATGCAAATGAAAAGTCACTGACAGCTGCTTCATTTGATTCCCCATGTGAATGATTTCTTTGTTTGAATTTGTGGAAGTCATCTGAGAGCCCTGAGTGGAATCTTTTTATGGCAGAAGATTAATACTGAAACATTTAACCATTAAATCATATCATTAGGGGAAATAATTAGCACTTCACAGACACGACAAGCTGCATATCAAAAGGCAGTTTATGAACTATTTTACAACATTTTGTTTGAACCAAGGATGTGCCAGAATAAAGACAGTAATCACATTTTTATTTCCATGCTTGGAAAAAGNTGAAAAGGACCATGAAATACTGAGAGTCTAACACTGGAGGATTTACCCCTGCAGGATAAAGCAGTCTGTTAAATGTCACTGATAGATGGTCTTCTGGAATGGTCTGAGGGTTCAACAAGTGGACAAAATATTAAAAAAAAATTAACAGAGGCTTGCAATTTTCAAACTTCTTTCTCAGTATTTGTAAACAATTCAAAAGACATTTAACACAACCTCCTCAGACTTACATCCCTTTGCCTTTATATTAATTTCATTTATATTTATATTTCATTTATATTTTTGTTACTCTATCTTTACTGCATTTTGCTACTGTGAGGCTTTTTTACTATATTTTTATGCACTGCAAAATCTTATCCCTTGGCCTCTTGCAATGTCTTTGACAAAATTCTGTGTTGCCACTCACCCAGCATCATTATACCTNCCTGAGCTGTAATGAAAAATCAGTCCTGCTTGTAGGAAGTCATTCATCTTTATCCCTAAAATTGTATTTGGCTGTCATCTCCAAAAATTTCTGTGCAGCACTAAAAATAATGCAGTAGCACAGTAACAGGGAAATTGCTTTTTTTTTTTTTTTTTTTTTCCTAAATGCCTCATTACTGATATTGCTGGTATTGTATATCTGCATCTGATACAAAAGGTACCTCAAGGGTAGTTTCAGGAACACAGGTGATAAATAATTTTGTCCTCACTTATCTAACAAGAAACTCATACAGATTTCCATATTCATAAGCCATTAGAAGTGTCACCAAATGACATATTCTTTGATTGCCTCATGGTAGAGAGTCACAGAAGAGAGAAGAGAGAAGAGAAGAGAGAGAAGAAGAGAGGAGATAGAAGATAGAAGATAGAAGATAGAAAATAGAAGATAGAAGATAGAGGATAGATAGAAGATAGAAGATAGAAGATAGAAATCATCACTGGGGGTGTCCAAAACTCCCATTATCAAAGGCAGTAAGAATGTTTCCCACTCTGGGAAATCTGGGCAGATCTGAAGGTTCTTCCAAGGAAGGCAGTCCTTTTTAACACATCACAGCCTTTTGCTTNTATCAGATGTCCAAGAGCATTGTTCCTTTCTTAAAACACACCAAAATAGAATAAAATAACTCCTTAAGATACTTCAAAATTATCTATCCTGCTCATGTACTCTGTTGCAGATANACAACCTATGCTTTTTAGTTATTCTACAGTATAGTAAAATAGTGACAAACACAAAAGGTGCACAGGTACATAAACATAAATAAGTCTTCAGTAGTATATAACCATCATTTAAGCACCACAGAGCAATCCTTTTCCTTTTAATAAAAATGTCATTTTATTTCACCAAAACTACTTACAGAGAATTTAGATTGCTCCAAGTTAATGTACCCTAGCACTATATTTCTTTCAGAATTTCTATTGCACACTTAATAAACAACACATAAAAATCATCTGTATACAGCAAACAATATATTTCCATTACACAAAAGAAGGAACAGGGAAGGGAAGGACTGAATGTGTGTGCTAAAGTGTGTGACAACTGATTTAAAAACCATCTGGATAATTTAACTACTTATTTCTCAAACTGAGAAAAGAGGCATGTGTTCTCTTATGGGGAATGGACTTTTAAACATATCATATTAGGAAAAATCCTATATAAGAGTTTATACTGGGGAGAGTTGTTGCTTTTGGTATTCAGCTTTTAGCCATTGTGGCTTTTAGCCATTTGCTCTTTGCCAGGTTTTTGCTTTGCCATTGCTTTTTGCTANTGCCTGTTGAGACTGATGTGCTTTGTAACAAATAACCTTTTTAACTATCAGCTGCTTTGCTTATTTAACANGACCTGACAAAGTAGGAGCCAAGAGCCCAGAGCTGGTGCACAGGAGGGCAGAGACCCTCAGAGAGAGCAATTTTTGAGAGTCCCAGGCTGAGACAAAGCCTTGAGCTGCCAGCAAGGCAGGGCTGAGGGAGGAGAGAGCAGAATATTGTCTCAGTATCTCAGGCTGTGGCTCTGTCTGCCCCACATCACTCTATCCCTCTGCTATGGGCCACAGAAACACAGAAATAAACATTTCCTTTGCCCATCCATGTCTGTAAGCAGTCCTTAAAATCCTAAACTCAGGCAGTAAAACTCTTAGTTTGACACAGACTGTTAAGAAATAAGTTAAGGCTGGGAAATCTGCATCCAGCTCTCATTGCCCAATTTACTAATTTGGAATGGCAATTGCAGNTGCTCATTGTTTCCCAAAATACCTGTCTGAGGTATCTCCAGAGGCTCTTTGGGATGGGCCTTTCAGGAGCATTTCAAATTCTGGGCCTTTTCCACTTTATAACCACAATATAACCACAGGACAGGTTCTGTGAGCACTTTCTTTACTCCCTCCTTTGGGTAATTATGAAGTTGACCCTGTAAAACTTAATTTCTTCCCTCCCAAATCCTAATGCACTAATATGAACTGATGCAATTTGTGATCTGGAAATGGCTTAAATTTCCAAGTTCAGGTGACAATGCCTTGGATTCTGTTCCTTTATTCCATCAGGTAACATATCAGAAGTCATTTANTATGGTCACAAGAAGGTCCCTAAATATTTTTCCATGCCAGGTTCCAAGTACAAAAAAAAACCCCAGACAATATAAATCAGGTTCAAAACATCTATGATGAGAAGGCTTTAACAATTCAGGGTGGTTTATTGTTTATTTTAGAACTATTATTCTGCCCTTATTGATAAGAAATGGCACANTATATTTGAAAATCCCTAAAAATAAAGAAGTCAAGGATGAAAAAACAATAAAACACCTTTCCACAGACTTCACAAAAAATGCATTGGGTAATTTTCCTGAATAACCTTTCTTGNGTGTGTCCTGCAATTTTCTCAGGCACAAGGGATTAATGGGAATGTGACTTTTTTCAAGGGAAGGAAAATTTTGATAAGGAAAATTCAAGAAGAAAGCTGTGATGAGCTCCATGGAACACATTCTGTCTTCATTGCTCTGAAGCAATAAAGGCTGTGAAAACCTGGCTCTGTCTTGCTTTTCCACCTGGAGCTCTCTGTGCTGGAATTTGGAATAAAAAATAATTAATAAATAAAAAATCATTTTAAATAAAAGAAATGGATTAACTTGCTGATGCTGATGGAACAATAATCTTCACACACACACCAAAAAAAAAAAAAAAAAAAAAAAAGAAAAAGAAAAAGACTATTAGCAACCAAACAAAGTGAGATCTCTTGAATTTGTTTCTAAGCCTCCTGCCTACTTTATTTTTTGGTGATCTGTAACCCCATGCTGACTAAAATACTGTCTGCTAATGCAGTTTTGGGTTTTGGTCACCTGAAACATGACCAAAAACCCAACAAACCCAACAAACCCAACAAACCTGGTTCTCAGGGTCATGCATGAGGAAGGGGAAGACCAAACCTTGTCCAGCACACATGAAATCTGATTCCTGAATGCACCAATAAATCAAATTATGCAATTACAAAGATTTTTGCTCTGCCCCAATGATAGCTCTCACCAAGGGACAGCCCTGAGAGAAAAACACAAACAGGGGCTGAGGGGGGAGATTAATGGTTTCATCTAAAAGAAAATTTTGNTACAGCTGGATGCTACCAAGGAATCCTAAGACCATTAAGAGAATGGCTCTTTCCACTGAGATGTTGTGACCTTACAGCTGATGTTATGCAAATAAAGTGTCACTAACAGCACAAAGCTCTGGGTGCATCAATTATTAAAGCTAATGACNGCACTGTCACTCAAATAAATCACAGCCTGAAGGACAACAGAACATTGTTTCTACAAAAACCCCACAGNTGACTCTACAGAATCACCCACCAAATGCCAAACACATCTAGGTTTCAGGANAGTGGAGATCTGCATCCAAGTTTTCTGAGAGAAATTTAACAAAAGTTTTTATTTATTTCCAAGATGCAGTTCCAGGCTGTTTTCTTTGAGGTGAGGCACTGACTGCTGATGCTTTATTTCCTCAGGATNTTACAGGCATGTCAGAAAATTCCTGCTGCAGCAAGGAGAAACCCTCCAAAGCATTTGGGTTTGCTGTCAGCTTTGGGCTCTTTTTGTATTGGCTTTATCTATTCCAGATACTCAAGTAGTTACAAGACAGCAGCTTACACTAAATGTTATTTCCTCCCTCCTTACTTTGTACCCAACTTCCAGCTAGTAACACCAGCACAGGAGGTGAACAGTGCAAGAATTGATTGAATTATAGAATATATTATATATATTGGATATATTGAATTATAGAATAGTTCCCAGTACTTGTATTTTGAGATTTTTCTCTTGTACTAGAGCCATCAGACTCCACATGACAAATNCACCCAGAGGCCTCTGATACCCCAGACAATAATCAATTTTTTTAATATGCAGTACAGCAAGGATTACAATCATCTGTACTAGTGCTCAAAGTTAATTCTTTGTGCAAACTGGAGTCTGAGGGGAAAGGAGCAGCTAATTAATATAAATCACAGCAGCAAGTNACAAGACTGTTGAGTTCTTTCCCCTGCAAGGGGACAGACATCCTGAACCAAAGAAAGTCAATTAAACACAAAAGACAATCTGAATTAATCCTACTAGCCCTGATGCAGATGCTTGCTGAGTCAAAAAAAGGACAACAGTAATTCTGCACTGTTTTCTAGGTATTTGCACCACATGCCACTACAGAGAACAAGTGTTTTCTTTCTCATTGCTTAAATCAGAAAGTAAAAGGATGTTCTCAAAAGAGGAGGAAAAATCATATAAAATCATCATCAGAGTAGTAAAGGTGGAATTTTGTTTAAAAAATTATTCTTTTTTCTTAATTATTCTATTTCTTAATTATTCTATTATTCTTCTTTGAACATTTTAGATAATAAAATGAAGAAGTAGCACTGATTTTTTTTTCCATGCTTACTGAATATTCTTTAAACAGTCACACTTGAATTTCCATCAGCATTCAAATTATTCCTGTTAAATACACACTGACATTATTATTATTATTATTATTATCCCCAAAGTCATTTTTCCACATTCACCAGAGTTCTGCTTGCTAAGACACTGATGGCATGGTCCATACATGAGGACACACACAAATTTTACCAACTTCCCTTCAGCTCAGTGGCTGTCAGGCAAATTATTTTAAAGACAGCACAGGTTCACTTGAAAGAGGCAAAGCTGCTGTAGGAACCTACAGACTGCAAGAAGANAATCAATAACTCTCAAAAAAAGCCCTCCAAAAACAAACAAAAAAAAAAATCCAAAACACCAAAACCCAGAAAAACAAAATAAAGCTTCTCAGACACAGCCAAAGGAAGAACCCCAAAGTGAGTCAGGTGAGAGCACAGATTAATTATTCACTGGTTCAGGGCCAGTCCCACCTGCCCAGGTGTGGGAAATCCCACATTTCTGACTCTGTTAGAGTGGTGCACATGTATTAATCCAAAACAGCATCACTGTCAAAACTCTGCATTTCCACTGACAGTGCTCAGTGTCTTTCCAGTTCACAATGCCACACTTTAATTAAATTATCTTACAGTAAATNCACTAAAACCTCCATTGCTTGACTGCATCTCAAGTCCAGGTTTCAAATTCTCAGACTTGCTTGTGAAAGGTAAGCTTGGAAAACACTGCCATCTAATGCTAAAAAAAATAAAATGAGCATTCACAATACACTGAATCCATTTATTGATGCTGCCATGTGTTCATTCAAATTACATGAACAGAGCATCTGCATGGATCTTCAGCCACTGGACTTTTAACTCATCCCACTACAGATTGTGAGGAAAATCCAATTTTCACTTGAACATACAAGCACTTTCCAAAATCACCTTCAAGTAAAGCACATGGCTGTCCTGCCAAGTCATTAAAAATTTCATATTCTCTCCAAAGATGCCAGAGATTTTGATTTTAACCCTTCAATTCCTCATTGTGTGCAGCAATACTCTTCTGCAAGCTGAGCTGCTGAGAGGTTACATCTGGGATANTTCCCAGCCATCCTTCATCATTCCTGGGTTTTTTCAGTACTTATTACAGGCCCAACCAAACATTAAAAAAACCATATCCCAGCCCTGTCATGTTCAGTGCTTTTACACCAATGGCTCCACACAACATTAATTTCATCTCAGCAGAGAATTAGTGCTGTAATCTTCAGCAGGGAGATCAGCAATGGATGTGGATCAAGAAGTTTCATTCTTCATTTCTTTTAGCTACAATGGAATGCAGTGCTGCATTAATTGTCTTTACTGAGGCAAAAACCAGTCTGGATTTAATCCTCTTTGTTTTTCTTCTCTGTTCTGTTAGCACACTGTAAATATCATCTAGACTTATCAAAGCATCAAAGCTTTTTGCTTTGGTTCTAACACACTTCCATTAAAAAAACAAAAAAACAAAACCAGAAAGTTNTTTTCAGTGAGAGAGGAGCAAGGGACATTTCCCAAAGGCTGGTGGTGACAGGACAAGNGGGATTAAACTGAATCAGGAACAAATAGTGAATGAATAGATGTCAGAACTTGGTCAAAAATAAACACAGAGGGTTTTAAGTTCAGCTTGTAAGACTCAACATTTCACAGCAGCTACAAGAAATTAAATTGGCACAACTGGAAGGAAGAAGAGAAGGAAGCACTTACATGACTAAATGATTAGTTTTCATTTATGAGTAGCTGTAAGTAAAAAACCCAGAGTAAATAAGTAAAAAAGGACCTCAGAGAGGTGCTGTGCCCTCCATACCATTGTCAGCAGGAGGCTGGACTAGAAATCCTTCCCAAAATGATTTATCCAATGACCTTATGATGCAACAGAACAATTCCCTTCTTTTTTACTTTGTGAACAGTTTGCTCTCCATTCTTCACATGTACAACAAAACTTTATCCAGCAACAGCCACTGAGGCTTTGATTCCCTCACAGAAAAAACAAATGAAATCAGAGAAGGCTGGGACACAGCTTATAGGGACAAATGTGTCACCTACAACAGGCAGGAAAAACCAAGGAACAGTCTGCAGTAGCAATGCATTCAGAGAAATCTCTCTGCAATACAAATATCCATGCCCAGCAGTCACACAGCATTTACAGACTGGCAGAAAGGAGCAGCAGGCTTGATTTTCCACCAAATATTTTCTACATTGCCAGTTGAGGGGGGAGAGGGAGAATCTCANATAAATCTCATGGAAATATTTGTGTAGGCTTCATACTGAACTGAGTCATCTTTTTTTCTTTCTTTTTTTTTTTCTGCAAACAACAGTAAAAGTGAAAAAGAGAGCAAGAGAAGAGTTGCTTTTTCATTATTTGACAGAAGCAGTTAAGAGGGGGAAGAAAGGAAGACAGGTCAATGTTTCCTCCCTCCCAATTGCAAGCAGAATTAATGAAGGGCAATCCTCCCAGACTTCTCTTTTCCCCCCTCAGTACTCTGGTCTTCCTCCAGACTGCTGTGCTGCTCTTGCCATTTTTAGGGCAAGAAACTATTGCTTACTCAGAGGAAAAGGGCTCCACATTCCTTCAGTTCTATTAGGGTGAGGTGTTCCACCCAGCCAGATCTCTGGATGGGCAGAAAATAGAAAAAAAACTGTTCCCATCCCAGAACTGGATGAGCCCAGCAGAGTTTTGTGGCTAACTCACAGATTCTGGACAAGAACTGTCTGAGGAACAGATCAAACAGATCCTCTGAGCTCTGATTTCACTGANATCACCAGTGGAGATCCTCTGAGCTCTGATTTCACTGATNTCACCAGGACAGNCAGAGCTGNAGGATGATGTCAGGAGCCTGATCAAACCAAAAGGATGCTCAGTGCAATGAAAACACCTCTCAGGTCACTCAGTAATTTTTTCTGAAGCTCTGAAACTGATGCAGATTCATTATTAAGAATCTTAGTACAGGATTCAGGTTTATGGTATGTCAGATCACTTTTGGATGAGACATGAATTGGAAAAAAAAAAACAATGGCAAATTATGTGGCTGGTTTTATAAACTAATTCTAGTAGCAGCAGCACCAAAATATTTTGCTGCAGTGTATTTTATAACAGCTACAATAGAGTAAACACAGGGAAAGTGGCTTCTCTAAAAGCAGCAGCTCTCACTAGCCCAACCAGCATTCCTGGAAAATGTTCCCAAGGTACAACATGAGCAGCACTGATCAAAGTTCAATCATCAATTGAGCAAACCAGCTCTTTAAATAAAGGAGAATTTAAAACAAACAAAAAAATCCTGGCACAAATATAACTTAAGACCACTAAGAACTTAAATACAGCCCTCCTGGGGGAGTATTTNTTGAAGAGAAAAATAACACAGAAAGGAAGGAAGTTCAGATTCAGGAAATCCTGCTATTAGCACAGGACAGACAACAGTGAATGTGTGCTCAGTAGGGAGCACATCAGGTTTTCCAAACCCTTCCCAAATTCTGCATCAACATTTCACCCTTGTACAACCTTTGGGTAAACAGAAAACTCATCCTAATTTGGGGAAAAACATAATTTACATTTTTGTCTTCTCCAAAGGGGTCTACACACCCATTTTTTAGTTTGCCATGAAAACATTACAGGTTTTCCAGCTCTGCTCCAGAGCCTGTGCTTTTCTCCTGATCTACATAAACTGCATTTAACATCTTTTGCAAATGAGAGAGTTTGATACCAACAGAAACCCACTGCTGCAGGGTGAAATTTTATTTTAAGATTTATTTAAGAAAATACATTTACAAAACAGAAAGTAAGCTATGTGAGGATTTTTACCTCCATTATATAAGAATTAGTACAATTCTTGTTTACAAACTCTTGGCTGCATTAGGGAAATATCAATGCCTTTCTATCATTTTAATGATGTCACAGGGTCAGCTGAAGCTAATGGAGCTGCACAGGGGATTAATTCAGACCAATTAGGATGGTAAATTAATTGAAGGTTTGTCACACCACCACCACCACCACAGTAAAACCTCTGTGGAAGTTTCAGCTGCTGCTGAATTCTAAAATATTAATTTTGAAGGGGTGCCCTTCATAATGACTCCTTTCAATTGAAACATTTCAAGTGAATTTTTCCAAATTCTAATTTCCATTACCAAATTTATTTTGTATACAGGATATTCTGTGATTGGGTAAGAGTTTTCTTGGTTTTTTTCTTTTCCTCCTGGTGGGCACTGCNATGAGAACTACAGTGAAACATGTTCCTCCCTCTCTGGTAATAAGGCACACATTCCATTTTAAATTATAGAAGACAACGATTTTTTTTGGTGTTGTTGCTTTCAGTAACACAAATCAGGCCTGGAGATGTTATTTCTACCCTGGAGAGTCTTGTGCAATGTTTTAAATTGTAAAGGGAAATAAGTGATTCCAGCTTTTATGACAACACAATTCTCAGTGACTTCTCCTGGTATTATTTTTCTGGGAATTGCTGCTCACTGCAGACTAACATAAACTTCTATGAGCACCTTGAGAGAAATATGCATTTAAAAGTTTATTTAGGCAGGGTAAAAGATTACACTGAGAAAACTGCATTAGCACACACAAAGCAGAATAGAGCCTGATCTCCACTCTGCCTGCACTCTCCTCACAAATAAATGGACAATTTGGCTTAAAATTTCTACTTCCACTTGGATGCAAAGTCCTAATTGTCATATTCCAGTGGAGCCAAATGNAGATTCTTTTGCACTCCAAGGCAGCAGAAAGTTTTGGAAGGAAAATCACCAAGTTCCTTTTTCCACTAATAAACCCTGAACACAGATCTGTGGATAGTAGAGAGGGACAAGAGGAATAATAGTAACACAGAAATTTATTCCATTTTAGATTTTTAACAGCTCCTTCCTCACACAATACATCAGTCTTTTTAAAGTACTGAGATTAATTCAAATAAACACCCTTAAACAAATGAAATTTGAAGTCAGCAGCATCTTATTAGGNCATAAAGTGTTCTTTTTCTACCTGTTTATTTCTCTAGCTGTATTTTCCAAACACTGGAAATAACATTAACTGCATGGACAGACAGCTAAGATAACTTTATCTTCTGGCACAGCTGCCAAGAAGCAATGCACAAGAAGAATGGACTCAGGCTTCATTCTGCAATACAAATTGGTATTTTGGTATTAACTGTGAATGAAAAAAATTACACCCATATATTTTCTTCACTCAGGAGGAATATCAGCACAATAGTTCTACAGAAATGGCAGGAGAGTGTTGCAGGAGAAACTAGTTTCTGTGGGGAACATGGAAAGAGTTGGGCTGGTGCACTGTAGGGACTCTGAATTTATCCCTGTATCTGACCTGNATGTCACATATTCAAATATAAGATTTGCAATAGGAGCAGCCAGCCCTCTCCCCAGCATGTCCCCATCTCCACAGGAACAGCACAGCTGCTCCATTAAGAGCTGAGCTAACTGCTCTGAATGAAAATTAGGATTTTGGCCTTCTCACAGAATCACAGGGATTCCTCAGGAAAACACACANACCTGATTTCCAGTCTGGTGGTTTTGTTACCCAGTCCAGTTTTTGGGAAGTGTGTTTTCATGCACAGTGTAAGTTGTTTTTCTGAATGAAACTCTAAATTTGTAAATNGGAAAGAGTGTGCTGGGCACAGGATTCAATAGGAAAGGAGCTCAAAGCTTTAACAGGACAGATGGAAAAAGAAGGGATGAGAAAACTCAGCATGGCAGAAGGAGAATGGTGCAAATCTCCAAGGACTAGGAAATTAGGAAATTAGGGAGGAGGATGGAGATGGAGCTCCTCCCCAGGCACAGAGCAGGACCTGAACACAACCCCTGCCCACACTTCCCTTCCTAGTAAGTCACATTTTCACTCACCCCTGGCTGAACTTTCTCCTGTGCTGCTTCTCCTCAGCTCTGAATAATTCACTCTCCAGCTCCCAGGTCAAGGTTTCTGTTCACACACGATGGTGTTGACCAAGCACATTAAAGCACTGGCAAGATCAAACCATTTTAGCCAAGGATTCTCATTTGGATTAGCTGCAGCATTTCCTCTGCCCCACAGGTATTTTGGTTTTGTGGAGTTTACTGGAGATGTGGCAACAAAACTTAGTAGTGTAAAGGCAAACTGTGAGTTTTCTGCTGCTAATAAAAATTCACCAGTGGATCACCCATCCAAATGACTTGGAGGCAGAAAGAAATTCTAACTAGTAATCTGGAAATCTAGTAAAAAAAAAAAAAAAAGGAGACCAGGATATTGGGAGTCTTTTACTAAATGTCAGGAAGTANTGTTGGAACAGAGGACAGCATGAGTAAAAATCATCCAGAGCTATTCTTTAACACTTACAAAATTACACCAGCTGACTTCAGATCCTGAAATGCACCACCTCAGGTATTTAACAGCACACTTTATATAATAAAAATTCAATGGAGCATAAGGTGGTTGCTATAGCAACTGGATGAAATAGCTCCACGTGAGCTGGATGAGAGTGAGAAAAATGCATCAGGTGTTCTGGTAAGAAATGTGGATTTCAGACTCTCTGGGTGATGGCAGAGGAGGAGAACCCCAAACAAAGGAGCAGCAAAAGGCACAGCACAGCTCTCACAGATGATAAAGCTGGGTGATAAATCCTCTGGTTCCCAAAACCAGGCAGCTTTCCCTGGCTACAGCATAGTTCCTGCCCCCTAACAATTTTATTTACANCAAACCCCACATCAAAAGGTGAAACAATGAAGCCACAAACCCAAAGGAATGTCAGTGTTNAAGCTGGGCAGTGCTGTACACTGGCTGGGATGTGAGTGCAGAACCAGACACAGGTTTTGGGGATGCTCCAGGGTCTGCACACCCTGCTGTGGTCCTGTTCCAGCTGCAGCTTTGGCCTCTCNTTTCACAGCTTGTCCTGCCCTAATTCAAACCCACATACTGTTTCTTCTCTTGAACAGAAAAGGGTTTTGAAGGCAGAAAACTCACTACTTACTGGTGGTTAAAATNAGTGAATTTCCAAATGGGATGCAGAAATAGAATCGATGCTTTAGAACATTTCTAAAAAAAACTCCTGTCGTTTTTTTTTCAAAAAGAACTTCAGAAGTAGTAGTGGCTGCTTCATTCCAATCNAACAAATGCCTGAGACTCAGGATTAGAAGCACTGTGAGGGGAGAGAGGGGAGAGGACATGTGGTTAACTTATTCACTGTACACACATAGAGGAATAAATTAAAAAAAAAATCCATGCAGCCTTAATTATGTATCCTTAATCTAAAAGCCTCACATTTTCTACCATTTTCACTTAATTCAAAACATAAATGCTTTATTTTGGCTGTGGTGCCTTTTGAAATCCAATAGCAGTGTGAGCATACAGTAAATTAATCTGCAGTCACTCAAAAGACAGGCTGAGAGATGGACTAGGAGCAAAATAAAAACACACAAACATATTCCTGTGGTAAGTATTTGAGCTAACACCATAAACCACTGCACTGCTAATGCCAGCTTCAGCTTACAGAACCTCAGGTGCCCATGTTAATATTGTAAGAGAAGAAATCTCAGGTATTAGTAAAAAAGTGGTGCCAAATGCAAAATAACCAAAAAGAAAAAAAAAAAAAAAAGAAAAGAAACCAACAAAACGCCCATAGCCCCAATCTCATTTAATTTGAAAAAGGAATTCTTTCCAGAAATCTTAACTTTATCACTTTTCCACTCTATGGAATAGTTCACACTAATAAGCTGCAAGCCAGTTACATCTTCATAAACAAAGAATTAAAGTGTGGTAACATAATTAATGCCAGCCAGGATGTATTTATGGGAAAAGCATCCCAACCAACCTGATGAGATTAAAAGTTCATATTAAGAAGAAAATTGCTTGATGTAGTTAGAATTTTATGTGGATAAATTAGACCTGGTACTTCCTGAAACGTTGACTGAGAACTTGAAATGAAAGAACACATACCACATGCTAATGGAATTAAAAACTGATTAAGTGACAAATCTCAGCTGAAAGTTGCAGCAGAAACTCCTCATCAGGGGAGCAAAGCTTTTAATGGGTTCCTGCAGGCTNTGCAGGCTTTTAACAATTTCCTTTTTACAATTAGCTGCCCAATGGGGAAAAAACAACAGCAAAACCTGGAGATGAGACAGAGGAAAAAGCAAGAAATGGGGTGTGAATGCACAAGCACA
>OAMK01000058.1:143722-175846 GCA_900205225.1 Saxicola maurus maurus | reverse complement strand
GGGCTGTGGGAAGATAAAGATGATTGCCCAGCTGGTTTAAAGATGGTCCATGAGCAGATAATGTGTGCCAGATCAGGGTCAGTGCCCCACCAGATGGGGACAGAATTCACATTTCTGTCACATCCTGCACTGCAGCCCAAGACACACCTTAGGGAAGTGGGGCTGCAGACTCGATTCAGTTTCTATTTAAAGCCAGCAATGTTTTCTCCTTACAGGGTGTAGGAGAAAGACAATGCTGCCAATCTACCAATGCCTAAGAGCTCTTCAGAGGAATTTCACTCTTCTGAGAACAATCCCTCCTTTCAGAACTGATCTCTAGCATGCTGATGATGCTCCAGGCAGAGAGGGGAAGAGATCAGGCAGAGCCAAAGAAATCAATCAGGCATCTTTCTGCCAGGCTGGAGACAGACTTTAAAAAAAGGAACTTACTTTTCATACTGTGTTCTGGCCATGAGTGCACAGATAAATCAGAGCCCTGTGTCTGGGACATTGCATCTCTCCAGCATGCTCCCTTTGGACTTCAGGGCTAAAATAAGATGCACAAAGTCACAGCAGCAGGACCAAAATTAGAGATCTAGTTAAAAAACACCCAGAGAACATTTCTTTCATTCATCATTCACATAGCAAGGCACGACCTGATGGTGCAAATGTCCCTTTGTGGTTTGTGAGGTTTTTAATGCAGAGCACAATGCTTAAAATTATTCATTTACTTCTTTTTCTAGAATCCTGAAATATTAAAACATTTGCCCCCCAGAATCCCACCAAAATAACAGAAACAAGTGCATTTGGTGTAAGAGTAATTGTTAATTATAGATGTCAAAGTTTGAAACTAGTTATCATTACATATATCTTCCTCTGTTATAATCAGTTATCTGTCACTTAAAGAATTTGATTATATCTTTAATTAATCATACTACTTTAAAAAAAAAAAGTAAAACCACAGATGATTACTGCAGTTATTTTTTAGCTATTCTGAGCTTAAACTTAAAGAATGCCTTTAGGGAACAGCGTTTATTTTGTGGCAAATGATGCAATTAACATTCCCTAGCATGATTAAGTGTGTGTTAATTACACAATCAGTTACTTCAGGACGTTTCTCACACAACATTCACATACATGTACTCCTTTCCATTTCTACACATCACCTAATAGCCACTGAAAAATCCTGTGGATCCATCAGAGAAACTGGCAGTGCATTATTGAATGTTATCAGATGTAATTAATCACTCTGCCAGGTACAATTCCTTGTTCCTGTGCTAAATCCAGGCTCATTTGGCAATACCATTCATGACCAGACTCCCATCAAACTCCTGATGTGTCACTGAGCCATCCATCAATAATTTCAACGTATAAAGTAAAGATGTACAGGAAAATTGCTCCATACAAAGCAATCTTCTAAAACATCTGAAGAACAATGCAGCAAACCACAGTGATGGTTTTGTAAATCCAGAGTTTTTTGTGTTCTTTCCCATGGCATGGTCTAACTTCTGCTCCAGCAGCTGGACTGGGGGATCACTGCAGGGCTAACTGTGAAAATCAGTTTAAAAAAAAACCCAGAAAATCAGAAAATCTTTGGCAGTCTGGCACTGCAAAATGTAGAGACAAATTGGGAAGTTTCCTGACACAGGACACAGCCAGGCCTGTGCANTGAAAGGGTAAAATAGGAAAGAAAAGAATCATTTAAACAACTTTCTACACCTCAAAACCAGTTAAAAATAACTGGAGCACTGGTAAGCAACAGCAAAGTGTTGAACCTGGATTTCAAATGCTAAGTTCCAACTGGACTGGAAATTATTTNGGAAAAAAATCCTTGTTAAAAAATAATAAATAAATTTCAAAAAGCTCNAATAGCTGCTTCCTGCTCCATCCCTACCAATGGGCTGGTCTTTGTGCAATAGATTTTTAGACAGATTTTTTAATAGATTCCCCCCAGTCTCCACAGTAAAACACATGAAACATTATCTCTAGCACATCACCAGTACCAAGTAAGAAACCCCCACTCATGCAGCAAGAGGACAGGAGGAAATGAAAATTATTTTCACTGAAGTCATGCACTGAGCTGATTCTCATCATGAAATATTTTGACTTTATTTCAAATATGGGGATTTAAAAAAAATAATTTTTTGCAGGCAGGTTTGCTTCATAAGAAAAAGATCTTTTAGTGGAAGAAATTTTCCTTTCAAAAGATGTTTAAAAGTAATCTTCTCTCCCAGACTGTATTTTACAAACGATTAGTTTTGTCCCTGACAGACAAGAACGTTTGTGGTGGTGAATTCTATCAAAGGCACGTTGGCCAAACAACGTTTTCCAGCTGATTTCAGAGGTGAGGGCACAAGGAAAGTTATCACCACCCTGCAGAAGGACTGAATTTTACTCTGCTTTCAAAGCAACTAACTCTTCATGATTTTTTTTACTTTGTCTTTACACTCCCAAAAGCACAAACAGGAATTACTCCAGCATTTGTTAAAGTCCCTCTGTTGTTCCCTTTAATTTAATAACTACCATCACTGCCATTTTTCTTCCTTTGAAAAGAAATCCTGCATGGTTTAGGACCATATGAGCAATTAAATGGAAGATACAAATCTTCCACCACTGAAAAAAATTAGTGATGCATCTTTCTAACTAATAGATTGGGAATGCTATAAAAACCTCAGGCTTGGAGAAGTGCTCTTCTTCCCAGCCCCTAGTGCTTTCCAGACAAATATCTAATTGTTTTAAAGTCTGATTTCAATACATTCATAATCTCAGCAGAATACTGGAAGCAGTTATTGATGCATTCCTACAAAGGTGTCTTCACTGGCTGGAGAGCCCATTTAGATTTGTTATGCTTTTTGTGTATTTTCAAATTATTTTTTTAAAAATCTNCTATCAAAGACTACAAATATTTCTAATATACAATTTTAAAATCGATTAGGAATCAGTCTGGAATTGACACAAGGTCAGTAGAAGCTATGGGCAACTGGCTTAGATACAACAAACCCATCATAAATCTCACCTGAAAGAGATTTCAGATTGAGCAGCACTTTAACTATTCTATTAAAGAAGCAATTTTCTCATGAAAACAATTCATANTTAGTAATATCATTTTAAAATTCTCCTAGCAGTTGAAGAAGAGGTAAGAGCATTAAAAAAATCCTAAAAAGAAAGATAAGTTAGTAATTTCTGTAATTTCTATCTGCTTCTTGACCTGCACATGAAAGGTTCTTCACTTTTCATTAAAAAAAAGAAAAATTAAATTTTAATTTTAATTTTAATTTAAAAAAAAAAATAATAAAAAGGTAAGCTTTGGTGCTGGAATTGTGCCCCATCTCTCCAGGCTGATCANTAAGACCTTCCACAGGACCCAACAGGGAGCACCTCTGAAATAATTTGATTAATTAAGGCCCTGCTGNTCTGAATATGATGAAGAAGGTAAAATTAAATACCACAGAAAGAGGTTCTAAAAGGAGGGCTCAACACTTTTAGAAATNACACCAACATCAGAGTTAAAATCATGAAGTTGGATTGCTGGGCACAATCAGAATTTAGGGCTGGTCAGTGCATAATCAAACACAATGCAGTGTGATAAGGACAGACTTTGCAATAAATTTGCTGTTTCTTGTGAGAGAGTGGCCAGGAGCAGCTCAAGAGAACCATCCTTTTGTGGAGCTGACACCACACTGACCCACTTTCCAAAACAATTACAGCAGTTTGCCATCTCAGGAAACTTAAACNTGTCTGTGGGTGTTCTGCTTGCACAGTGCAGTGAGCTTAAATCTGGCTTATTTTGCTTTTGCAAGGAAACATGACCAGCATCAGGAGAAAACCAGAATGTTTTACCAGTTATGACTTCTGTGAAGTCTGACTGCTTGACTTGGCATTGCAGCTCCCAGAGTCCTTCCAAACTAATTAGAGAGTAACTAGTTATGACACTCACAAGAAATGTGCTTTGTGGATATACAAGTTTAAATAAATTAACCATGTCATTTTTTGCAGTGCCTTCTTTCTCTATTGCATGTGACATTCATCACATCAATTGCTGGGTTNTCCACTGCATCTGCCACAGGTCAAAATAAAGCAAAAAAAAAAAAAAATTACTCTATTTCTCATCATAAGATGCCTTATTTTGTAATANAAATATTCCTACTGCATACCAAGCTGTAAGGCCAAAAACTGCTTTCTGAAACTCATTGAAGTGTAGTTATGTGAATGAANATCCAGATTTGATTTCCACACAGCCAAACCTCCAAAGGGACCCACAAAATTAGACAAGATGGGATGCCTGCTTTTCTAAACCAACACCAGAAATGTGGGTGGTTACAACCCAAAGCTGACTAAGTAAATGGGGAACTTTCTGATTTCTTTATTCTCAGCCAAGCTAATCATATCACCTGTGTTGTAGAGCATAGATCAGTTTAAAAAAAGGAGGAAACCAAAACAGGTGATTCAGAAGGCAACAGAAATGGGATTAACTGAACAGCACAAGGAAATGCTCCTCCCAGAAAAAAAAAAAAAAAATGTCATCTACATCTGTAGAGCAGTAGAGTATCTGGGCAACAAATCCTGCAAGAGAGGGGCAATTCCACTTCANCCCAGGGCAAAAGGAGGAGCACATACAAAAACCCTCTGCCCTCCTTTACAGGATTCTTCCCATGGAACCTCCAAATCTCAGTGAGACAGCATGAGGAAATTGATTTATTTACCANCCTAAGTCGAATTTTGTGCCAATAAAGGCAGAGTACTCATGTTATATAGAATCATGTTAAATTCTTGAAATTAAATTGAATTTAGTTCAATTTAGGTTATTGAGTGTTCAGGTGGGCAGGCTGTTCATGTAGCTGGTGTTTTGGTTGGCTGGCTGGTTTTTGAGGTGGCAAGGGCATGTGGGGAAATTATAGCTCATGTATAGCTCATGTTTCATCATGTTTCATCATTTCAGATCCAACAGAGTGAGAGAACAAGGCTGGAGTTCCTCCAAAAGGGTGCAGAACACACAGAAGATTATTCTGGAGACTTGAAACTGGTGAGAATGTACCCAACACGATATTCTATCACTGGTTTACCAGTCTTGCAAAAGCAAAAATTGACTTTGTGGCAGGGAAGAGAGTAGGNAGGGTCAAGGTGGGCAGAAGTTTTGCTGTTCTGCTGGAAAAGGAGTTCAGCAGCAGAGCTCTCCATTTGAGACAGGCACTGAAATCCCACCACCCACATCTTCCCTGCTGCAGCCTGGCCACCCCACCAGACACTGTGAGACACATCATTCAGCCCTCTCTGTCAGCAGGGCTGCAGTCAGTCAGTTAATTAGTCAGTTAGTTAGGTGGTTAATTGGGTTGTGCCATGGTGGAACTGCACACAACTGTTCTGTGCAAAATCCCCAGCTGCCTGAACCAAAAAGTTTGAGGAAGGTAGAGGAAAAGCTCCAATAATTGTTCCAAAGTAAGCTGACAAGATGTTTTTGCTTCCACTCCACTGAGCAGATTCCTGCCTCTCTTGTCTGCTATAAACCTGTGCCACCAGCATGTCAGCTCTGACAAAAGGCAGCCTTGGCAATGCAAGGAGNCAGCATTAGATCCTAATTGCTGATCTTCCAAACTGCCTTTGCTGGGACTCAGTCACTGTCTCCCTTACCTATTTTAATAACCCACAGCTGCCTGCCTGGTTCCAAATGCTGAACTTTGAAATTAGTCTGGTAGCTGCTACACGGTTCTGAGGGATCCAAGACAAGAAAGACACTCAGCATGCAGATGCACTCAGTGTATTAATAAAATTAACTGCTGGAGTAGAGCTAAAGCCACAGCAAAGTGTATGTGCAGAGAAGAACAAGAGCCAGAATTACACTGGCTAGAGAATACATAACAAGAATCAAATAAAAGCAAATTAACTGTATGGATTTTCAGGTCATTTCAACAATGAGTGGCCTCAGAACCTCTAAAATCTGGGCTGTTCTTGCCTCTTTTGTTGGGAGTTTCCATTCCTGTTGGAATGAGCCTGAATTGACCCTCAGTGACCTTTGCCAGTGCAACTGATATTGCTGCACCACCAAAAGGCAGAAAAGCACATGCACTCCCCATCTGTATTACAGACCATCACTGTTGGTTTACATCTGCTGGAATTTGAGCACAAACACAGACCTGATGACTTCTGGTGCAGCAATTCCTGCCCCCTCAGTTATTGCTGCACCATCTGATTTTAAAGAGCAAGAGCTGGCAGCTCCTCCTTCAGTTAAATCAGAGTTGAAAGCATGAATGCTGCTGCACTTAATTAGATNTTCCAGATGCAGTTTTTCTTCATCAGCTAATTCATACACAGATTAGGGCTGGTTTGTCATGCTATTACATGTTTTAGATATGCAAAAATATATTCAATCTGAAAGAAGACAACTTGCAGTTAAAAAAATTAATCTGATTAACTTCAAGTTGCTTAAGTAAATAGAAATGGAGCTAAAAAAATAGGGGTGTTAGCCAGCAGTGATCCTGCTACAGCAATGGTGGTAAAATGTTTCAGCAGTGTACTATACAGACACAGGTTTTAGATCTTGCTTATCCCTGTTCATCTGCTTTTTATTTTTTTTTTTTCCTCCTGCTAATTTTTGTAATGCAACTCAATGCTTTACATTGCTGGATTCAGAGGCAGTTTCCACCACATGGTAATGTGTGTTCTTGTGGAAAATCTGAATATTTTACAGACACTGGGAGCAGCTAAANTGTGCTCAACTTTGAGAAGAAATCCCTTTAGGAGTGTGGCCACTCCTAAACCACCCATCCCACAATTCCCATGGGGCATCCATCCTGCTTGGATGGGGAAAAGAAAAAAAAAGTGATTTACCAAAATAAGAGTATTGGTCTAATTCTGATAGTCCACTGTGACAGACAAAAGACTCTCTAACAAAAGTTAGAAATTGTGTGTTTATTCAGCACTGGGCAGCACTGCAGAATCACAGGTGATCACAGAGTCTATTTATTGACAAAGGATTCAAACAAATACATNTTCACAATAACAGCCCCTCCCAATGACAAAAATGATTTCTGAGAAGACAAAGCAAAAAAAGAAGAAAAAGNAAAAACAAAACCATCAGCCTAATATCCTCCAGGGCAAAGGGGTGCATCATCCCTACCCTCAAATACTCTTTATTTCAGTATTCAGAGGAGTGAGGGAAGGTGAGAATGACAGCAGGAAAAGGGATTGGAGCTGGTTAGTGCTGTGTGTGTCACAGCTTTAATTCTGTTATTCATTCCTGGGATATGGCTCTGGATGCAGTATTGATTGCCTCTGTTTCTCCTGCAGCAAATGGATGTGGACTAATAATGATCCTTTGATTAGGCTGCAGAGGCTCCNATTACACTGGCAATAAATTATTTTATGTAGAAGGTGTGTTTCCTTTTTGCCATCAAGGCTGGGGGCACAGCAGTGCAATCAGGGCACTCAGCACTGAGCCAAACATTCCCCTTGAGATTTCCACCTGTTCCTTGCACACAGCAGGGCCAGGCAGCAGCATGCAGGACACTAAACCTTCCCACTTGTCTGAATTACCTTCCCAATACAGCAGTAAGGATTACTGGACCAAGCCAAAACTCAGATCTTACTCCATTCTTGATACCAGCATGGAGAAGCTGGTTGGAACAAACCTGGTGTATTCCAGAATTAAATTATCTCTGTCCCTGCAACTGGGTTTGAGGGTGTTTGTCTGTCAGGTTTTTCCATTTGTTTTGTTTCTCACTAAGTGCTTCATCTCTTAAGAAATTTTAATTATATAACAAAATTGCATCACCTTTGAAANCAGATTTCTCACCCAGCAGATTTTTCCCTCTAAGGCATATATTACCAGTAATAACAGCCTAAAAATATACAAGGAAGTTTTTGAGTGAACTTCNTTGCCCTAATTATTTAAAATGGTTAAATCCCATGCCAGCAACCTCAACACACATTTGGCAGCATGCCTGTGCTTTATTACTGGCAATTATAAATATCACTGTGAACAGGACTTCTCCCAGGGTTGCTGCCATATAGAACTGAACAGGAAATTTTTCAGAAGCCAAGCAAAAATATTTGTTTGGTCTGTGAAAATGGAGGGGGGTAAATCAAAGAGCAGCAACTCACCCCAGTCTGGCAAATGCTGAGACTTAGGGTTAAATATCACTGTTATTTTCCATTTTCAGAAGCACATGAAAGCTGGATGTTAATAAATGGTGTGGAACAAACTCAGTATATAACATAAGGCATGGCTTATTACATTTATACTGCTATTACAAAGGGATTTTAAGCATGTTCTGCCTTAAATTCCCTACTAACAGAGAGCCCCATTGTTCCTCTTCCCCTGCTGNTCACACTTCATGGAACAGTGTGAAAATCAGGAAGATCACAAGACAAATCCAAGGGCTTGCCTTGTAATTACATCTCCTGGGACTCCTTTATGTTTTACCTGAGGAAACTACAGGTCATCACCTTCCCTTTTATTTGCCTTTTACTTGTTTGAGCAAACATTTCTGCCTGCCAATTTGCAAGCACAGTGATTCCCATAGTTACAGTTTACTGTAAATGTAATGGCTAAAAATCAATAGTCACTATAATTCTTTTGAAGTTCATTTTAAATTTCAGTGCAACCAGAACTAGTTAGGATCCCCTGGCTGCCATGACTCAAGCACATGAATAAATCTACACAAATGAATAACTATTTTGGGGTCAGTGCAGTTTCTCACCAGTGTGAACAAAGTTCCAAAGGCCTTTTTATAAACCAAAGATTAGGAACGAGGCAAAAAACCCTCCTGGGAGAATTAACACTTGTGTGTATTCACTGCTGTAGCTTTGCCCTGACCCATTTTCTGGGAACATTTGTTTAGCCTTCCATAAATTTCTACACTGGCTGCATGCTCAAGAATGCTTCCCATCCAGCACTTTATTCAAAACTCTAACACTCTCAAATTAAATCTGAGATTCAATATCCTATATCCTATATATCCTGCTATATGTAATATATGATAAACCAGCCCTAATCTGTGTAGGTAAAGCTGCTGACAGCAGTGGATGCCCCACATGAAGGCTGCTGTCTCCCAAAAATGCATGTCTAGCTGCAAACTCAGTCATGCAATCNCTTTATTGGCAGATGGACACTTGAACACTTTCTGTGCTCTGTGATTTTAATTTAAATGCCTTCTCAAANTCAGAGTTTAACACTATATTTTTTTACCTCAAACATTTTACTACATATTCTTTTTATTTTATAGTTCACTAGGAAACAGCAGGCATCACTTTTACCACAAATGACATTTCACCATCCTTGGTTCCCCTTTTTATCCTTCCATTTTAGACACAGCACATCATCCCAAAGTGCTCATAAGTCCAGCCCAAGATCCAGCTGGGTTATCCAAACTATCACACTTCTTTATGTTCCACAAAACACATCTTTCACAGGGAAAGGGGAAACATCCAAGCTACAACAGGAGATTNCATTCAATCTTTTCCACTGCTGGAGGATTTCAGTTTCTAACATTCTGGGTTGCATTNACCCAAGGTTTTCCACAATTCTCCATCTCATGCCTGTTGGTTTCCCAAGTCTCACACAGAACACACCATGTCTGCTGGAAACCAGCTGCCCACAGCCCTTGAGTTCTTTTTCATCTACAAAAAATTTTACAAGTAGAAACATCAAGTAGTATGTTTCTGAAATAACAATAAAAGGNTTTTAAGGCTGAGAGAAGGAAAAAAAAAATTACAGGAAGCAATTCCAGGGTCAAGGTTTCTGTTTCAAAAAGCATTTACAATGCATGCCCCTATTGTCTCAGCCACACTGAGACTCCACAGTGTCACCAGTTTTCAGATGGAAACTGGATTGTGACTTTCAAAACTTGTGAGAACCCACTGAGCAGCACCATTACCTTTTACCAGAAGCAATTTGATGCTGAGTTTGACCCCAAGGCTGGTGGATCCCATCCCAGAGATCAGGACAAGGTGCTTCCCCTCCTCTCTGCTTTATGGCATTTGCTGCAGAGGTCCTGCTGCTATAGATACTTGGCTAATATTGCTCCAGAAATTGCCAATAAACCCATAAACTTTGCTTAAAGCTCAGTTTTGCAGCCTCTGGTTTGCTGTGTATTTANAGCTCAGACTGTGGCATTAATGCAATGAGGATCACTCCTACTGTCATGACAATAAAAAAAAAAAAAAAACATTACTGCACATGATTGAAGGAAAAATGGGACAGAAAGAACTTCAGAAAAAGCTGATGACAACCTTACAGCATGATATACACACTGTCACTGACTGTTCTTCTGTGGCATTTTACTTTACATCCACTTGGAAGTCCTCAAAGTCAGCCTTTGATGTGTTTTCTTTTTTTTTATAATAAACTAGTTGGTTCTCACTCACCTGCCTGCAACCCAAAATGATTGAGAAATTTAATAACAGNAGCTATAATTTGTGGCACAGTTATTTCCTTACAATTAACTTTGCTGTGCATTTTGACAGGCAGTCTTTAAGGCTGAAACTCTGACATTTATTAATACAATTTTAAATTAAGCTTACTCCTGCTGATGAAAAATGGCTCCCTGTTGCACAGCCTTCAGTTCTCACTGTCAAAATAATGTAAAACCTGCATGTTCTTCTGTCAGGAGCTCATCCTGCAGATTTCTTCAGTGTTTCTCCTGGTAAAAGAACTTTTGGTTTTAACACCCAGTTCTGAAATGTTTGACATCACACTGAAGACTTTCCATACTGAAATACAGGGAAGTCATTTGCTCCCACAGAGCTTTAACTCTTTCCAGTGCTGTGTGATTTCTACAAACTTGGGGTTAGTGGCAGCAAAGGGCCAGCAGTTTTTCAGATTTCAGATATCCTAAATTCTATTTTTCAGTTTTCACCTCCACATCAAGGCTACCAAGTNAGAACTGCCAGACACAGGGCTGTGAAAAACCAATATATTTGTTCAGGGATATTGTAATCCAGCCTTACAAATGCACTGACATGGCATTTGGCTTTCAGGAAAGAAGTTTTAAAACATTTTAAAACATTTTAAAACATCCTTCCCGTGCTGTGCAAGGAGCAGGATCCCCATGGCAGGTACAGAGAATGCTGCTCAGCAATAAGAGCTTAGCACTCAAAAAGTCAAAAAGGGGTCTCAACAGCAACAATTAATTTTAAAAGCAATCCTACTTTGAAATCTCTTGGCTACATTAACAAATATGTGAAAAAGCTACAGTGTGAAGGTTTAGATTCCACTCCAAACTAAGCACTTTAACAAACCTTTGTTAAANCATTTTGCTGTTATGCTGTTCCCACCCAGATCAAACCTGGCTGAGCTGCTTTTAAAAGTGATTATAACTAGCCAGGAACTCACAGCTATTGTCATAAAGGTATTTTATCTGAATCTCAAGAGATGCTACAACAACAATGAAATAAAAAACAAAAAACAAAAAACAAACAAAAAAAAAGATTCAATTTTCTTGTTTACATTTGCAAACTAGACTAGATGAAATATGAAACACTTAGTCCTCAATGCAAACAACTGTTTCATACATTTTAATAAAGAAATGAGGCTGTCCAAGGAGCTGCCCTTAGATAGCAAGGGAGAATTGGAAAGTGAAATGCATGACATTTCAAGCAAGTGAAAATGCACTGGCATTTTATTCAAAGCTCTATCAAAATAAATAAGAAAAACCCTCTCAGTCTGCCAATTATTTTGGGTATTAAAGGGGGGTGGGGGGAAAGGCCAGTCCTTGGTGTGCCCCTCATCTGTTCTGCATACAGAAAGCTCCATGGGGGAGGTTTGATGCTGAGTCCAGCTTAAAATCCATTTAAAAAATATAATGAGGGAGCCATTAGACAGAATATTATCCCAAGGTCCTGGCCTGTTTGCTTCTCTCTTTTCTTGCCCAGCTTCTCTGAGCACATAATAATTCTCTCAAACTGCCCCACCAGCTTCATAAAAATTCTATTTCTTCATGTCACACAATTGTTCTTCTGGCACAACTTATTTTCTTCTGAGAATGTGCTTTTTTATTAACACTGACTGTGTGGAAGTGCCTCTTATTAATATTACAATTACTTGTAGAAAGAGACAATATTGCTGTGTTGTTTAATATATTCCCTTACATAAAATATTCAGGACTTATCAGGTGCAAATTCATACATCTGCTACAAAATATTCTCACATTCAGANACTCTGCTGCAATACAAGAGAACATCCCAGGTAATCCACAGCTGGATCCCCAGGTATGGGATCAAAACAGGAGACAATTGACATGTTCAGCTCTGGAATTGTATTAGATTTTTTTACANTNAATATTTTAATTTTTTAATAACTAATTTGATGCAATACACTAATTTCCTAATATTTGCATGCAGCCTGTAAGAACTACTAAATTGCTATGTTTTATGGCTTTTTTANTTGTAACTTTTATTTTTAAATTTTTTTTGCCAAGCTAAGAACAAGATGTTTGTTAGTTTTTTTACTATTTGTGGCATTTAGTATTATTTAAACAAAAACAAAAGGCCTTAAACTTTAACATAACTGTTTTTAGCATTTATATTAAAATATCCTAACATTTCTATTTTATTTATTGTTTTAAAACTACTTGCTGAGCACTTATAAAATTTCATTATTCCCTCCCCAACATGAACACAGCACCAGCCCAGCCCAGCAGCTTCCAAACCATTCTTTCCAAACTATTCTTTTCATTTAATGCATTGAAAATGCCCAATTTCATTGCAGTTTTTTTTTTTTTTTTGCTAAAACAGTAAGACATAAACTCTCCAAATGAAAACAGATTTAAAATTTAAATGAGAACTAAGTCAACAATTTGGTGATACAATCATGTNTTTTCAATTAGGTATTCAGAGTCTGCAAGTGAATTTATTTAGGCCAATGTATCAGCACCATCCACAGAAAAATTCATCATAATTACCACTTTCATCTGGCAGAAATTAGCAGCAGATGTTAGGGAACTTTTCCACNTTTATATTCATAGATGCTTGACACTCCTGCATTGAGTTCAAAATATGAGAGCACAGTGAATAACAGCCCTAAGTTTTGAATCATAATCTGCACTTATTTTCAAGTCCCACCCTGGATACAAACAAAGAAACACCACTACAAAAAAAAAAAGAAAAAAACAAACAAACAAAAAAAAAACTACAATGACTTTTTGGCTGTCCACCTTCCTGCTGGTTAGGAATCCCACAGCTCACAAAGTTTGGGAAGGGCAGGAAGGAAACTTCTCTCATGTACCTGCATTGCAAAAAGGGAAATTCCTAAAAGGTGGCAGGAAGGACAAGAGGAACTGCAGCACCAAGAAAAAGTAAAAAGAAAGCCTTAGATAAAATACTAACAACTCCAGGCTGCAGCTGGCAAGGTACAGAAAAGGTCCTGATGTGCCCTTAATTCCTGTTTTACAGTGCACAGCACAAGCAAAGAAGCAAAAGACTGCATTGTAGAAAAAAATATAGAGGCCACAAAAACTGTCAGCAAAGCTGAAATATTCATGCAGTGTCACTCTGTCAAAGCATGTTTGGTCTGCTCCAGCAGGAGCAAACCCACTGCACTGCAGCATCCCATTTGTGACTGGGAGGAGCAGAAATGCAGCTCCTGTCCCACCCAAACCCTGTGTTTCCTCAAAACTTCCTTCAATTAAAATGCACAGAGGGAAGTATTTTAATTTGCATCTGGTTACAGTCACAAACAGCTATAAATCTGGACTTGGAGTTAAATATTCCTGCAGGCAGGTGTACCATGTCACATTCACTGAACTGGATAAAGGGCATGTTGTTTGATGTTAAAGTAATTAGATATTGAGATAGAAAATGAAAAAAGTTGCTGTACATGTACCTTTAAGTATGTTTGATTAGCTACATTTATAATTTTGAGTTAATGGAGAATAGCAATGTTTTTAATTGTTATTTAAACTGGGAATACATGGAGCTTTGTGCTGTTGGTTTATTTGAGGGTCTTTGTTTCTTCTGGCTTTAATACAGTAAAAAATTAAACATTATCCCTCCTTGCAAGGCTCAGTAAGCAGAGAGACTCTGCTCCCATCCCCAACAAGATGCAAATGCAAGAGAGCCCTTCAGACCTGCACAGCACAGCCATGAGGCTTTCATCACAATTCCTGTAGGTCTGCTCTTTAATGAAACACCAANAAAGGTGGGAGGTGATTATAAACAGCAACCTGGAGGGCAGGAGAGCAGGAACCAGTGGTACTGTTCCCAAAGCTGGCTCAGACATCCAAGAGAAGGATAANCCTGGCAGAGTGAGCACAGCAATATTAACAATTCATGTGTTTTAATCAATGTTCTCTGGATTGTTCTGGGAAATGTGATGTAGCAGGGGAAGGAATCAACCCCTCCCATACCCACTGAGCTCAGCTTTCCTTTTCATGAACATTTGTCTACAAACAGCAGTTTTTACAAGCACAAAAGTGAAAGCATCCCATGTCCAGCAGCTGCAGTGTCCATGGGATACCTCTGCTCCTCCAGAGCTCATTCCTGACTCACAAGGCAAGAATCTCCTCCTTCCTCAGCCATGTGCCATTCACTTTCATTTTAGTCTTTTGGTATTTTCAAAGCCTTAAGAAACATACCCAGCACATCTNTTCCAATAATTGATCTCTCCTTTCTCCATCAGTTTTCTTCCACAAGCAGAGAGTTTCTTTTTCTACCAGGTGAAATTTTGGATAAATGTAAAACAGGAGGCAACTTATGTCCCTGTCCCCTGGCACAGTCACAGCTCCTGAGTTCACACCCCTGGGCCATGGTTCTCTGGAATCCCTCAGTTATCCCCTGGCTCTCAGCATTCCAGAACAAGCCTTGCCATGTCTGAGCTTTCCCTCCAGTGCTTGCACACTGACATTGTTTGAAGTCAGCCAAGCAGAGGATGCAGAGGACTGAGGTAAATATAGCTGGAGCTAGACTGCATGATTTGGCTGCTGAAAGGGGGTGGAGAGACAAAGAGTGGGAAAATCACACACATTACAATGCTAATTAAGCCTTGTCTCTTCCATCTCACCAGAATGTTTCAAGTTTTCCACAAACTGCAGCTCAGTACCAACTTCAGAGCAATCTGTCACTTCCAAGCANCTCAAATACCCAAGTTTAGACTTCTAAGCCTAAATTTAGCCACCTGATTTGAACATCTTGATCCTGAAAGGGATTCTGGAGGAAGATTGTGAATTAGGGTCTGGGTGAGACTGAGGCAGAGGACATCATTCAGGAGCAGAGCTTGGTTAATTTAAAATGTCTCTGTGTCACTCCTGTGCTTCAAACCACACATATTGTAAAAGGGATGAAAGATTGGAAATGCAGACCACTGCATTTTGGAGAACTTCTCCCACACAGGANCAAAAACCTTGCACTGTTTGGTTTAGAAATGCTACAGGAAGGCAGATGGAACCCCATGGAGAGAAGTTATCCTTAATTAAGCAGTACAGAGCTGTGTGTGACAGGCTGGCTGATAAATCCCAGCAGAGTGGCTGACTGGAGCCCCAGCAGCAGAGCAGAAAANGGCTCAGGGAGCAGGATGTGATCAGCATGCAGAGAGCAGCATCCTGCACATGGAAATATTGCCTTGGGGTTGCTGCTCTGCAGGGCCAGAGGTGGGCAGGAAGAACAACTGGGCTCTCAGCAAACACTGGGAACAGCCCATCAACCTGTGAGCTGCATGTTAATGCTGNAAGCTGACACTGGAACTGCAGCTGTTTGGAGAAAATCATGGAAAGTGTGCTTGGACAGCAGCCAGAAAGGGTTGGATGGCAAAAGAAATTATCAGAATCAATGAAACTGCAAATGGAACCTACCAAAAGGAGCCCCCAGTTGGCAAATCTATTTCCACTGGGAAAACAAACCCCTATTTTAAAGTTATTTTCTATTTTTTCATGAGTTTTGTAAGATCCTGCATTTTTTGGCAGGGTACCTTCTGCTGATTCAGCATTGCTAGTGTCACTGCTGGATTTGTGAGAAGTTCTGAACAGGAGCAAAGACAAGATGCAAGCCCCAGGAAGAGCCAAGGGCTGCTGCTAAGCCAGTCCTGCAGCTGGACACCTGAATTAATTAAATTAATAAAATTAAATCAATTAAAGCTCTCATCCCACTCCCTGCCCTTGCCACTGAACACAAGCAGTGCTGAATGCCTGCACTAAAACTCAGGTTGTTCTTTCATAAAAAACACTTTTACAAACNTCATTAGACTGAGGATGACTCACTTTGTACGATTTTGGTAAACAACTTTACACTTTTAACTGTTTTATTATTTTAAAATAACAGAAGATTAGGACATTTTAAAATGTGAAATACATAAAAGTTTAAAACTGAACATCAGGCATTTGAAATCTTTTCCTNATTTTCCAAGGCAAACAACTGGGCACCTACAGAACAGTTTTAAGATGTTTTTGAAATTATATTTCAACNAGTGTGTAAGGCTGTCAATTCCTGACCTCAAAGATCAGACAGCCAGACAAGTAACTAACATCCATGTGAATATCCCAAAAAATCACACCCAAGTGAACATCCCAAAAAATCCCATCCATGTGAATATCCCAAAAAAACACACACATGTAAATATCCCAAGAAATCACATCCATGTGAATATCCCAAAAAAATCACACCCATATGAACATCCCAGTCACACCCACGGGAACATCCCAGTCACACCCACGGGAACATCCCAGTCACACCCATGGGAACATCCCAGTCACACCCACGGGAACATCCCAGTCACACCCACGGGAACATCCCAGTCACACCCACGGGAACATCCCAGTCACACCCATATGAATATCCCAGTCACACCCACGGGAACATCCCAGTCACACCACATGGAGGATTCCAGTTAGAGCTCTGGAATTTCTCACAGGACAGCCAGGGCTCCCCAGCCAGCGTGAGAACAGGGACAATTCCCAGCTGGAGCCTTTCCCTGGCATGGAACACATCTGTGATGATTGCAGACACACCAGCTCACACCTCCCCTGGGCTGATAAATGGCATGGTGCTTTCCCAAATCCACTGGGACACGTCAGGTGACAAATGATTTCCATTAGCTTCAGCAGGATGGAAACAAAACAGATCAATACAAATGATTTGCAGCAAGTTCACATCATAAATTTCCTTTTGCCCAGTTCTATCATTTTAGCATAGAAGCATTCTCCCCACACAATGTGAGAAAAGGCAGCAGTGATCCAGAGATTTGATCATTCCAGTTACAACAAACTGCTCATGATTTCAGCCTTCTAATCAAGTGTCAGTTTTACTCAGTGATACACAATGGTATTATTTTAAATGATGTCAAACAATAAAAATTGTAATGGCCATATTAATTTTGGAAACTGAATTGGATCCTACTGTTATGTAAAGCCATAACAGCCCTAAATTCTACTTTAACTTTACTAAAATTTACTAAAAAGNAGATACATGTCAAGTACTGTCATCTATTGGGACATACTAAATATTTATCTGGAGGGGAAAAAAGTTCACCAAAACGTGATTTTAGGATTTATTTAAATAAACTAGAGTGGTCTTAGCTGAAAGCTGACTAATTATCTGGAAGCTAATTAGCACCAAATAGCCTCCACTTCACAAGGTAAAATAGAAAAGCTTAGAAAATGTGTCCTTGAGACAGAATTTCACCAACATTGCACAATTCTCTGTGCTGTGAATTACTCCAGATACAAAGCACCATTAACCCACGAGCACCAAGAAACCCAAATTCACAGATACAGCACCTGATGAGCATCCACCAGCTGCTGCACCTTAAACCAGGGCATGACTTTATTTAATGTGGGGCAAGCAGAAGGGATTTGAACACAAATTTCTCGTGTCACAATGAGATTTACTGCAGGACTTGGATTTTACCTGCCTCTCTTTCCCTGGATATTAAACTATTGCTTGTGTTTGCTGGAGACTGTATATAAACAAAACTACTGCTCTGTCTCTTTGCAGTGCAGTAGAATGTTTATTCTGACTTTTGAATAAATCCCTTGAACAACATTAGGTATGGATAAACACAAAATATGTCACATTTCAGCACTAACTTACCACTTCATTGCAGTTATTATAAAAATATAATAAAGCAAGGAAAACTTTTCTCAGTCCAGCCTACTAAAAAGAAAAAAACAGGGTTTCTGACTAGGTCCTAACTACCCTCCAGGCTTTAGAAGACATCTCCTAACACCAATCCATGAAAGAAAGCAAAAAACAAAGATCCAGTGAACCCAGGAAACTTCTCATTTTNAAACAATTTGATGAATGACTTCACTAAATACACCACAAAGCACACAGCCTTTGGTACTCTAATTGGTTGCACAGTCTGTAATTAAACAGTTGCACCTGAAATAAAAGTGGTGTGGGAAAACCCCACTCTGCAAGGAGAATTCCCTGGCCACAACACATGTTTGGGATTGTTGGGCTGCTAATTANGTTTCCATTAATGTGCACAGGGGGGACAAAAGTGATGTCAGAAGAGAACACTGAGAGCACAGACTGGATCTGGAGGATCAACAGATCTACAGGTGAGAAATCAGNCTTCTAAGATACAGGTTCTTCATGTAAATTCCTAAAGCAGAAGCCAACTTTTTATTTTATCAGCAGAAGNAAAGCCAAAAGCAGAGTATGATCTACTGAAATTCTCACCTGTTTTTAAAGGAATTAGAGGACAGGGGAATGCTAAAAGTGTCCTTGAGGCAGCAAAAGCCAGCAGTGAGCTCTCCCATCAGAGCCCAGTGGCACAGGGAACTGCCCAACAAATCAGCACAACAAACCACTGCAGGTNTGGGGAATGGATAACAGAGCCTGAAAAAATACAGGGATTGATTATTCTACACATGTTCTGCTTGGAGCAGTAAATCCAATGAAGGTTTCCATCAACAGAGAAACCTCAGCACCATGAACAGCCTTTAGCAGGGCAGAGAGCATCCATCCACCTCCTTTCCCTTTTTGGAGCAGAGTGACTTTTAATTCACATGTGCAACAAGCATTAGCACACTGGCACAGCCCTTGCCTCCATTTGTCTAAATCCAGTTCCACATGGATTTACTGCCTGCTGGATCCCAGTACCACTCCAGGCAACTGGTTCTCCCCATTTTCCTTCCACCTGTGGCACGAAATTCTTGTGCTGAGATGACTGGGATCAAACTCTCTAAAATCTAAGACTGGTTTTGCCAGACCACTTTTGGTGTCACCCCTGGTGACAGACAGACCCCACTGGTGACAGACAGACCCCACTGGTGACAGACAGACCCCACTGGTGACAGACAGGACCCCCTCTCATTCCCCTCCCATTGGCACCATGAATGAGGAATAAACTGCCATATTCCAGAGGTTTGGTATTTCAAAAACCAAAAATCTCTCCATTCCCTGTCCCTTACCANGCACAAAACACAAACTGTGCCTCAGTCACAAGTGAGTCAGTACAAGCACTCACATGACAGCAGGCAATGGAAATACAGAACCACAGACACTCATTTGAGGTCAAAGTAAAATCTGTCATTTCTGGTCACTCCACGAGTCTCCATCTCACCACAAATAAATATTAATGCTTGTGGAAGGTTCCCAAACTTATCCCACATTAATGTGCCTTTTGTTTGATGTTTGCCCTGTTGGGAGACTAAATTCTCTAGAAGAACTGTGATGTTATCTTTTATAATTCCTATTGAGAGCAAAGCAGCTAATAGATGTAAACAGAACTAAATATACACCCATTGCTATTATAATGGGTTTGGAGCTTGAGTGCAAAGGAAAACAAACTACATCCCCTCAACAAATAGAGATTTGGTTAATTCCCAGCACTGCCTAATCTCCACCCCAGCTCCCAGAGCTCTGTGAAGAAACAAGCCCAAGCAATGCAGAGTCAGTGGATTCCCTGCATTTCCCCCCATAAAGAGGGAGAATGAGATACCTGCTCATCATATTATCCCATCCTGGAAGATAAAAACACACAAATCTGCNTCCTGGAGGAGTGGAGGGAATCATATTGGAACAGCTGGATTATTTTATCAGGTAAGAAGTGTGAGAACCTCACTCAGTTTTTTTTCCCTGCTGTTTTTTTTTTTCCTGCAGGACTGGAGTTCAGCCCTTGGTTCAGCACAGAGAGACTTCTGGCACAGAAAAGAACCCCTCAGCCTGCCCACACTGCAGCTTCTCTACACTAAAACAGAACCAAGTGCTTTGAGAAAATAAAAAAAATCATCTTTCAACAGGATCTACAGATGAGAAATCAGTCTTCTAAGATACAGGTTCTTAGACAGCATCTTCATGTAAATTCCTAAAGCAGAAGCCAACTTCTTATTTTATTAGCTGAGAAAAGCCAAAAGCAGAGTATGATCTACTGAAATTCTCATTTTAGGTTCACATGAACAAACCAAGGCACAGCCCCACTGGATCCTATTGTTTCTTCCTAAGCCCAGAGAAGTATAATAAAATATTGGATTAAGAGGAAAATCCTAGATTCTATTGTGGAAGAGCTCTAGTTACTTCATTAATGCACAAGCCAAGCTGGACTACATCCAGTTTAAGACTGCACACAAAAACAACATTTTTGTGAACTGCAGTTTCTGTGTAAAAGTGAGTTTGTGATACAACAGAATTTAAAGAAATATTTAGTGGCAGTGAGATGGTCCTTTGTCAGTTACATTCCTGACAGTGTCTCCATACATTATTTACAAAGACCCCAAAACCAANCAAAAAACAGAGGGGAAAAAAACCCCAAAAAATTTAAAAGAAGTTCCTGTGATTCCCCCTCCCAGAACACAAATGTTTTTTGGAAACCTGACTTATTCCTGTCTTCCTTGTGAATATCTGGTCTCCTTCAAGGTAACAATCACTAACATTTTGAGAAATAAATGTTCTACCCACCACACACAGGGTCATAATTAAAATGGAAAATTCATCATTCTGCTCTATTAATATTCACAGGAGCAGAATCCAGTTCTCACCATGCCCTCAGCCTCAGCCTGCAGAATGCTGAACCTGATTTGTTAGAGGTGCAGCAGTTGAGTTCTTGCAGAATTGCTACAGATGCTGGAAGGTTAAACCAACAGAATTATAATTTATGGGATTTAGCACATAACCACTAAGTGATTGCTGCAGAATTTGATAAGGCTCTTATCTTTCAGGGGAACCATGTGCAGATCACAAGCTGCTGCCCTTTCAGTTCTCCTCCTTCCAGGAGAAAAGCCCATGTTCAAACTGCCCACTGCACACAGAGGCAATCCTGGNATGCTCACTGCTCTCTTTTCTGGCAGCCCATCTTCAGGAAACAGATCTGTGTCAAAGGAGGGATTTCATCAGCCACCAGGACAAAATTCTGAACAGAAATGTAAAGATGCTCAAGTTGACATTAATCAATCTGATATCCTAAACTCTCTCTAGTGACTTAAGAACAGAAATCTATTTCCCTTCAGCTGTCTATGGGAATTTGAATTACCTCAGTATCCAATTTCACCCAAATTGTCAATGCTCTCCAATACACAAGCCCTTCTTTTCCTTCTCCACCTGTTTGCACAGGCTCCCCCACACCTGGGAGATCATTAATCATGGCTACATTCCAGTAAGGATNCAGCCTGGCCTTCCCAACCACAGCATCCCAACCACAGTGCAGAAATCTGTCCTGGTTTGCCACAACAACAGCACAAGCACAAATACTGACTTGATCCAAAAGCCTTGCTGTGTATCTCTCTATAAAATACACACACAGCTCCAAAACAGGTTTTCAGGGCTGTCCTTAAGTGTCCCAGTGCATGACTGATAAAATTCCATCATCCCACTGGGAGATGCTCCAGCCAGGGGAGGAGCCAAGCCTTTCCTACCCAGATAAAAACTGANATTTTGGACAGCAAGTTATCCATCTTTCCACTGGATTCCAGAGGAAAGCCAGACCTTTNCACATCATCCCTGGAGCTTCAGAGGAAACTGCACCTTCTCCAGGAGCACTGCTCCAGCTGAACCACATCTGCCACTGCAGGAGGATGCAGCCACCATTGAATGGGACTGTGCCAACACCCTGACTGACTGACGGGTGTCAGCTTGGATTCTGACTCTGGCAGGGTTGGGATTGTTCTTTGTAATACTGCATTNCTATTTGAATTTTCCTAGGAAAGAACTGTTATTCCTAATTCCCATCTCTTTGCCTGAGAGCCCCTTCATTTCAAAATTATAATAATTTGGAGGGAGNGGGTTTACNTTCTNCATNTNAAAGAGAAGNTNCTGCCTTTANTGGCAGCCACCTGCCAGGGGCAGCTCAGAGCTCAGGGCACCCTGGCAGGTTCACACAGCTCTGCACTCTCAGCCAGCCCAGCTTGGACATCTCTGTCCAGCACTCCAGGGCACAGGGAGAATACACACAGCTCTTTGCTTCAATTCCACAGCTCATGCTAAACTTTGGCTTGTCAGAGCACCTGGAAGACAAGTAGTAATGTGGCTGACACACAGGCAGGGAAAGAATTACTCTGTCCTCTTCCTAATACAGATCTACCACTAATGCTGCAGAGCATTTCCTCTGAAACTCAGCTCCATCCCTCTTCTCACCACCCTGTCACTGCCCCTACATCTGCTCTTNTGGAAGTGCTTTATCACTGCTTGCCTTGGAGTTTTTTCCCCGTGAAAAATCTCAGTGTGATGGAGCATTCCATCACAGGGCACACAGCCAGGGCTCCAAAGGGGNTTTGGTGATAGATAAAGGTAATTACAGTGCAACATTTGCCACATCACAATTTAAGGCTGCCTCAGCACTTTCCCCCCTTTAAGAGGTTTATAAGTCTGAAAGGCTCTGGCCTGAAACTTGATAAATACACCCAGTGAAAAATAATCTGAATTGTGGAGTCAATGGGATGCCTTGAATTGAAAAGCAGCCACGCCAAAAGTGGTCTTGGACTACTACTGGGAGATTAGATGTGAGTGCAAAGAGNCCTAAAAATAAATCACTTCATGCATATTTTGGAGAACTGCCACTGGACAAATTGTTTTAGAGTGTACACCTTAAGTTTCTTGGTGGAATTATAANTAAGAGTGAAAAGTATGCCTGAACACCTCTCTAGTGAACTCCTCAGGGAGAAGGGAAAAATAAAGAGAGGGGAAAAAAGGGAAAAGGAAAAAAAGGAGGGGGAAAAAAAAAAGGGAGGGAATGGGGAGGGGTGAACTCCTAATCCCCTCACAGTAAAAATAAGCTCAGCCTTCTGCATTGCCACAGACTGAGGAAAGTTCAGCTTGTGCCAATAGAGTTTAATTGCAAACTCAGAAACCCTGGAGTGGACTATCTGTGCTTTGGCTGCCATGAACAGCCCCAAGCAGCTGAATTCAGACTGAATTCAAACTGAATTCAAGCTGAATTCAAATCCTGAGTTCAGAGCTGTGCCCAGGCTCCAGCTCATCTGGCACCTTCATAAATTCTACAGCATCTTCTGGAGCAGGACAGGAAACAGGAGCCTGACAGACCCCCCTCCCCTCCAGGGCTGCAATTCCTGCTTTGTGCTTTCACAGTAACAGCAAAAAATGTCACCACTTGTGCAAATAAGAATGAAATTTCATGTAGTCGTTGCCTGTAGCTGCAATCTGTCCCCATCAGANATGGAACAGAATCTCTCCTTTCCACAGGAATCTCTCATACATTGGGANAAATGCCACAAGTCAGTAAAGTTGCACTTTTTTGGGTCTTTAAAACCTAAAGAAGAAAACTAGAGCTCAGAATTTCTCCTGAANAATCACCCCAAGCAGCAGGAACAGCTCCACCTCACAAGCAACCCCACAAAACACAAACCAAAAAAACCCCCAGCAAACCCATTCTAATAATCCCATCACTCCTTCAGAGCCAGGAAGGCTGGAAACAAGGACAATGTACAAAAATAAAGTAACAGTTAAAAAATGGACTATGCTAACCAAGCTTACACATGAAACAAAAAATGACAGAAAGTTTATCTTAAGTGAAATTCCAAGAATCAAGTTACCCTTCAATTCCTTTCTTTCCACTTTCTGAGATAGCCTACAAAGAGACAAAAGGCACCTGTTGACAAAAGTCTTTTATTGCACCCAGTAGTCAAAGAGGGTGCAATTAAAATTCACATTTTAAAAAATTATATTATAAAATAATAAAAAGTAAAATAATATAAAATATATTCTATTATAAAATTCTATTGATCTTAGCCCTGCTCCAGTGAACCCTCTTCCTGCTCCCAGCTCACAGACAAGATGACACAGGACAGGAATATCCATTTTCATGGATATTTTTTGGAGACATTTTCTTAGAATCTTAAAATTGCATCAAGTGTTTGTAAAAAAATAGACTTACCAATCATTTCACATGGGGGAGATAAAGCAGAGAGATGGGTTCTATAGAGTCACTCTATATCCAAGCAGGTCTAAACCAGGATATTGGATAAACTCATTGGATAAGCTTTCATTGGATTAAATTTTGAATATGGGACAAGACACTGCTAATATTAAGCCTAAGAGAGCAACAAAGGCCATTAGTATATAACTAATGTTCTACTTGCAGGAATAAAAAGTGGAATAATAGTTCAAGGAGTCCTGCTATCTGTTGATAGTTTTGTTCTTGTAAAACAGGGGGAAAAGCCACACAAGGAATTGCAGGTTACTTTGACAGAATTATTTTGTGATCTGTTTTTAAGCAGAGACCACCTCAAAACATTAATTTGCTTCAGGGATTTGTTCAAGGCTGAGCAGNTTCCTACACATTTCTGTTCAGGGCAGAGACTGAGTTATGGACTGTTTAGATTCCCCTCTCCTCATCATCTTGCTCCTCATAGTATAAAGTAATTACAGAAACAATTACAGAACTTGCCTACAAACAAATCAAAAATACTCTTTAGCTTTGCTCTCTGCTGTTCTAGATTATATAGTCTGATTCCCAGCACCAAATTCAGGTTTTTATCTCCCCCTGGGGCTCCCAGCCCTTGCACCTTGCCAAAAAAAGGACTTTTTACCCTTTTTTTTTGAGCCAGAACAGACAGAGGGAAGAGCAGCTGAGGCTGTTGAGGTGTCAGAACCATTCTGGGCACTCTCTGCCAGCTCCAGGATTCCTTCCTGGACAGCTTTCCTCATCNCTCCTGTCCTGCTGCCCTCCTGACCTGCCACCCACAGCTCTGCAGGTCAAACTCCACCTGGCTGTGGTTGTTCCACTGCAGCCTCTGGGGAACCTTCCATGGAATGCCAAAAGCTTTTCTAAAGTTGCTGCCACTCTCCCTCCTGAGACAAAGCCCTGCTTTAATCCTCAGGGGGAAGTCAAGTGTGTTTACCAAGGACAAACTCTCAGTGTGGGCTGCTAATTCCTTGTCTTACCAAGAGGATTAATTCTTGAGNCCTTTGCTTTCATTTATACACATGGTTAGATTTGATATAATAGACTTGCACTTGATCCCTGCATGTTCCACTCACCCCCAGAGCACAGGAGCAGCTCAGGGTGGCTGCATTTCCTGCAGGAAAACCACCACAAACCCACAAACAATTAAATCTTAATTATTAATTAAATCTTCAGGCCAAAGAGTCCAATTCAGCATTAACACTACAGACCTGTGGCTGTCCTTTCCTTTGCTGCTCACAGCTGAGGGCACACCAAGGGACAAAAGGAGGGCAGGCTGGGAGAAAAAAAAACATTTTTTACTTATTTTTATTAGTTTGATAAAGGCCTGACTCTACAGAGAGCAGGAAAGGTGTAAGAGGCACTATTAAATTCTGTCAGCTTACACAGACACCCTCCAACCTCACACTGCAGCTTTTTGATTCATGGACTCATACTTTCTGCAGACTGAAGCTTTGAAACATATTTAAGTGTTAAAAAAAAAAAAAAAATGCACTCAACAGCAAAATCTCCAGCAGAAGAATTATAGAAGAATATAGAAGAATATAGAAGAATATAGAAGAATATAGGAGAATATAGAAGAATATAGAAGAATATAGAAGAATATAGAAGAATAGCTCAGTGGTCACTTCCTCCATGTGGTTTGTGCTGGTTTCTCTTACCAGTGTAGAAGTAAAAACTGTGTTTAATGAAACAAATGGAAGATTTCTCGATTGTTTCCAGACTAGGGAGAAGTAGCTTAATAAAAATAAATAAATAAATAAACAAACAAACAAATAAATAAATAAATAAAATAAACAAATAAAATAAATAAATAAATAAATAGATAAATAAATAAATAAATAAATAAATACAATAAAATAAATAAATAAATAAATAAAATAAAATAAAATACAGTAAATAAAATAAATAAAAATAAATATAAATATAATAAATACATAAATGCTGCTTGAAGCTTTTGAAGCCAAGCTTTCCAACTTGTCTTTTTCTCTCAGTGCCTGAGGAATGCTCAGGNACAGCCAAGCTTGTGCTTCCTGCTCCCTCAGACACACATCTCACCTTCTGGAGCCATTCTCCCAAGATAATATATGAAAATACATCACCTTCCTCATTGCAACTATGCAGCTTGAAAGGGAAAAAAGCACAGAGTGAAGCTGCTCNCCCTCCCCTGCACATCCAGATGTGCCAGATGTGAAAGAGCACTGCCACCAGCTGGTGCCTTCCCAGCCTGGAATCTCCCTTTCCAACCTAAATCCAGCCCTTATCAAACTCAGTACAGGAAAAAGGGAAGTGGAAGAGAAGCTGCTCTGAACAACAGATTGGGAGGATCAAAAAGCCCTTTGCAAAAGGAGAGCAGTATATACACAAATACTGGAGGTGGAGAAGGATTGAAATGATAAAACAAACAAGCAAGGTCTTGCCAATGAAAAAAAGGCTAAGATTTGGAAAAAAAACCAAGACCATGATTCAAATTATATTCATAAACACCTCAGGAGCCATGAACTTTAAAAAATATTTTTCCAAGCATTGCTGAGAAGAAGGTTGGGAGTCNTCCAAACAAAGCATTAGCTGTTCTTATGAGCTTCACACAAGAAAAAAATTAAAAATCACAGTTCAAAAGTTTTTATTTTCCTTCAGTTATTACTCTCAGAAAAAAAAATATAGCTGAGAAACACAATGAATCTATCTATATTCACATCAGTGGTGTTTATCAACCTGCAGGTCTGAAAGGTGGAAATAAGCAGTGTTTATTTACATCACCTGTGTGTTGGTATTCTCAAAAACACCTAGTGAAAATCTAAACCACTGCTCAGGTAAATGGAAACACTCTGGGTCCAAAGGAAGATGTGAAGCCCAAAGCAGTAACCTGTGGATACTTTCCCTCCCAATGCCATCTAATTTTGTTATATATTAACTCCAAGGAAGTTTGGGCAAAAGGCAAATAATTCCAAGACCTACNCGAGATGTATCATGTAAAAATCTGATTTTCTTTTCCCCAAAACTAGAAATCACTGCCTTTCTTTTATCANTGACATTCAGGGTTTTGCTATTTCAGAGGCAGGGTTACATGTTTTTCATGATGATAGAAGAAGCCTGAAAAATCATTCACATGAGCAGCTCCCCAGGGAGGTGGCAGAGCACCACTGGCAGTTTTTAGGACATGACTGGACTAGAGTCTAACCCAGCCTCCCTTTCCCCCAAAAGCTGGGGCAGAGGATCTCCAGTGTTCCTTCAGACTTTTCTGTGGTGATGCTATGGCTTCTCCCCAGTGTCCACAGCACAGTCCAAAACCCATTCTTTATTACAAAAAGGGTTTGTCACTGGCACACTGTCCCTGCTGCCTGGTCCAGCCCTGCACAGGGAGCTCTGGCACACTTTTCACCAGATCTCTCCTGCCTTGGGTGTCTCCTCCAAACCTTCCTGCTTTGTTTTACATTTGCAAACCCATGCATGCACAGCTCTTCCAAGATGGTATTTCATGCACCTCTCAGCACTTTTCTCTTTCCTCCAGGCTGCTTTTGTCCAAACTTGGACAGAGGGAAAGCAAAAAAACCCCAATCTTGGCACATAATTGCTCCCTGGTTTCAGTGGCTGCTTCTGGCAGATCNAAGCCAGGCTAGAATGATCTGAAGAAAAGTATAAAAGTACCTGTATGAAGACTGGCTTAGCAGGTTCATAAACTGATAACTCAATAGAAAAAAAACACTTTTTGCTTTTGGCAAAACTCATCCTTGGCTCTGAGAGCTTTTTTCCTTTTCTTGTCTCCAACCAGCCCTGTGACAGAAAGGTGAAATCTGAGTTCCAAAGGATGAAAATGTCCTTACCTGCAGGAAAACTTTACCCTGGGCATGTTTATACACAGCTTTAAAGCTGTGCTGAGTTTTAGTGATCCTGGTGATTATCACAAAACCAAGCACAGCCTCTGTTATGGGAGCAGCACATATAAATAAAAATAAAATAAAGTAAAGTAAAGTAAAATAAAATAAAATAAAATAAAATAAAATAAAATAAAATAAAATAAAATAAAGTAAAATAAAGTAAAATAAAGTAAAATAAAATAAAATATAAAATAAAATAAAATAAATAAAATAAAATAAAATAAAATAAAATAAAATAAAATAAAATAATAAAATAAAATAAAATAAAATAAAATAAAATAAAATAAACAAAAGAAAACCACAACAAAACAAAAAGCAAACAAACAAAAAAAAAACCACCAAAAAAAGAAAAGTTTGTGAGTTCAAAGAGAGAAAACCACAGATGAGCAGGTCAGCACTCAGCTCAGCCTCCTCCTGCACAGATCCAGCTCCCTGAGAATAATCACACTGTGGATTTAGGGGAGCAGAAAGGATGAGCAGTTACCTGAGAGAGCAAAGCAAGGAAACACCAAAACTTCCCAGAGTGGGACTGGGGAACTCACTGCCAACATTTCAGAGGGTCTTAAAGCCTTGGGATACAGAAGTGATTTTCATTGAAATGTTCATCTAGCCAAAATACAAAATCTGTGTGACTGGCACTTCTTGTTCTATTCTCCTCCAACCCAATAAACAAAGAACTTGTCCTCTTTTTTTTTATTGTAATCATTATTTGAACTGCATCCTTTCAACATAGCCTGAGTATAATTTAAATTTTTGCTTAGCTGATTTTTATCCTATTATCTCTTGTTCTCTGGGCAAGAATGTATTTGGTCTTGAGGGCAAAATTGTTATAATTAAATCTGTGTTATACAAATTATATTTACCTTTTTAGTTCTTTTCCATATTCTTGACAAGCCAATGGGAGTGAGGCAAGTGCATGGGAGGCCTGGACTATTNCATCAGGCAATTTAAATTCTGAAATGCATAAATCTGGTACTTGCACATGTTCTTCCATGTGACTGGTGTATTCCACAAGTTAAATTATGCCCCTAATTGGTACCTCAGAATAAAATGCCTGAAGGAGACCAGGCTGCTCTGATATGGGAGCAATTGTAGATTTAAATTATGTTAGGGATTGATTTCCATTTCAAAAGGGNTTCTCAGATGTAACAAGTGAAATACAGATGCTGCTCTCCAAAAGGGACACAAGAGATGAGAGTGCAAACTGTGGTCAGGCAGCTGATGTGTCACACAAGTGAAAATGGTTTTTATTGTGTTAATGTGATTTAGGAGAGCAGCAGGGTGGTCATTTTAACAGTTCTCCTGATACTGATGGGAGGGGTTCAGTCTTCTGATACTTATTTTATAACCTGGAACTGCATTCTTTCTAAAAATACAAGAAGAAGCTGCAAGTTGTGGGATGAAGATCATCAGGTGATTTTCAGCTGCTTAGCAGGACATCCTGCAAGGACCAGGAAAATCTGTTCATGTGGAACTGGGAGGAAGATGATTGTTGGCCACCACAAAAGGCAGTTTGAACACTTCATCCCTGTGTAAATTCTGTTTGCACTTCCATGAGCTCCACAGCACCAGCACCCAGCTGGGTTTCTTTCATTTCCAAGCCCAACTAGTGCCAAAAAACACTCAAGAAATCTTAATCCAATGCTGCTGGGAATGAAAAAAATGGAAAAGTGGAGGAAGATTTGGCCTATTTTTGTTCTGCTGGGATAATAATAAGAAAAGTAAGGTTATATTTTTGGAGAGAATGAACCATTCAGATAAAGGGAAAGTGCTGAATTTGAAAGCATTACCTAGAATACAAGCAGATGTTGTTACAGGAGAGGCACAGCTGAAGAAAAATGGACCTCAAATGATTAAAGGCTCCTTTAAGCATCTAAAGCCCCAATTTTTACCAAAGCATCTCTGTGCAAGAAGAATTAGGCTGNTGGAAAACAATTTTAACCTGGTGGAACTGGAACCACACAGAAATCTCAACTTCCCAAGGCNTCCAACACCTCTCTCTGCCTCAGGCAAAACTTTAAACACAGCTTTAAAAAATAAAAATGGGCAAGGTTTTCTGAAAGATAAAAACCTTTGGCTTGGAATCAGATCAATTTGGACTAAATCCCTTTTATTTAGACACAATGTCATAAATTCAATGTTGAAGTGAGGGAGAGTGGAATAAAATGATAAAACATGAATCAATAAAGAGCAACAAATATAATGAGAGAGCTGAAAGCACAACAGATTCACAATTCCTGGATGCACAGAAGTAATTTTAAAAACCTCCATTTTTTTGTGCAAAATTTGGGTTTAAAATTGTGAGCACACCACATTTTTATAAATAACTTCAGAAAAAGGAGGAGGCAGGTGCCCAGAGGATGTCTGGGCAGCCCCAAAGGAGGATGAACAATTTCTCAGTTTTGCAAGCACAGTGGTCTCATGACACTACAGATACTTTGCATCAGCTCAAGCTGTTGTGTACACCAAAATGATCAGTGCTGAAAGATTCTGAAATTATTTCCACAGCCAGATTCTGCTTTTTCAAACNTGAAACAATTTCCTTTTACATTTTTATAGATTGGCAATCAGCCATTAAAAGGAATATGCTCAACATACAGTTTCAGAGTGTACACAAAGATTCTGAACCTGCCAAAAGCCACACTTGCAAATAAACTCAAGCACCTAATTAGCTGCAAACAAACAGCAAATTTCCTGTGGTGCAGCCCAATAATCATCTAAAATATTTGAGAGGTTAGATCATAGGTGGGATTCATTCAGTATTTTATGAAAAAAACCACAAGCTGGCTGTGTTTATTGAGCAACAGCACCAGATGTAAAACAAATTTAAAAATTAACTTTGAAAGAAGAGGTGAGTCCAATTGAGACCAAAATTGGACACAGCATCTGATCCCTTTTTGCTTTTACAGCCTTTTCCTGCTCCAGACACAGATAATTCCCAGGATAATTATTAATTGTGACAGAATGTCTGGGAAAGGAGAGAACTGCCACTGCTTTCTATCTCAAATATTTTCAAATCTCAGCTGTAAAGGTGACAAAGCAGCTGAAATCTCACATTTCCTCAAGAGCTTTGTGTTTGTGCTGCTCCCTCATGGATGTAAAAATCCATACAAACTGAGAAGTTATAGGACTCTTAAACACCTTCCTGATGTGCTCAGAGCTCACACAAGACCCTTGGTTTTGGTGCAGGGTTTAACTGCATTTCTGTTAACCACTGGAGTTTAATTCCATTAATTTACAGTAAATGCTGTTGGCTTGGTCACTGGTTGAAAGCATTTCTGAAAAGCAGGAGCTGCTCTGCTGTACTCACTTCTCCAGCAATAAAATAAATAGTCATNCCAGTTCTGCACGTGGGGCAAAAGATAACCAGCCAATACTCAGGAATGGACTGCTTAAGTGCCTTGGAAATTAAATTACACTGCAGCTCAATGCAATTTAAAATGCCAGACAAGTCAGGGGCTCTCACAGGTTTTAATTAAAACAATCTCTGTATTCAGGCCTTGCCTTTTCCCCACCCTGCTGCTATTATTCCCTTAATATTTATTCACTGCACTGCATAAAACCATAAAAAAACTTATTTCATCTTATTTACAGTAGAATAGGTTTTAAATAAGCAAGGACAGCGTTTCCCATATTGAACAAAGAGCTGGTTTGGACAAGGAAATTTCAGAATCCCAGGCAGGCTGGGGGCACAGTCCCATGGCCAAGCTGCCATAGAAATACCCAGCTCAAATCCCAGGAACTCAGAATTCCCAAAGCAGCTCCGGGGGCAGCAGGGAGAGGGACAAAGCAGCAGGGTAAGGTCACAAAAACAGGATTTGCAGGGAGACAGCACTGAGGGGTCACAGGGCACCCCAAACCCTCCCAAGCCCAGGCCCAGGGGCTGCTGCTCGGGGTAATTAACTCAGTCAGGGGTAATTAACTCAACCAGGGTAACTAACTCAACCAGGGTCATTAATCAGGGTATTTAACTCAATCAGGGTA
>OAMK01000058.1:127034-143278 GCA_900205225.1 Saxicola maurus maurus | reverse complement strand
ATTAACCCATTCAGGGTCATTAACTCAATCAGGGTCATTAACTCAATCAGGGTCATTAATCAGGGCCATTAACCCATTCAGGGGACATTAACCCAACCAGGGTCATTAACTCAGTCAGGGCCATTAACCCATTCAGGGGTCATTAACCCAACCAGGGTCATTAACTCAATCAGGGTAATTAACCCTTTCAGGGTCATTAACCCAACCAGGGTAATTAACCCTTTCAGGGTCATTAACCCAACCAGGGTAACTAACCCAACCAGGGTAATTAACCCTTTCAGGGTCATTAACCCAGCCAGGTAATTAACCCCCCAGGTTTCCCTGCAGCTCCTCCCAGGGCTGTGGTGCACAGGTGGCTCCCAAGGGCTGGTGCCATTTCAATCCCACAGCTTGCTCTGTTTTTAATACATTCCCAATTAATTAGCTGTTCAGAACCCNTCTCCTGGCCTGTTCTGCTTTTCCAGCTGGTTTCAGCTCCCCAGGTGAGACAGTCCTGGNTGCAAACTTTGTGTCTGCAAATGTATTGAAATATATTGAATATATTGAAATGCCCATTGCAGCAGCTGCTCAAGACACCCAGGACAGCATGGGAGTGTGTTGTGGAGATCAAATTAGCTCACAGTCAACAAAATTATAATAAACTGAATTAGGAATTCAATATTTTTCATGGTGTGCAGCCCACTTTACAGCACATATTAACATTTATTTGCAGAAAGTGCCCAATTGCTGCTTCCTTAGGAAGTAACTGGATTTCTGCTACACTCTATTTATCTTTTTCTACCTTGCTTGACACATTTTGTACCCTTTAAAGTGAGGAGTAATCTGTTTGCCTTCCTGGGTGAGGTTTTGCTGGTTACAGCTGGCTGCATGATAATAACAATTTTTTGCTGAGTAAAAAGTTCTTAGGATTTCAGTTTGACTTTGGCAACACATGCAGTTAGGAATTATCAATCACCACAGCTTAATCAGCCTCTCATGAATATTCTTATCATAATTTTACAAAAAAAAAAAAAAAAAAAAAAAAAAGAAAAGATTTTTTTTAATGTGGAATAATCCAAAGGGGGAAAAAATGAGCCTTTACTTAAGCAGTGGATAAGGCAGACACTGAATTCCAGAACATCATATGCCAGTGTTGATTTTCTTACTGGTAATAATTGACTAGCAGCAGCAGCAGCAATGGCAGTGCTGTGAGAGCTGCTCTCATAATGGTAATTCAANATTTGGGCACATTTTGCAATGAAAAATACAGAATTTACAGCCAGACATTCACCTGCTTAAGGAGAAGACAAGTTGGAATAAATCAGACTAATTAGACTAAATTTCTCTAATATAACTTTAGTTCTAAGAATACTACACTGGCACTTTGTGACCACTGTGTCACCTGGCTGGGAGATCTCTGCTGACCCCTGCAAACAGCCCACACTGCAATCCCACAAAACAAGATAAAAATCACACACCTGGGTCCAAAACGTTTCATTTCAGCAGTTGTGAGCTCCTTTCTGAGTCAGCAGTGAACATGGGCTATAAAGGAAGGGCTGGGAAATGGGACTGGCAGTGAAATGGGAATGAAAGGAGTGAGCTGGGGGGAAGACAAGCAGAACATCAGTGGTGTTAGTGAGAGGCAGGAGATGATGAAAGGGTGAAAGAATAGGGAAACATGAGAAGATGGAAAAATTTTGATACAGAACACAGTCAGAGTACACTGATGAATCCAACCATGAAAGTCAAAAGAAAAACCATTATTTAATAATATTATGGCTTAATGCCTGCCTGGTTTTCACTGAAATTTCCTTATCTGGCCCTACCAAAGCCAGATGCTGCAGTTTCCTGGAGAAGCTCTGGCTTGGGATTGTGCTGCAGTGTGCCATAAAGTGCTCACCTAACCTGACAATCACACCCAACCAAATGGCAGAGAGTGGATTTGAGCTTGCACTGAAAGGAAATGCATGGATAAAAGTGGAAATGCATGATTAGGATGTGTCTATATCCTTAATTACAGCACAGGGTGGCACAGTGGAGAGGAGGATTAAATTATCATCCAAGGCAGATCTGTAACTTTTTCTCCAGTGTGCAAACACCAGCACTGAGATGCCAGTAGAGACAGTAGAGAGCCAGTGCATGAAAACATGGATTTCAGCTGCCAAGACAGATGAAAAGTAGCTTAGAGGTAGCAGAACTTCACTTCTAGATGATATTCTAGTAGACATCTTAAAATATACAATAGTTCAAAAGTACTGAATGCTTGATCATGCATCACTTGGTGCTCCAGAAGACAGGAGTTTCTTTAAGTGGCCAGAAATGAGGAATAAAGGCAAANTTGACAAGATGCTTAATTGAAGGCAGGGAAAAGTCCTGTGTTGTAAGGCAACATTTAATAATGGATGGTGGAAAAAGGAAAAAAAATAAGGAGGAACACTTACCACAGGGAAAAAAAAAAACCAGAGAAGAGTTTCTTCACCAAATGAAAAGATATGGAAAGATTTTTAAAGGCCAAGTGGTAGCACAAGTGAAGAATGATGTAAAGAAGTTCCTAATTCCATCACCTAGGATGTTAAAACGTGGGGATAACATTGCAGATAGCAGAATGTTTTGTTTTCCTTTAGCTGCCATTAATATTTTAAATTAAGAAAGATTAAAAACCCTTCAAGAGCAGCATTTCCTTTCCATGTTGGCTACAGGACACCACAGTAGATCAAACACAAGCTGCACCTTCAGAGCCCTGTTATCATCAANAATTGTCTGTTATTTCCATCATTGTCCTTTTTATTTCCCCTGTGTGCTTCAGATCTCTCTCCCATTAACTAGAGGGAGGAAAAAGCTGAGAAGGGAGGCAGCAGAAATAATGAAAAGGATCTTTCTGCTCTGTGGCTGAGGGCTGGCACTGCTCACATGCCTGCTGTTCCTGGAGCTCCAAACTCACTAGGCAGGATATTTAGGAGCTCCTTGTTTTGGCTTAAAAAAAAAAATCCTGATTTAATTCTATATCCATCAAGCAAGCANTGTTTCTCCTCCACAGAACTTCTCCCTGTATTTCCTATTTCTCCCAGCTGAATAAATCTGGTGACATTTAAGTCACCCAAAGCCCTGCTGGATGCTCAAACAAAACACCCTGTCTGTTTTTCACCAAAGATGCTCTGCTAAGTTGTAAGTCATTTTCAAAGGATGATTTCTTCTAAACACCATTTTCAAGAGTCACTTGCAATTTAAACAGCATAATAAACTATAAAAGTAGCATTTCAGCCCAGGAAATTGCAATTCAGTGTGCAGGAAAAGGGTTTTACTGGGGGTGTCACTGAGCTATAATCTCCACCAGAAGACCAAGTATCCCACAATAAACATCACCAAGACCCAGCTCACAGGCAGAGAGAGACTGAGCCCTGGACAGCTTGGAATGATGTGTTATTTATTTAATNATCTCTCTCAATTGTCACTGTGCAGTAAATGCTGCTGAAGAAAATCATGGGAATGTGCACTCAATAGAATCTTGCAACACCTACAAAAGAAATTTATACCAAAACTGCCTCCCAATGGGTCTTTAAATCAATTTAGAAATTAACAGAGTCTTTTTTTTTCCTGCTAGGATATAACTGGCCTCAGAAAGAANGTGCCACCTTCCCTTGAGAATGTCTCTTTGACAGTCTGGCAACAAGTTAAACAGGGAAAAACCCCCTTGAGAACAAANCCATAATAATAAAATCCCCCTAGAACTGGGTTAGCACACGAGAAAAACCAAGTCAGCTGTGATTGTCACCACCCACAGAGTCACAGGGGGACAGGCAGGGCTGGGCTGGGCATGGCAGGGNAATGGGAAATGCATGATTAACCTGGCAGAAAATAAAGCACCATGCAGTGTGCTGGATGGATTTGAGAAAACAAAACNGCTGTCACACCAAATCCTCACTCCAGTGCCTCTCCTGAGAATGTGCCCTCTTATTCTGCATTATATATGAAAAAAACCTTCTAATTTGGCAAGGTGACACCTAAAAACCACCTAAATGACATATTNAAAATGTACAAACCCAGTGTCACAGCTCACAGTGTGGTGTTAGTGCTCCAGTGGAAGTTCAGGTGTCCCTCCTCACCATTAGGATGGTCTGCAGGACAGAAATCTGCTCCTGGTCACATCTCCATTTTGCTGCTAAAGGATCTTTATCAGCAGCACTGGTGCTGAGAACTGCCAAAGTGGGGACAGGCCCTGCTATTTTAAATCCCTTTTTTAATGGGACATTTCTCTTTGGCCACATCTGATGTGTTCCCCACCAGCACAGGGCTCACAGTTTCACCAAGCCATCCCACCCCACAGTAAATCATTATCTCAATCAACCCAATAAAACCTGCAAAAAAACTGCAAAAAAAAGTGCCCAAACCTGAGAATATCAGCCAGAAACTGTTTTCTGGCAGCTGGGAATTTTCAGTGGCACTGGTTGTGTTAGTTTAACCTCTGCTCTTGTTAATTTATTCTCCCTTTCCTCTTTGCTCTCTTAATTGCAGATCTGAAAACAAAAAGAAAAGCAATAGCAAGGCCAAGAAACAAAAGGAGGCATTGGCAATGGTTCTGTGTACTCACCCTTAATCCTGCTTCTCTGGAGGGATAAAACATCCTCTTCTGGAGCTGGNTCCATGTTAAATGCATTCTTTAAAACTTAATTTCAACATACACTGCTATCAGCTCTTCTCTCTTTATTGATCTGCCACACCCATTTATTTATTTATTATTATTTATTGATCTACCACACCCTGCCATTATGACACAAATATTTCAGTTTAAGGTTGCTTAATGTCATCAGGAATTTTTAGTTCAATTAGTTTCTCTTAGTAACCTCTAAGTTCCAATTTCTTGATAATTTATATTAATGAAGAAAGCCATNTTGTTGGAACAATAAATATATAAAAACAAAAAAATACAATTTAAGCATACAAAAAAAAAATACAGTGTCAGTATACCAATTTTATATCATTTAGGTACTTCAGATTATTTTTCAGTTCTTCTCTATGATTGTTATGTTCACTCCTGCTCTAAAAACAAACCTTGGAGCTATTTCAGAGTTTGAATAGCACCAGTCTCAAACAGCCAAGCACAAACAGTTGTTTGGCTGATTCGTGGAGGGGCTGTGGGGAATTTTTCTTTCCTCTCTTAACAAACAAATCTGAGTGAAAAAAACTTCCTGAGTGACACCTGCAGCCCTGAGAACAGCACAGAGCCAAGACTGGTTCAGGCACCTCACANAACTCTCAAGGCTTGGCTTTTCTCCTTCTCTTGCACACACCTTTGCACTTGTATCTTCATGCATATACTTGTGAGAGAAACAAAACACAGAAAGCACTGCAAATCTTGATTCTCCTGCTCCTTAAAAATGCCAAATTGCAAATGCTCTTACTGTGCCTTAGAACTGGTCAATTTACTTAGTATTTATTAATGAAAAACACTAACAAAGACAGGCATGGGTTTGAATCCACATTTGAGAAGGAAACAGGCCAAGAGCTTCTCAAATGATGAGAAATTACTGAACCAGTTCAAACAAAACCTGCNCACCCTTGAGGCAGTCCAGCCAAAAGTCCCTTTAAAAGCTCTGGGAGTGCTCAGTACCTGGCAATTTCCAGCCAGTTTTCCAGAAGGAATCAGCATCCCAAATGCATAAAATCCACCTATGAATGGCCATTAAGACATGTAAAAACATTAAGACTTGCAGGANGCCAAAAATCCCTTCAGAGGAAAGAAGTTCCACTGCTTGGAGNGGTATTGACAAAATCATAGGTTTTAACAAAGTAAATATGATGTGCTGGGAGGAATAATCATGCAAAGCAGTACACAGAAAATGTTTAGTGTAGTTATCCTTCACTTTCTGCCCTCCTGTTGCTTCACAGGGCACCTCACAGAGCCAGCTGCAGTTTAAAATGCATGAAGATGNCATTACTCATCAGGCTAGCCTTTACATTAAAGAAGAGGCTGAGCAAACTACAAACCTGTTTTCCATCCTGTCCTCTGGGACAACTCCACTGCTTTCACCTGCCTGAATTGCCTAGTGGGCTCTTAAATGCATTTTGTGGCAAAATTTTATGTGCACACCACACTCTGAAAGAGGGCCCTGGTNTCCACAGGCAGCATTTCAAGCTTCCCCAGATTCATAACTCACCTGGGTTTTGCTGCTTGGAAAGAGCATCACTTCCAGCCTGAGCACTCTGTACAGGTCTTACCCTTCCCCTCCAGGAATGGGAATTTGGGGAAAGCAAGCCCTGGGGAGCCCAACCAAGCTGCAGTTTGGTGAANAGGATCCCCATTTCAAACCCCTGCAGCAGGGAGATGAAACAGCTCTGGAACAAGGGCTAGGGGTTTTTTTTAAATCTTTACAGAGAGAAAATTTCCAAGCTCTCTCGTGTTTTTCTGCATTAGCCTCCAGCTTCTCCCTTGCAATGCTGATAGATAATAAATTACAGTACTAAATGCTTCCAGAAGGATGACAGGGAAAGGAAATTGTAATGGGTCCATCAGCTATTTTCAAAGTTTTGGGCAGAGCTTTTGTAGATTTTTTTTTTGTTTGCTTTTCTTAGCTTGGTCAAAGGAGTGACAAATTAATTATTTGCATAACTGTTCCCATAGAGCAGGCATGGTATTTTAGTTAACCTGACAAAAGGCACCATCTGGCCCAGAGGAACAATTTGTTTCATCACAAGCATTATGAGAACAGTTGAGAGAAAATCCTAATTAATACACAAGGCAAGTCCAATTTTCAAACCACTTTTCTAGAATTTATCAGATAGGAATTTAAAGTAAGGATGGCACACTTGGTGCAGTCNCTTGAATACCAACAACCTGAAATGTTTTCCCAGTTCAGAAGTATGACACAGCAGCTGAAATTAAGGAACAAGTTTGACTAAAAATTCCAGATATGTTTATTTCCTGTGGGATTTTAATGCCAGATCTTATATCTGGATTTCCCCCTAATTTTATCTCCCATTCCTTTCAGGATTCTTTTTAATTATTTTCAAGTTGGCATTAACACTCCTTCCTGCTGTAATAACAGTTCTATTTCAAGTGAGATTTTAGTTTTGGGATCAGTCTTCAGAAGACAACACCTCTCAGAAAGTGCATCACATACAAATAAAAATAGAAAGATGCAGAGCTTAATCTGAAATTTCAATAAGAATCCTGCAAAAACCAAAACCAAACAAAAATCTTACATTGTGAAACAGATTCCCAGATTAAAAAAAAAATAAAAATTGACAAATAAAACTATTTTAATTTAAAGGTAACTTGTTAAGGTGAAGAATATGCTTGTGGGNTTTTGTGTCCACCTTCCTGCAAAACAAAGATTTAAAAGCTCTTCCTTTTTACCTAACTTTTATTCACTTTGAGACAAACTGGTTTTGCTNATGACATGGGGCAGGCAGTGATTTTGTCACACACAGATTCTATCTCCTACTTCTACAGCAGACAAAATTCATGACAGATGATATTTTCTGCTTTTCCTACAGGAAAGATGAAGTGAAAATTATTTTCCCCCCAACTTCTCCTCCAGGGAGCAGGTGGCTGCTTTGGACCTGGCAGCTGATGCTATTAGCCTTTATAAAGTAACACTGATTTTTCTGTGATCTAAAGGATGGCTGCACTTTCCCCCAGCATTCCTCTGTGATGTCCCACCTCTGCTGGGTTTGCCAGCAGTGTAAGGTTTGGGTTTTTCCTCCCTGGNAAGGAATGCAGGTTATTAGAAAGGTGTAAGAGAAGCAAATTAATGAAATCAAGAGGCTGAGTCACTGAGATGTGCTGTGTGCTACCAGTGCTCAGGGTCTGGGGCCACAGCTGCCACAGGCAAAAACCCATTCTGGGGTGAAAGAATGACAGAAATGACAGAAAACAGACAGAACTTGCAGCTTTGAAACTGGAAACCAGAGAAATGCAGGTGCTGAGAAATCCCATGCTTCAAAAGGATGCAATGGGCAATAGTGATTGAGAATCACACAATAATTAGTGATTAATAAAAACACTTGCTCTTGAGAGTGTTAACAGTGACAGAAAGATTAGAGCAAAAATCAGGAGTATGACACTTTGGAACAGAAATGGGACTGGAANAGCATTGCAAAGCTTTGGAAAAGACAAGAGCAAAAGACAGAGAGCACAACTCAAGAATATTCCCAAGAAATAAAAAAGCAGGTATTGACTGAATAGAAAATATCTGTATAGCCTTTAGAAACATGATATAATGAACTGTTAATTCTAACAAAACTTCTTTCCCACTGCAAGATTACCCCAGGGAGACCACATCACATTCCTGGGGTGCTGTCTCAGCTTCCTCCTCTGGATCCTCCCAGCCCCAGCCTCACTCCCTGACTTGGCTCCTGTGCCAGCAGGCTCTGCTACAGCCCTGGCTCACCAAACACTCACCAATATCAGTGCCAGACACAATCTCCATCTCCTTTCTTCATAAATCCAATCCCTCTCCTCTGCTCCTTACACTGACTTTGGGAGTTNCTCACTGACTTCTGTCTGCAATTTGTCTGTGTCTCTGCTCTGCCCATNTACTCTGGTGGCTCCCAAGTGCTTTTCTCACAGGATTTTTGCCAGTNCTGTCCTCAGTTAATGCACCTGGCAGACCCAGCATTGCCTGCCACNTTCAGAATTCAGAGACTTCATGTCTGAAGTGGCTTCTGGAGTGTGTGTTTCACACACTGTGCTGAAACTCTTTAATAAAACAGCCAGAGCATTCACATAATTAAAGCTAATGTCACTTCCAGGAGGTTTCCAAGTCAGAGAGATTGGTTTTACAGCAGGCACTCACAGTGTTCCAACCCCATTCTCCCTTCCCAGGATGTGTGTTCATACCTGTCCAGAAACCCATGGCTTGCTTTTAACCTAAATGCATTTTTCCTCTCCACCATTTCCCAAGCCTGTAAATCTGTTCATTACCTGGCACAANTTATTGCCTTGCACTGTTCAGCAGCCTTTGGGCACTATTTCTGGGTTCAGACCTCTTTTTAACCCTTCACCTCCTTCTCAGAGTCACTGCAGCCAAAACACAGAAACTTCCATGGTTATTGTCACTGTTCCAGAGATGGCACTCCATCCACTGCCATGGCTGAAAACAGGGATTCACACTTTCTCTTTTAACTCTGCTTTTGACTCTGCAGTTTGTTGCTTATATAATGCTACTGGGTAGTATTATAGAAGCATTATATAGTATTAATTATATAGTATTAATTATATTATGTTATGTTATGTTATGTTATGTTATGTTATGTTATGTTATTATATTATATTATATTATATTATATTATATTATATTATATTATATTATATTATATTATATTATATTATATTATATTATATTATATTATATTATATTATATTATATTATATTATATTATATTATATTATATTATATTAATACAATACTTATATAAATATTGGAGATGTGGGAACAAGGACACAGAAAATAGAAGGCAGAAGAACCTCCTGATCAGGTTCACATCACTTCCTGTGCACAATGTAACAAACAAAAGTTATGTGGGGCACCAAGGGGCAAAATGTGGGACCTGCAGGACATAAATTTGATCCTGCCCTGATTTCCACCATGAGGTGGGGAACACACACANAGCAGGGCTGCTTCTTTCCATCAGCTCAGTGTTTATGGGCTGGCTGGAAAAGAATCTCATCCATTATTTACAAACATTGATCCTAAGCAAGTCATTCAATTCATAACCATGAATTACCTAAGAAAATAGAGTGTTTATCTCATTTTTTTTCTCTCCAAAGAAAATNAGGTGTTTAATTATTGATGGGATTTTACAGTCAAATTCAGCAAACAGGTCCTTAAGTTAAGAAAGGGGGACAGAGATAATTACCCATTGTACAGTTAAACANTGTCAATAATGATCCCAGTGCTTACTGCATTTCTTAATGTAAGGAAGTAAGAAATAAAGGCACATTTCATACAAGCCAAACAGTCCTTCATTCCAGTCTTTTCTGTATTTCCAGGTGGGAAATGGGCAGTGGAATACTTAAAGAACAAAACAATAAAGCAGCCCAGGCCCAGATCTCTGCCCTGGCCATGCACCCTGTGCTGAGATGATTCTACACAGTATCTACAACATAAACTAATGAGCAGATCAAGAGTATCCAGGGATGAACTCTGCCAAAGCACTGCCTCTCAAGGACTCTTTTAGATAATACTTTTTTTTTTTCCTTCAATCCTGGTCACTTACAAATTCACACAGCCCCAGTTTGAATTTCTTGGATTTTTGGCTGCCCCCAATTTCTGGTTATCCTTAACCTGTAAACATTGTCATCTTCATTTTGTCATATATAGCCAAGAGTGCACACAGCTGTTCTGCTAACACATTCCTCTGATGAATCTGTTGCCTTTGCAGTCCTTAAAATGTCAGCTTTTTCATGACTGCAATNTTTTTTACCCCATTAAAAAAACTTACAGCTAACTATTAATTTTTTATGGGTTATCAGTTACAATCCATTTACACCCAGGCAAAGTGCAACAGTTTATAAAATTGTGTGTTGTGTGGTAGGTGACTGATGGGATGCTGCAACCTATTAAGCAAAAAAATATTTCCCTTAGTCTGCTCTTCTGAAATTATTCTTGCAGCTGAGGAAGTGAATGGCCAGGGCAGAGCCTGAAGGTTGGAAGGACAGGTGTCTGCCAGTAAAGGCAGGAGATTCTCTTTGAAATGGAGAGTGGAAACTCCTCCCTCCAAATTATTATTTTAATTGTGAAATTAAGGAGCTCTCAGGCAAAGATATGGGAATTAGGAATAACAGTTCTTTCCTAGGAAAATTAAACTAGCAATGCAGTATTACACAGAACAATCCCAACCCTGCCAGAGTCAGAATCCAAGCTGACACCCGTCAGTCAGTCAGGTGTTGGCACAGTCCCATTCAATGGTGGCTGCATCCTCCTGCAGTGGCAGATGTGGTTCAGCTGGAGCAGTGCTCCTGGAGAAGGTGCAGTTTCCTCTGAAGCTCCAGGGATGATGTGGAAAGGTCTGGCTTTCCTCTGGAATCCAGTGGAAAGAAGGTNCCTTGGTGTCCCAAATCTCAGTTTTTATCTGGGTAGGAAAGGCTTGGCTNCTCCCCTGGCTGGAGCATCTCCCAGTGGGATGATGTAATTTTATCAGTCATGCAGTGGGACTGAATGGGCCAGCAGCAGATGATATCTTCCTGGAGGGAGGATGGGCTGTGGGAAGATAAAGATGATTGCCCAGCTGGTTTAAAGATGGCCCATGAGCAGATAATGTGTGCCAGGAGATCAGGGTCACTGCCCCACTGGGTTAACAGGTGGGACAGAATTCACATTGCTGGGCACAACAACCCAAACACCAACTCTGCCCACAGGGCTGCCAGGATCACTGCTGCACAGGANATCCCTCTGGAAGGAAGGATAACATGCTGGGTTTGGAATGGCAGGCATGCAAGGGGAAGTGACAGCCAAATCCCAAAGGCAGGCTGCAATGCAGAAAAGAACCTGGCAGTACTTTGAAGTCTCTAACCCAGTGCTCTGGAGCTTTAATCTGAGTGAAGGGTGCTTTTAGAAGGACAGAGTGTGGGTCTGATTCCTCAGCTCAGGGGACAGTGAGAAAAGAATGTGTTCACATTTCTTAGGGACTCAGGGCTGCTCCAGGATTTAATCCAAAAACAGAAATATCAAGAACTTTACCAAACTATTCAAGGTGGTCAAAACCCTCTTCATGTTGGCTGGAGCCTTCTCTGACCTCTTCTCTGCTCCATTTCACATTTTTGGCTCATCTGTGTCTTCACAGTTGTGTAATTTGAAAAGCAAGGCTGATTTTCAATTGGGAAAAGATTCACACAGAAATCTTTCTTCTTGCCTCAATCCTCTTTTGAAGCCATCCCAAGACAATCCTGGGCCATGGGATAAAGAAGCCTGTCCTTGTGTCTCTGTCAATGAAACACAAAATCCAAAGAGCAGGTGCCTCCATACATTTGCATCAATAATGTTTGAAATTATTTCTCTTTCTATTAATATCTTGTTAACTGCAACACTTTGACATTGCTTCTGGAAGCTGCTGCATTGCAAATAACCCAATGAATTCTTAACTAAATGAGAGCAGAGACAGTAAAGTCATGTTGTTTGCTTTGTTTCCCACCCTGTTTCATCAATCATTANTACACATTACCTGTAAATCTGTTACTTTCATAAAAGCCTTTTATTCAGGACTTTGGGGATTTATTTTGAGAAGTTACTAAATTTAGAAACTGACTGTCTGCCCATGTAATTTTTTTAATTTACCAAAAAATCCTCTTTTGTTCACACAGAGGGGGAAAAGTAGAAAAAAANCAGTAGGTAACTGAGTAACACAGCACCTGGGGAAGGATGTTGGTTTAAAAAGCCCATCCCTGCTCTCCTCTGCATTTAGGCACAACCACCTTGATTAGAGGTGTGAAATGCATTTTGATGGAAGTATTTTTTATAGGAAGTATTTTTNATAGGAAGTATTTTTAATAGGAAGTATTTTCCCCTAGTTTTAGGGTTTGTATCATTTTAGGTGTTCTTTCCCAGCTAAACAAAAAGGTTCATATAATGCATGGGCAGATTTACTTAATGTCATTGTAGATATGGGTTCTACCATACCTTAAATATCACTAAAAATAGAACAGAGCAGTAGAGAAGTTGTCTTTAAGTGTTGTAACATCTCATGGGAATGCTTGAGAGAAGGAAGAAGTACAAAATTCACACTTGGTATTCACAGCCTNTTCATTACACATTTCTAGAAACGTGCCCCCCCCCCAATCCTTAATTAAAAAGAAAGCTGAAAGAGTAGGAGGAACAAAAATGTTCTCCACTTCAATGACACTATTGGAAAATAATTATTTCCAAACTGCTTATCTGTTAAAAAAAGCTGGCGAGCCACCAGGATCTTGATTGCTGTAAGCAATTTTATAACTGCTCCACACAGATAAATTTAACAAAGAAATTAATTTCAGCCTCATAATAAGTCTCTTCTCATTACCAAAATGCCTGCATTCTGTCCTGGTTTAAGGACAGGTGTCTGCCAAAAAATGCAGCTTGAAATGGAGAGTGTAAACCCCCTCCCTCCAAATTATTATTTTTTGAAATTTCATTAATTTTAATATATTAGTTTTTAAATTATATTTATATTTATATTTATATTTATATTTATATTTATATTTATATTTATATTTATATTTATATTTATATTTATATTTATATTTTATAAATTTTGAAATGAAGGGGCTCTCAGGCAGAGATATGGGAATTAGGAATAATAGTTCTTTACTAGGAAAATTAAAATACAAATGCAGTATGACAAAGAACAATCCCAAAGCACTGCCAGAGTCAGAATCCAAGCTGACACCCTGATATTCTTTTTCTCAATAACAGAATTATTCTGTTCATCAATTTTGCTTCCTTGGCATAATCTCACCTACAGTTTTGCAGATGTTTAATGCAGAAAANAAGCTTTCTTTGCTCTTGAACTTCTCCACAGAACATGAAAANCCTCCCCTAAGATTTTTTTGGCTATAACTACATGTGTCTGATTTTTAACCTAACCTTCCTGACCTATCTCATCAAAGATGGTTTTTTTTTCCATTGTTCCTTTCCCTGTTTCCACAGCAACCTTTCCACAACTCTCACTAAGGTTTTTTCCCTGTTTNCTTCTAATTCTATAAGGAAACCACGAGTTTTGTTTTGTTCTTTGTGTTGTGACAACTGAAGAGAGATTTTTTTGTTTTATTTGTGTCTTAAACCAAACCAAGGATTCCCCTACAGTGGTCACCTCCATCTCTTCTGCAGCAATTAGATGGTTTAGTGAAACTTCTTTCAAATGAGCAGATTGCCCACAATCATACCTTTCCTCTTTTTTTTTTTTTAATTATTATTTTTTGTTTGTTTGTTTTGTTTTGTTTTTGTTTTTTGTTTTTGATCATGGTCTGATCTTCAAAGTCATGGACAGTTTGTCCAGTTGGGATTTTTGCTCAGCAAGTCCAAATACTTGTGCAGCTTTTCAAAACCCATATAAAAACTATGGACAGTAGAAAACTTTCTCCTGTCAGTTACTGTAGATATTTTCTTTATCTTCATAACAGTAATACCTGTTTAAACACCTTTCCTTCTAACTCCAAAGCTTATCTGCTCTTGAAAATTGAATTACAATACCTCAGCTGAATAATTCTCATGAAAGTTAACACCTGTCCATCAAAAATAAAGGTACTTTTAGACATTTTAGGTTGAATTTCTTGGTAACCTTTTTTCCCATATAAGCTAATTTTAAAGAATTTTCCTGGTTGAATTGTATTGCTGCTTTCTTCAGCTCCTGGATTATANAGAGATAAGTAAAGTCATTTCTTTCAACAATAACATCAGATCTAGAAATAAGCTTAAGGTTAAATAAATTAGTCTCAAAACCACTGGTCCTTCATTGGTGCCAGATCAGGTCAGTTCAAGGCACTTAATTTGCTTTGGCTTTCAGTTTTAAATCAATCATTCCCAAAGTTCATAGTCATTACTCTTGTAACTTTTTTTTAGNTAATAATGAAAGACACAATGACAATTAGATCTAAAATAAAAAAAGCTTAAACATCCTAAAGCCTTCTCATCTCATTATGCAAATTAGACAACATGTTAATAACAACACATCCCACTTCAGTAACATGACTTGACTTTGTACTTAAGTCATTTCAACTCCATTAATTATGTAGAAGGTGGAAAAGTCAATTTAGGTCATAGTCAGGTAGCACACACATATGGAAATACACAATAAGGAATACCTGTGATAGCAATCAAATCAAATTTCCAATGTATAAAAAAATGTATTTTCATTTAAGGAAAGGGGTTTTCTGTTAGCTTGTGTTTATACAAACCCAAAAATAGATCAAAGGAGCATTTGAACTTTCACTTAAATAAGCTGCAAAAGCTTTTCATAAACAAGGGCTTAAACTGAAAAGTGTCAATCAGTCCTGCAGCAATATGATAATTTTTTTAGGTTGAAATGCAATAAAAAATCTCTTACACTACCAAAAAAATATTTTCAATATAGATATGAGGATAAAGTGCTAAAATATGGGGCTAAAATTGANTTACAATGCCTTCCTGAAGGCCTCACAGATGTAAACCAGCTCAGTTTTAGTCCTGATCTCACTTTTCAGCTAATATCTCTGTGAGATTTTGAATTCATACAGACAATGATGGAATGCAGGTGACCCACAGGCAGCTGAAAGTGAGGAACAGAATCAACCACCCTAAATCCACACACTGCTCACAGCCCAGAGCAGCTCCTGGGACACCAAAAACCCCTTTTGCTGTGTTGAGCTACAATGAAAATTTCCAGTGTCTGATTTCTCTGCCAGCTTTATTGATCTCCTCTTAGTTTTGATGCTACCTCAGGAGGTTTTCAATTTGCTTCTCATCTTATTCAGCATCTGCACAAAGATNTTGACATGATTGAACTATAACTGANGCACCATTATGAAAACCTCTCTCCAATGTTACTTTTGTTCCACTTTTGTCAGAATTCCTGCCTGGTGCCAGCACCTCACTCACCCTGCTTAGAGCTTCTGATGTGGAGTGAACCCAGGTTTTCAGTACCACAAATGCTTTTACAAATAAGAACATCTTTAATATTGCCATTAAAATCTACTCCCAATAACTCTGAGAGGATGGTGTCTTTACCATGGATTGCCAAAGAAAAAGAAATAAGGACACATTCTCAATAAGATCCTCTGTAGGTTTATATAATTTCTTAGTGGGACAGATTTGCAAAGAAAAAAAATATTATGAGAGTAAGTGTCCATAAACTTCTTTTTACCAAGTTACTGTGTTATCACAGGATTTGGTCACTGAAATTCCACCTGAAATTCTTCATTTTCCTTCCCTCCTACTCTACATCTGAGTCTGAACTCTCCACAAGGCCAAAGAAACTGGGAATACATATTCAGCAAAGGAGCCAAAGACAACATCCTTAAAAGCTTTGGAATTTTAGGAGGCTGAGAAAACTGGTTTAGGCCAGTCCTTGAGTTGTTCCAAATTTCTGTGCAAGTCACTGGTTTTTTAAAGGCCATGAACTCTTTACTTTTGTTATTTGTGTAAATCACACACACACATCCTGCTCCATGTGAACTCCAAGAGACCTTTATTTCAACAACTCCCTGGCTGAGCCAGAGGAAAGAATACCCAAAGGGACAAAGAAAACCATTCCACATCAATTGTTAACAACAGGAGAGTAATGGTTAAGCAGTTGTGCTTATTTTTTTTTTTTTT
>OAMK01000058.1:102181-120181 GCA_900205225.1 Saxicola maurus maurus | reverse complement strand
CACTCCCCAGCACCCCAGCCCAGGAGCCGAGGCAGGTGTGAACATTTCACCCATCTTCATTGAATACCCAGCCCTGGGCCTTCCTAGCACTGCCCAGAACTGAAGTCAGAGTGGCACACATAGCCCAAACTGCTCTGCTCCTGGAAAGTGGTGTTTGAGTAACACCCACAGGACATTNCAGAGAACCATTAGCTGTGCCTGGTTCTTCATGTATACTGCATTTCCTCAGGACACTTACCACAACACAGTCAGTAAACCTTTTGGAATTATTTTTTTAACATATTAAAAATTTTGCATCACAACAAAAGTTTGGAACAGTTCTCCTCTGGCTACAGAAACTGCCCTTTCCCTGGATCCAGGAGCCATGGAGAGTCTTTCTGAGCCCTGATCAGAGGGGCCAGGGGGAGGACACCCCACCTTCCAAGAGCAGAAGGGATGTGTAGCAGAGGCTGGTTTTATCAGGGTAACTGCCTCCAACAAATTTATGTCAGGACATTCATTTGCAAAATTCAGATGGTTCTGGTTCATCCACCTTTCCCAGTGGAAGTGTTCCATAGTGTATAAACACCCACATATTTGTTTATACACATCTCTTCTGCAGACAGAGAGGAGCCTGAAGGCTGGGGCTGTTTTTGAAGCAGAGGAAAGCTGAGTCAAGTCTGCACTCCAGGAACAGCAGGATTCTGACCCACACTGGTGCCTNACCTCCCCACAGGTCACCCTGCACACTCAGCTGCTGGGCTACACCAACACTGGCTGCAGCTACTTCTTGGAACAGAACAGCTGAAAAAGCTTCAAGTTCAATTAACTTGCTTCCATTTCATTTATNTATCTTGAACGAAAAAAAAACCATTAAGAACTGTGACCCAATTATTTCATACATAAAAGGAGCCTTTGTAGCAGGTGTAATATTCCTAAGAGGTGGTTAATGAGAAATGTACATCAGAGCTTAACTGGGATGAGGCTTTGATGTTGGCTGGATTACCTGTTGTGGCACTGAAGAGAAAGATCTCAAAAGAGAGGGAGCAGGCATTGCATCTCTGCTGGGGGATGGGACACAGAGCCAGGTTCCCCCAGCCCTGCCCATAAACCCCAACCCACCTGAGCTAACCATGGGGAGCTTTGGCCCCAGGGGGTTTGTTTCAGCACCAAACCCTGTCAGGTTACCCAGTCCTTAAGGTAAAATAAACAACATTCACAGCTGAGGTGGAAATAAAATACACGATAAAAAAACAGTCTCTGAAAAATATAAATTACGTTTTTAGTTTCTCCAGCACAATGAACTCACCTGAACCAAGAGGATGTAAACAGATTTCTCAGAAATGTAACNTTCAGAAGAGTTGCTTTGATCAGCCAGTCTTTAAAAATGCACAGTGACAGGGGATATGTGTGTGAAGGCCATTTGATCAGGATAAGCACAGCACTACTGCACAAAATCATCCTGGTTAGCCAAGGCACCAACAAAATCTCCTTCTCCTTTCCAAAAGCAGAGGGAACTTCTGCCTTGGGCTCTCCAGCTTGCTTAAACTTAACTCTGCCAGTTTTCTTCCTATTACTTGACTGGCACAGTGAGAGTCCTCTCACTTTGATTTGTTGTAGCCACAGGAATGGGAGCAACTGGAAATTCATGTCTTTGTGCATATAGCAGTAACCACAGCAGGAAACTCATCTTTACAATAAAACCTNTCCAAATGCAGAATACAAAATGGCCACATGCTTCACATGAAGAGGTAAATGACTGAAAACTGTAACAGACAAGAAACTGTACATCTTTTTTTTTTTTTAATACTGTTTGAAGAGCCTACAAAACCCCCTCCAAAACACAGCTTCCTATTGCTGCATCAGAATTAATATTTTTCAACTGCAACAGCATCTGAAAGGCTAAAAGTGTTTTCTTGTTTCAGGCTCACAAGTGATTTTCATACTTGAGTACATCACCACTGTTTGACAAGGGAACAGAAGCATTTTCTGAGTGAGCATCTGGTTCCCTGTGTGACAAATGCACCAAGCCACCAGCCCCCAGGAGAGCTGCTAGGGCTGCCATGCTCCAGGACAGCTCCTGAGAAAATGACCCAAACCTGTGCATTATCCCTGCCTGCACTTGAGCCTGGCTTAAATTCAGCTGAGTTTGGGAGGGCTGTGCTTGCTGAAAACAGGAACAGAATATTAACACCCACAGGGCAGCTGAGATTTAAATCTTAAAATAAACAATAATTGATGGCATAGGGGCAAGGTGCAGGAAGGGGGGAAAAAAAAGAGGAAAAGAAATGAGCTTTTTGCAGCAGAATATGATGAAAAAGTTGCCACTGAAGCATCAGCTTGAAACACCCACACCTGCCCTGTCAAGCCCTGCTTAGGAACTGCACACAGAAGTGTCTGATATTGTACTCATCCTGGACAGGGCTGTCCAACAAAAACCTGAAATGTGTGTGTTGATTTTTCACTGCAACAGGAACCTGCTTCCATCTGTTTCTCACTGTATTTGAATGATTCTTGCATAGATGTCTCTTTCCTGTGGTGCAGGGCAAGAAAAAGCAGTNTGAAACAGAGAGTACCAGAATTAAAATCTGCCTTTAGGTACATGGTTTCCAGCAGTACTGCAGATTTCCTACACAGTTCAAACCCAGTCTAGACACCAGTGCTCTGCAGAAGCAGATAATAAATAATAATAAATAATTTTGCAAAAAGTACTCTTTGATGCAATAGCTCTTCACCAGCTTCAGCACAAAGTCATCTGCATTAATTTGTGGCTGTTTAACATAAAGGCATTTTAATTTGACTTAGCTGACTTCGCAATGAGGCAGAAAAGATCACTGCATGATCCATTCCCCAAGAAGGAGATGGCACAGCTTTCAGCACATGGAAAACAAGAAGCTGATAAGAAAATGAGGGGAAAGGCAGCATTATCTGAAGCACTGCAGCTGCTCTTGGACTGGACAAATATATTCCATGCCAACTGCACTTCAGCTCTCTTTTCCAAATGCTCCTCAAACTTCCTGCACCTCCACGACAGCAGCCTCAAGAATGGGCATAATCTGAGGCCCTACAGTCATTCCCCCATCTCTCCCCAGAGCATTTGTCACTAGAAACTCAGGATTTATACATATATACATATATATAAATACATATACATATATATATATATATATGCACCTTCCCACTCAGTACTCACCTTCCACATCCTGCAAGAAGCAAGGCAAACACCCAATTTTCAAATGAAATGATTTGACATGCATTCTTCTTTCCTCCCCCANCAGGTCAGTGCTCTATACACCAAATAAACCATTTGGCAGCTGTAAAACTACAAAAACCTCAAGCACTGACATATTTTCCTCCTGTTTACCTTTCTATTTTCCTTTCTATCTGCCTTAAAAAAGGGAAAATGTAGTTTACAGAAATGGTTTAGCTCTGTACCATTTTCCAGATTTTTAGGTGCTTGACTTCATAACATTAAAGGTGATTCCTTTCATGCCCATGTTCTTTGTGTCCACTTACAATTATATATTTGGAGCATTCATGGTTAGGATGTTGCTATNAATGCATTACCTAGCTCCAAACATCTACAAATTACAACTCATATTTTCAGGCCATCTCTTTTAAACAAACCAAAACACTATTTTATGAGGCACAATTAAAAGCCATCACATCTGACAAANGTGATAAATCTATAATCACAATCTTGATATAATTAAAACAGAAAAATTGACATGAAAAACTGATACCCAACATCCTTGATAATCTCTAAATTATGCAGCAGCTTTTAATNGTTGTTTAGTAAAGCTTGCACTTCTGCTTAAAAATGAATTAATTTTGCAATGCAATAAATTTGAAATTAAACACCACACACCAGGCAGGAGCAAAAGGTGATTCAGTGAGCAGAAAGCCCCAGGCTACTTCCAGCCACTTTTCCTGAGGTGCTTTTGAAATGAGGNTCCTGCAGGAGCTGCAGGAATACCAGAGCTGGTGCAGGAGGTGANCATGAACAGCACAGATCAACTTAAAATGCATGTGTGATTCCTTCTGGGAAGAAATGGAGTAGTAATTGAATTTTTCTCTGCACACAGAGCCTTTATACAGCCCCCCTCTAATAGGAAAAATCTAATTTAAGACAATTTGAGTGTTTCCTACTTGCAAGGAAACATACTTGACATGAGTTTAAAGAACAGCACGTGGTCTTCAGCAGCAGGAGGAAGGAGACTCCAAAGTTTAAGGGAATAGCAATGTTTTAGGAAGGGAGAACTCCACTGTACACCTANGACAGCACCATCCATTCAGACTTACCTGTTCAACAATTACTGAGCAGTCTGAGGCAGAAATTTGCCTCCCTTCTCCAGGACACCTGCAGGAGCTCTTAAAGATGTTTATGGACACCTTGGTGCCTGTAACCCCCAGAAAATATATTTATTGCTTTTCCTGTGCTGCTCTTGAGCTGCAGCCTGAGATGTGCACAGGAACAAAGGAGTGTGTGGGTCACTGTGCTGCTAAACCATCAAACCCAGAGCACAGAAATGTGTTACTGTACAAAAACACACAGAAAATACAGTACATAATATGTGTGTGTATGCATATAGGATAAAACTGGAGGGNAAAAATCCTGGAGCAAGCAAGGAAACAATTTCTCAGGAGGAGAGACAACAAGTTGGATGAAATGAGTGTTAGGATGAGGAGGAGCTGGTGTCCATGTGGAAAAGAGAGCATGAAACAGAGTTTGCAGTGAGATGGCAAACTGAGACATATTTATGATGTGCTACAGCTCCCAGGCTGGCTCCTGGCAGAGCAATTTGCAGAGCAGCTCTCAGGGCACAGGATTCCTGCTGAAGGAGCTGCAGACACCCCCAGAGCACCCCAATTTCAGCTGCCAGAAAAGCTGTGCCAGTGAGCACACAGGGACACAAACAGCCTGGCACACACTGCAAGCTCTTCATTAGAGCTCTTCCCTCTGCATTCAGGGAAGGGCTCCCATCTGCTTCTGCACTGCAAACCCTCATGGGCTCTTGCTGAGCCAGGACAGAGCAGATTTACCTCACAGTGTCTGGAGTATGAATTTATTCCAGGCATCCATGGGCCAGGAGGACCAGAAGAACCAGAGGAGAGATCCTGCATGCTCCAGAAAAAGCCTTTTCCAAGGTGCCAGGTGGGTTTCCCTCTGTGTCCCTGCATGGGACAGGAGTGCCAGGCACAGGTTTGATCCCCACAAGTGTCACAAATGATGGTCACAGGGTGTGCAAACCCTGCCTGAGGGTTCCCCAGCCCGAGGGAAGGAGCAGAGGTAACATCCTGCTTCATCCTTCTGCCTCCTAACAGCCAAGGAGAAAGAGACATTTGTGCAGAGTTAGTGGGGAAAGTCTTAATCCAGAGCAAAGGTATCTCAAGGATAAGTGTGGGAGATCTGGGAGCAGGGGAGTCATTTGTTCTTCACAGACAATTATTGGCTATGAATCATTTACAGGGAGGATAATGAGACACTGGAGAGTGTGATACTGAATTAAAAATTATAGTCTTGATCTTTATCCTTTTCCATTTTCCACCTTAATAAAATTGCATGGGATTTTCCTAGCTAGGAGAAGCCCTTGCTGCTAATTAAATTATCTTTAAACATTTGCAGGTAAGACTAAAACATTTGGAGACCTAAAACAGAAGGAGAAGGCAGCAGAATAACAAGCCTCTACCAAGGCACTGTTATTTCATGTTTTTGTAGCTACCAAATGGTAGTTTGGATTTTGGCTTGTAGATTTTTCATGTAATCCTGTAATTCTTTAGTGTATAACTCTAAACTCCATATATAGTGTTAGCTGCTGTCTTCACATTTCAGTCAGACTCAACAATTCCTCTCTGGGCTGGGAATCAAGGACACATCAAGTTCAGGGCAGCAAACTTGGGGTAAATTACCTCATTACCTGAAGCTGTAATTGGAAGTTTAACCCCCAATATGCAAATGGACCAAATTAATAAAAGAGTGAAAACCTGTGACACATCTATTTTTGAGTGTAGCCACTGGGGGGCTTCACCTGCTCTCAGTAAATAAAACCACTTTTTATTCTCTTCATTTTGTCTGGCCTCTGTTTTTAGATAGTCCCAAAATCCATCAAAATCCATTTCTACATGAAAGGCAGGCCAGGTTTCTCAGATGTATTTTCTGTTGGGATGCACTGTCTGGAAGCTGTCTCTTATACACATCTAGATGTGTATAAGAGACAGACTTTATGGCAAGCTAGCACATTTCTGGTAAAGACAAAATATCATGTTCTTTGGAAGGGAGCAGTTAAAGAAAAACCCAGTTTTCAGTTTACCCAGCTGCTGTTATAGACCAGTTCTGTCAGAGACACTTCAGCACAGCTCTGCCCACTGTTTTCTACAATACACTGCAGCATAAAATGTCCATTAGTGTCATTCTGAGAGAGTTCATTACCACTCAGCCATGCAGAATTCCATATAAATCACCTGCAATCACCTCCCCATGGAGAAATCCAGCCAGTGGCAAGGGAAACCAAGTCTCAGCAGAGAGGAGAAGGCTTGAAGGGGATGCAGCACAGCACCCTTTGCTCTNCCAGGGAACCTGGAGCAAGATGCCCAAAGCCAAGGGAGTCTGAAATTATTGAAACCTTCTGAATTCCACAAACTCGTGCTCCTAAACACAGCACCAAGGAGGAGCAGGTTCTGGGGAATATTTCACTTGGAAAGACTGAGTTTCATTTCTAAGATGCTTTTTCCTTCCTCTGCCCCAAAAGAGTTAAGAAACTTTCTGGCAGTGGTCCAGCCACAAAGCACAGCTCTGTGCACATGCACTCAGGTACTCATCCCAGCTAAATTCTCCAGGTTTCTCTGGTTTATGTAGGGCTGCTTCAAAAGCAGAGATTTCTGCTGCCCTCACCAGTAGGAGGAATTCAGGCACACTGATTTTTGGAGGAGCTGCCAGTGCAGGGAGTCAAGACCAGCCTAAGTTTTTTCTTTCACTTCAGCTTTAAAAAGAACACATCACCTCTGAGACCCCTCCAGCATTTCATGAGCTTCTCTCCCCTTTCTCTGCCTCACTTGGAATTCACATTTGGCCTTTGATGCAAATCTAATCAGCTTATCTGCTGTGCAGGATGAATACATGCCCTCCAAACAGAAGTCTTTTGAACTGGTTATTGGGGGAATTTTTTGAGATCTTTCTTCATCTTCCTGCCCTTGACTCAGTCTTGAGGTGGCATTTAGAAGCACTGATTGTGACTTATAAGTGCTGAGTGGTATTTAGCCTGCAATTACACTCAAGGCCTGATTTATGTATTTATTTATTTTTAACCTTGGGAACGTTTTTCCCTCTGATTGCTGCCTGCAGCTGAGTGTCTGCCTGGCCTGTTAACTCTGATCCTATGGCTAAACTGNTTCAGTTCCCATCCAGACAATTTGACTGCACTTTTTCCTACTGCAAATATCAGCTTCCAGGGGCCAGATCAGTCCAGGTAAAGTCACTGAAGTCTAGGCTTGAATCCTTCCCTCCATGACTTTTACTTCAGGTTTTANATCTATGAAGAGAAACTGATGATGCCAACATCCCCAGGCATAAGGTTTTCACAAATGGTCAAGTTATCCTCCTAGAACAACTCCCTATTCTTATATTTCCTGGGGTTTTTTGGTATCTATGAGGTAAATGAGCAGAATCATTAATTTTAATTTCTTCATTTTGGTGTAAACTCTGAAAATTTCTTTTTTCTGTTTCCTACCTTTCTTTCTGCCTCCTTTGAGCCTTCCCAAGTGANAAGAATTTGCAGTCTTGTTTCTCCTCACACCAGCTTTACTCTATTCTTTTTCCATCAAGGTGCCATCATTGCAACAACACTATCCCACTGAAGTCCATGGGTGAGTATAAAATCTATTTCTGGGCTGAGAACTAACACAGGACCTGAGGAAACCCATTCCCCAGCCAGAAGACAAAGGGGCTCAGGCAGATTTTCAGAGGATGGGGATGGGGATGCTGTTCTCTGGTGACACTCACCCAGCCCAACAAAACCAACTCCCTGGGGCTGCCCCCTCTGCTGCTTGATTGTTCCAATGAAATGTTCCAAAATGAGAGTGAGAAAACCCTCCAAGGTCCAGTCTGTGGGCAGCAGAGACCTCTCAGGCAGCTGCTGAGGTTTCCATGTGCTCCCTTATCACAGCCATGCAGACAGCTTGCCAGGGGCTGCTTTAATTTCATATACAGAACCATACACCTCTGACATGCTTAGGAGAAATATTCCTGTCATNATACATCTCTACATTTATATTTAGCAGGCCAAACTGTGGAAAATAATTATTAAAAAAAATATATATGCCTGCATTTCTTGCTTGAAATCTAATTTCTGCAATGGAGACAGCTCCTCAACGAGGCAAAGGGAAGGTGGGTGACTTTGATATTCTCTCCCTCCTATTTTTAGCTCTTTGAGATGGATTTTTGTGGGGTTATGGCCGGGGAGATGTGGATACAACTCAGACAGCAGATACTCTGTAGCTGAAAAATGAGTATGAAATAAAATCAGAGAATTTATGTAACAAATAGAACTTGTGTTCAGCTAAATATCTATCCTAAAGATCCCAATCCNTGTCATGGTAACTAGGACTTACTTCTGAGACTTTTTTCCAGCTTGCTTTATTTATATCTACACTAACTGCACAGCAGCACATCAGGATAAATCTCAGGCTCTCTGCCATGAGTGGATTAACCTTCCTAATTACTGATCACTTTCTCTTTCAGCTCATTTCTCATACCCAGTGATCTCCCTGATTCAGACAATGTGGCCTTTAAATGTCAAATCACAAGTANATGGGGAGAAAGGGCATCTGATAGATGTGAAATCTGTAAAAAGAAAAAGTGGCTCACCCACCAAATGCCCTCCTCAGCTGCAGGTGTAGATAGAATCACCCCTGTCCCAGACACAGATTACAGATAAAATGAGCCAGGACAGAGAAATCAAAACCATCACAGCCACCAAAGGGACAAGCTGGAGTCAGCTCTGGCCAGGGATGACTGAGCAGAGAAATCCTTTCCTTGTCATTCAGCCTGGGTTACAGCCCAGTGGTCAGATTGCAGAGCAGGAATGATCCAGTGCCCTGCAAACACAAGGCATTTATTCTTCAGGTTTCATTTCGTGTGGACAGCCAAGAGGGGCATCCTCTCCAGCAGCTCACTCTTCTGAACTGATTTATATAAACTGCCATGAAAATAAAAAAGGGGAAAAAAAAAAAAACCCTCCATCAACTCACAAAAAGAAATCCTCCAAACCAACAAAGTCCCTCAGCATAAAGAATGCAGACAGCTTGACAACTTTATCACTGTTAAATTCAACATACAATACAGGCTTTCCTTAATACCTAAAAATAAATAAATAGGCAAAGCAGCAGCACAAAGCAGATCTCTCCAGCTCAACAAATAAAGCACATTTTGTCCCCTGTGCACTAAACATCCACTGCCATTACCAAAAATCATTGTGCCAGAACACTAAATTTTCAGTAGAAAAAACCTTCTATGTCAGAAATGTTTTAAACTTGCATTGGAGGAAAAGGAGCTACTGCATGTTGTCAGCTATTTCTCAGACATTTCCCAAGGTTTTTGTCTGTATTCATTATATTTCAGTTTACTCAAACTTGATTGTAACATTTTTCCCTTCTCAGTATGAGTGCTCTTTTCATATTTGAGGATATTAAGGATCTCTGGGTGGCATTTATTTTGGAACTCTGATTTCCTCTGTTGTTTCTATGAGAAGAATCTCATCAGCATTTTCTGAGATCTCTAATTTTGACAGTTTGCATTTTCCTTAAAATTTGCAAGGAGAGGCAAGAGATGTGAAAGACAGCNATCCATCTGGCTGAGCTCAATCACACAGCAGTGCAGGAAAAAGATCACCAGTGGGGAAAATGGAATTGCCACATAGGAACTTCCACTGGGTTAATGCAGAGCCTCCTCTAGGGAATGCAGGATGCCATGGCTGGAAGGGCTGCAAACCTTAAACACTTGGCTGCTAAAAATCAATACCTGGAGAGGCTGAGAGAAAGGAGAGAAAAGCACTGCTTAGAGCCAGTAAGACATCAAGCCCAAACTCGATTTATNTTTGCAATTAGATTTCCCAAATGCAGCAGGTTGCAGTTCAGGCAGCTCTTGTACCCTGCACCTGCAGACCCTGCTCCAATAACTCACTTATTGATCACAGGAGTGGTGAATGCCTGTCCATCCCTGAGAGGAGACAACAGCAGCAGCACAGAACTCCTCACAAAATGATTAATGAGGTAATGATAACACAGAATATTTACATGCAGCCCCACAAGATGAATGGACCCTTCTCTGTGAGGCTGTAACACTGAGAGCTGTGAATCAGCTTTGATGAATTAAAACCCAGATCACAATCCACTCAAAAAGGGTTTGGAGCAGGAGCAGGGGGCCAGGTGCTGAACATAAACCAGCTTGGGCACCAGAAATCCTGCCACTGTAAATTCCCCTGGAGTTAAATGTAGTGTAGGACACTGCCTGGCACCCAGGGAGCTGCTCACAGCTCTGGGCAAAGCACAAACTGGGAGTCTCAGGGCAGACAAAGAGGGAGCAGCAGCTTACAAAGTGGGGATTTATCCTCCAGGGTGGGGATTTATCCTCCAGGGTGGGGATTTGTCCTCCAGGGTGGGGATTTGTCCTCCAGGGTGGGGATTTGTCCTCCAGGGTGGGGATTTATCCTCCAGGGTGGGGATTTGTCCTCCAGGGTGGGGATTTGTCCTCCAGGATAGGGATTTATCCTCCAGGGTGGACAAAGAACTCCAGGATGGAGATTTATCCTCCAGGATGGACAAGGCACCCCAGGGAATATTTTCCTNTCAGCTGAAGATGGGGTAATGTCACAGACACAAAAGAGAGGAGATAAAAGCCTCTGGAGACAGAAGGGCTGAGAGCTCTCCTCTCTCCAAGAGCAGCAGTGCTTCCTCAGCTCTGNGAAACCTGCTGGAACTCCTGAAGGAGCTCCCAGCTCCCACTCAAATGTTGGTGAAGTATAAAACAAAACAAGGGACTTAAAGGAATGTGACATTACACTAAACAGCACTTTGTCCTTCACAAATGAAACATTTCCCACACAGTCCAGCACTGTACCACTTGGACTTTTCTTTGTTTTGTCTCTTTTACCTATTTCTAATTCCAGCAGAGTTACCTCCCAGGATCTGACATCTGACAAAGGGTTTTACTCACACTACTTTAAAGTAATAAAAAAAAAATCCTTTTTTCCATTTCCTGCTTCTGAGATGCAGAATTGCCTCCAGCACACCCAGTGTCACATTGCTGTTGGTAATTGTACATTTTGCTGCCTTGGCACCTCCAGTAAAAACACCTTCCCTAAATCCCATTTATATATGTGAGTAACAGTGCAAGGAAGTGTCTGTGCTTCAAAAATTATCTTTAGAACTTTGCTGGAGAGGATCCCCAGCCTGCAACACTCCTCCATCCCTCCATGAATCCATAAATTAATCTCATAAATTAATTCCTAATGGCATTTTGCTAAATTGGNAAAAAGACAGTTCCATTACTACAGGCAATAACCTAAATCCACTGATACACAATGACTTCCCATTCAGTTGTAAAGAGCTGAAAGACAACAGCTAAGCTTTAAAATGGGAATATGTTTGGGAGATATCCATTCAAAGAGTAGCATTGATGGAAAAGTGAGCAGATAAAATATATTAAAGTGTGTGGGAAATCACCACTACTATTAATCTATATATTTTGCACCTTTTGATGTTGGATATAAACATATTTCTTGAGGGATAGACTCAGGAGAGAGCAGCTGTATCCCTGTTTGTTTGGCATTTCCAGCACCAGCTGCTGGAAGCTGCTCACAAATGGGAAACTGCCAATATTTTTGACATCTCTATGGATTTTAGAGCCCCTGACCTTGGGTCTGGTCAAAGGTTTTAAATTTCCATAGATCAATTAAAATCAAATGCAGTGTTCAGAAAATTTAGGGAAATCAAAAAAAAACCCCTCTGCCCACTTTTGAGAGCCTGAGTGCAAAGTCAGAGGATAAAAAACAGGCCCAAGTGTCAAATTAAAAGAGCAATAACTATGAAGTGCTGTGGAGTTTCAGAGGACACAGACTCAGCTTTTGAGTCCATGCAGAAGCAGCAAAAAANNTTTTTTTTTTCAATGCACAATGAAAACAATTCATAACAAAATGAACTTAATTTGATCTGCTTAACAAAANGTCCAATTTAATAAGGATTCTCATATCTTAAACATGCAAGAGAGGAACTCCTCAGTGTGGGGTTTTCAGAAGCAAGATGGCAGACTTAAAAATCTGAAATTTCACTGAAATGAGGAACACATTAAATGGTGCATCAAATGCAAATCAAGTGGCAGCCACATCCTTTAATCACTCTGGTATGTGCCAGAGGTGGGAGCTGTTTATACTGAGTATAAAAACAGGAGCTGGGTTAGAATCAGGGGTATTGTGATCTCAGTATCTGTCAAAGAATTAGTAAAACAGGCAGTGGCACAGGTAAGAACCAAGGAGGTCCTGGCTGGGCACAGCATGATAAAAATGTGTTGTGTGCAAAGGAAAGAGCTAGAATTGATGCTAGAAGCTCACCAAGGCTCACATTTATAGAAAATGCTCCTTTATGGGTCAGCAGGGAGGTCAAAATCCAGCCAAAATCAGGGATGGATGGAGCTGGTCCTGCTTGATGTGCTCTCACCCACTTTTGTGTGTTTATTTCTTGCTCCTCTCCTGTTGGAAGAACACCTGCTGAAATGGGCTGGACTCCACCAGAGAGCAGACCCCAGATCCAAGTCTTGCAGGGGGAAAAGCACACTGGAATTAATTTTTTAAAATAAACTTTCTTTTAAAAATGCTGAGGGTGTGAAAACCTTGCTACTTGTTAGAATGCAATTTCTGTGCAAACAAGAAAAAGGGATATAGCATCCCNAAACTAGGATTCACAATTAAAACTAGTTCTGTGCTCTTTGCAGGAAGACAGGCTGTTTCTATTTCAAAGAAACTGAATAATAATAATTGATAATTATTATTGATAATTGAACATTGCACAACGATTTAATTCATGAATTGCACATAATTCTATTTCAATTTCTCAGTGAGGTGCAGAGTCAAGCTCAAGGCTGAAAAATAAGAAGAAAACAAAACCCAGAAAGCTGAAATTAGAAACCATTCCCTCCTTCAAGGTCCCTCTTGTGCCCTGATGGTTTCCTGCAGGGACACCATCCCACCAGAGGAATAATCACTCCTGGTTGAAAGACTTGGTGGAAAGGAGTCATCTAAAGCTTTTAATTGTAATAAAGTGTTTTCCACCAGCAAAGAATTTGGAGTTACCTCTGTGTGTGTGTTCNCCTTGCATTTCAAATAAGGCAGGAGCAAAACAAGAGGTGCAGGTTCACTGGGAAGTGCCAAAGTGCAGAGACTAAAAAAACACCNAAGGAAGAAGTTGTTATACAGAACTGGGATTGATTCTGAAAGAAGAGGGAAAAAAAAAAAAAAGCAAAGGAAAGAAGAATGCATTGCTGCTATAGAGCAGTGACATGGATTGTTTTTAAAGCAGCAACAAGTAAAAAACCCAGTAACAAATAGAAATCACCTATTCCAGAGTTAGCACAGTTGGTGCTATAAACCACAAAATAAACATAAATGTTTATACACACAGATATAAAGGCAAACATATATACAAAGAAATCTAGGAAGATCTTCTCAAAATTCATCTTGATCAAAATAAAATGCATTATCTCCTGCAAGAAGGCAGGAGATGCAACAACACACTTTTGTGTCAGAAAACAGACACAAATATTTAATTTTAAAAACCCTTGTTATAATTAATTTTTTAAACAATTTACTTTATTTTCTAGAAACATAAACAGCTGGTTTTTAATATTGTCCTGCATAAACAAAAATGAAATCTAAATTAACATTAATGGCTTTTTTAAGTGCTGTAGTTCATTGTNGTGAACTTCTTTGCAGCTGCTAGAGGTGGTGTCAAAAATTAAAATGTTACTTGTTTTATTTTTTTTTGCAGCTGGAACACTTGTTCCAGAAANATAATTTTGAAGACACTTGTACTCTGTGTGACCTTGTCTTTGAGGCTTTACTGGCAGATTATTTTATGCCACCTAGCCAACTCTTATATCATAATTATGCTGTCACACAGGATCTCAAATGAAATTAATGAAATACTATCAGCAGAACTTTCCCTGAGATCATTTGCTTTCACTGTTATTTAGTTCCATCACTGAAACTCCTATATCAGGTATCTAAAGAAATAAATAAAATCAGGGGAATTAAGTTGAATGTANGAATGTTTTGATTAAATGCTGTCTTTGGTTTCAGATTTTTGCACTGCAAGTTCATCACAGTCCTCTGCAGCCAAGAAAGAAATAAATTGAAACTGGTGAAGATAAAAAATAGAGAAGATAAATTAGGCTGGGAATTAACAAAAGCAGAGTTCTCTCTAACTGATTGGTCTCAGACAAACAGGAGAAAGAAACAACTCAAATGCAATGAAGTTCTTCCTTGCATAAATAAATAAAATCTGTTAAATGTAAATATCTGTGTGAGCACACCAAATCCTGATGGTTTGATTTGATTGCTAACCAGAGGAAGAGGGTTTTCAGGACCTTGTCCCCATGAGTCAGAGGTGTTGTTAAGTGATTATTTTGTCTCCTTTTCTGCTCTGCACTCTGACCCCACATNTCAGAAGTGCTAACACCCCACCAGCTCTGCCTCTCTGAGAAGCAGCTACTGAAAAAAAAATTTAAAAAATGCAAATAATCTGAGCAGCAAGAGCTATGAAAACCTACAATTCAAGCTTCACTGGATAAATCTCAGTTTTTAAAATGTTATCACCACTTGGAGCAATCTCTCCAGCTTTAAGTGCACTCCAAGGGGNTGGGAGGGGACACAGCCAGGACAGGGGATGTCCCAGAAGAATACACTTTCCCTACTGCAAGGTTTGCTCCTGTGTTTTCAAGATAAAGTTAATTTTATTTGTGGAATCGATCAGCAAATTACCTAGCTGGTTTCCTCTTCCACTTGTGCAACTGAAATTATTTAACAATATTTAAAATACACGAGGCATTGCAGAGATATTATCATTATTATTATTATTATTATTATTATTATTATTATTATTATTATTATTATTATTATTATTATTATTATTATCATCATCATTATTTCTGCTCTAGCTGTTTAAAACAACCTGGCAGCTTCATCTAATAAAAACAATAAAATGTGAACACAGGAAAGAACTAAACAAAAGGACTGGCATTGATTGATTCAATAATTTTTTTTTTTCCCCCCCACTCAGTCAGTATTTTAACACAGAAAGGAAACCTCATTTCATTTCTGGATCTCTGCAAGGCAGGAGTTCAAAGTCTGAATGTAAATTCTGCAGCTTGTATCAACTGTTTTGGGAAGTTGGGAAAAGGATAACTAACATGAGACTGGAATCAACATTCTGTAGCCCTCTTCTGGTTGAAATCACTCCATGGCTTAAAAAACCCAATNTTCTCCAAATAGTCTAATCTTGCAAGGAAAAATGCATTTTTTGTTGATGCTAATTATCCATTTTTTACATTTTATCCATTTATTACATTTTTCCCAAGGTAATTTTTTTTCTTCATGAACTGCAATAGCAGACACTTCATAAAAGCAACAGAATGTGCACAGTTTGCCCATAAATAGAAAAGCCATAAATATCAGGTTACCCACAGCAATATTCCTGTTGTGCTGCTGTGATTGGAGAGTGTAGCAGAGCTTTCTTTGTTATTTTAAAAAGAAGTTAAATAAATCCACACCAAACTAGCTTTGTCCATTTCTCCCATTCTAAGTACAATTGGGTATTTTTTTCAGCTTGCTTCAACTTGTTTCTTCTCCTACAGACCATTGTGTCTCATCACCCTGTGCTGGATTTCTGCACTCCTAATTTCTTTGAGGAAAGTCAGCAGTGTGGCACCTTTTCTCTCATGAGAAGATGAGAAGGCATTAGGAGTCCTTTCTCTTTTAGCTCTNAGTAGCTGCAGGTGATAGGGGAGTCATCAGTGCAAAGCCATCATGTCAAACAAACTGCAGCTGGCCACACTGCACTGCAACTGTTAAAATGTTGGCATTTTCCTGCAANACTAAATCTAGAGTTAAATCTAGAATTAAATCTATTCACTCACTTGAACCAGATGAAGATATNGCACAGTGTAATGCTAAACCATCCCAAAAAAAGTTTGAAATGTGGGTGCCATGGCTCACTTGTCAGCATGCAAGGTGGACTGGAAGAAGCACAGGAGTATAAGAAGTCACTTTTCTTGCTATAAATTAGAGTTAAAAGTTTAGGACAAAACCTTAGCTTGAGTACAGCAACAGCAGGAAAAATAAATCACATCTAAGCAGAAACTTTGCACTTTCCCATTCACTTCTGGAGAACCCACTTCCCTTTCATCCATGGAAAGGAACACACAGGGTGGGTGGTGCAGGCATCCCTCCAACCTGCAGCCCCAGCAGACCCCAGGGACCTGACAGGGGAGCACAGGCTTGATAAAAGATAAAAGCAAAGATAAAAGGTTAATCACACAGCTGTATTTATTCCAGAATCTTTATGTGCCATTTGTTTGCTGCCTGCATTGTTTGTACTGAACTGAGAGGCACAAAGAGNAGAACAACCATNTGTGTTAATTCTGTCCCAAACACCACCCAGCCCATCCTTGTGTCCCTGTGGGAAGCACACAAATGAGGCTGGAGACTGGAAAAGGAAAATACAGAAGTCTGACAGGGAGCCAAAATCATCCCCTGCAACCCAAATTCTTAAGTGCTTCATTTACTCTTGTGACTAAACCAGGTGCNATTTTGTAGAGAGGAAGGGGGAGGAAAAAACCCCAAGAATTTTGAGCTCATATGTATAAAATCACTGGAGATTTTTTTTTTCATGCACTTACCTCTACATTTTCCTCTAACTTCCAAGGACTGGTAGTTACTTCAATGTAGGTGGTTTTACTTCAAAACTCTTTTCACAAAAGAGATTATATACTNCTACTTTACTGTATTTAAATCCCTGTGAATTGAGTTAGGAACATCTCCATAAAATTACAGCATTAAATTTTTATACTTCATATTTTAAGAAAATAAAGACAGCAGGTCCTAAGATCACTTGACTGTGACAAATTGTCTCTTCCTGCTCACTGGAAATTGGACTGTGAGANTTATCAAATCCCCAGCTTTGTTACTGCTAGGAGAATTTATTTTAAAGTGCACACTGTCATTATATACTTACAGAGAGGTGTATTTTAGGATTATGCAAGTGCTTGACAGATAATTGGTTCTGTCTTTTCCCACCATCTAAAGTTTCCTGAGAAAACAGGAAGATTAAAATTGCACCAAAAATCTGAGTAATCTTTATACAACAGCAGTAGAAGGAGTGAATACAATTTCTAATTAAATCAATGTGACCTTCTTAAAACTGCCAATCAAAATTAATTTTTTTGGAATGTTTCCCCTTCTATCTGGTGGGTTTTTCTGAGTGTGCTGTGATGTGCAGCTGCCTACAGAGATGGGGAAAAACCTCATTGCAGCCATTGAGTCCATCTCCACAAAGACACAGGTGTGCTCTGATCTCTCAAACTTCCCCCAAATACAGGAATTTATAGCTCTGTTTGCTCTTAAATGCATTGCAAGTAGGCATGTTGACACTGTGTTAAAAAGGAGGAAGTTTAAAATCCTGGGAAATAAGGTAAGATTTGAAGGAGCTGTAAAACACGTGTGCCTGAAAATTATTTTTGTCCAGAAAAAAAAATTCATCAAAAAAACTCTGTATCAAAAATTATAGTGACTGGATGATCAAGTAAGAACACTTCTGTCAAAGTACATTGATCTTTTTTTTTTTTTTAAGGAGAACAAATGAGTTTTAGCCCTGCAGAGGAGCAATGACCCTCAGAGAAACATGTACCATTTTTATATGAACATGTACCTTTTTATATAAACATGTACCTTTTTTATATAAACATGTACCTTTTTATAT
>OAMK01000058.1:55538-90068 GCA_900205225.1 Saxicola maurus maurus | reverse complement strand
TTGGGAAACATCCATCCCCATGGAAAGATTTATTTTAAAAGACTGCACTGCTGCTAAACCAGTCTGACTCAAGGAGCACAGAGCAAATTCAGTGTAGGAGCTGTGCAATCACCAAGCCATTGCCCAAGCTGATGGGAGTGGAGCCACTCTACTTAAAGGCAAAAAAAATATAAAAAATAAGTTTGTCAAAATGTACTCTTAAACAGACTCAATAAGGAAAAAAAATGAACATAGGAAGTGAATTTAAATTCAAAATCTTTACTAGAGTGATTTAATTAATTCAGAGGGTTTATTGAGCACTCAGATTTCCAACAGGTTCACACAGCTCAGAAAGGCTTTTGTTAAACCAAATTTTCATTCCATCTAAATCAACTTTAGAGAGAGCCACTACTAAGTATGAAATTTTGAATGATAACTTTCTTTAAAAACTCAGACCCTNCTGAAGAAAGGTTTTCATAACAGTATATTAATTTAAAATTTTCAGAAATNGTAATAAATGCAACTCTAACACAAATGCCAGGTGAAAAAAAAATCCATTACCAACNGTTTTTGCACTGCATTTTGAAGTGAAAAATACAACCTGTAATACAACCCATTTATTGACTTGTTTCCTCCCTCTGAAGTTTAAAAAAAAAAAAGAAAATACTGTCTCTCCCTGATATTTCCCCTTTTTTTTTCTTTACTCAGTGTATGAAAGAATGNAAAGTAAAAATCACAGTATGCCAAGCAAACATTTTCATGACTTGCACTGTAGAAAAAAATTATAGTGGTCATCCTCAATTGCTTTATGTCAATTTTTCCCTTGGTGTTTTCATTGGAGGAAAAAAAAAAAAAAAAAAAAAAAAAAAAATAAGCAGAGGAAGTAGAATGCAAAATACAGGGACTTGCCAAATTTAGCTGTTTGAACTGCAAAGTTTAAGATATTGTAAGGAGAAGGCAAGGTCATGAACAGAGATGCAAACTTGCATTATGTTCTTCAAATGGTAAATTCCATGAAGAACTTTGAATCTACCACAAATTTTTACCACTTATTNCCATTCATCAACACAAGTACAAAATGTTACAAGTTCAACCCTATATACAGAAAGAACTACTATGAATTCACCTAAAAATCCTTTAGATTGCTTTATTTCCCCTTATAAATGCTGAATTAATTTAGATTATATTTAAATAGGTTTTTTGTGTCAAATATTTTAGTATCACCTTTTACTGGCTGNTCCTGGCATTGACCAGCAATTGAGTTCTTCAGAACTTCTGTTTGCCTGTAGATACCCAGATTCTCTTCCCTGGTTATTACTGACTCCAGACTTACTTGTGCTGACAATTTGCCATTAATTGTGCACTGTGAGCACCCTCTGAGCTCAGCTGTCTCACAGAGATCAAGTTAGGGAGAAAATAATGATATGAACACAACAAAAGAGTCTTTGTTGTCATTTTCTCTAAAAGGTGAAGGAAAATATCTGGGATTAGCAAGATAATGGGCATGAAGCACACGTGGTGAGGATGGGAAGGGAAAAAGTTCTAAAACTGATTCTCTTCTCAGTGTGATAATTCCAATTCATTTTTATAGCTTATATTTTCTTGTTATAATACTGCAGCCTTCTCAGGAAGCATCTCCATAAACCCATGGCTGTGTAAGGCAGAACTTTCAGAAAGCACAGGGTCTCAAAAACACATCCTTGTGTATCCTCAAGTCTTGCTGGGCAGATCCAGCCAGTTCCATGAGCTCAACACTAATGTGTTAATTAACACAACCCTCATTTTCACTGGCTAATTGTCCTTGGCAGAGAAGACACACACACACAGGTTGTTGGCTGAAGTGCTTAAATCCCACTAGAAGAGAACCTGCACATGCAATTCACTTTCCTGAGCAGCAGATTTTATCCTTTCATTGCAGTCCTATCCACCTGTNACCACCACAATTTACTTTACATCCTGTGCAAGTTTTCCCTCCCAGCAATTCTACAGTCTGCAGGCAAGACAGCAAAGCTGTTCTTTAATCCACAGCAGTTGATTACAAACATCAAAATAAAAGCAACACAATTAAGAGATTTTGCTCTGCACAAACCTTTCACAGTGTCAGTCCAGCCCAAGTTCCACTGATGCTGATTTGCANTAAAGTCTCTTTTACTTATTCTCCTTGCAACTTTTTGGTTGAGTGCTGTGAAGTGCCTGTTGTGGTTCCTGAAATAAATTATGTGTTTCCTATCCATGGACACCCTGTCTCTGTGCTCCAGCACTGGAAACCTCGTTGAGCATCTGTCCCTCAGGACCTACTCTTCTTTTATTTCTAGAATGGCATTGCCCAGCACAGGACAAAATAACCTTCCTTCTGAACACTGTCTCCCACAAACCTGCTCTTTTGCTGCAGGATTTTCTGCTCTTGGCAGCATTTATCTGGTGCATGCAGCTCCACACTCCAGGAGGGAACACAACTGCTCATGTCTCAGGAGAGATTACAGGCAGGAAAAACACAACAACAGAAAATGAAGGAGGAGATTTTGGAGAAAGAAGAGGTAGAGAGAGCTGAGTTTGTACCACAAAGGAAGACTAAAGATAGAATAATTCCCTTTTTTTGTACAGTACCATTCTCCTAGCTCTGCTTTTTGCTGGTGCTGTAATAAGGAGGGAGATGAATTTCACCCTGAGATTCCTGACACTAACAGAGAAAGATCCAGGGCAGGCTGGATTCAGATTTAGACACCAGAACCATAATCAAAAGACTGTTCTTGCTTCAGGCTCTGAATTAATTCCCCTCTTCTGTCACTTAAATTACTGTTGTTTTTCTCAANCTGTGCACACACAGGGCTATTAGCTGAAACTAAACAAATAAGGACTGGCTCCCAAGGCCATTCCTGCAAGTGCCTGTCAATTTAATACAGAGCCATTCTGGTTCCATGGCTCAAACAAAAANTATATGTACAAAGGACATGAAAAATGAATAAATTACCTTCAACTAGGAAAATGAAGCAGCTGACTCCTCTTCAGACACCTCACCTGACCTCAGGGGAAGTCTGGCAAGACTGACCAGTGGTTTTAAGGTCTGGAAACCAGAATAGTCAGAGAGTTTTCTTATTGGGAAGCACTAAGTCCATTCCTGCAATTACATTCCAAACTATATAGCTGTATACACACACACACTGCACTGTACTCAGGTAGCCTTTGAAATGTTGCTACTCCATTNGTGTCAAATTTTATCAAGTGACCAAAGTCTTGAGAATCTTGGTACCAAACTTCTCTGAAGTTGGGAAATGCTGTCATGAGGTAAAGCACATCACATCAAAATCCTACCCAGTGCTGAATTAACATAATGTGATAAGATACAATGTGACANAACATCTCCATAAACTTAAACATGTCAGAAAACAGAAGATCTTCCTACCAGGTTATTGCAAATCTAATCCATATTTAATCAGTCCCATCACCAGCCAGAGACTTTGAAAGTTTATTTAATGCCACCATCACCAATTGTTTGCAGTGTCCTAACTGGAATTTCAGAAACAAGGTTAACAAGACACCAAGACAGAGAATGTAANGGCTGAGCATTATTTTATCATGAACAGAATTAATGTTTTGGTNGTTATTGCATGCATGCAAAGTTAGGCATATTTCTTTTCTAAAAAAGACAGCTTTCCTCTGTGTATAGAGCACAATGCAATACACAGAATCAGTGCAATAACAGAATTTACCAAAATCAGAAACACAGTAGGTCATGGTTCCAGGGAACAAATAAAATCACCTGAACTCACTGAACAACCACAGTAAGGCCANGATCTCAAAAATTACTTGAATACACTTTTTGGCCAGTTGAAAACATTTTAGCTAAAATAACACTGTTCATGGCATCTTAGCAATTTTAATCTAATCAAATGCTGGATAGCAGAAAGGCATGAGAATAACCCCAGCAAAAAAAAAAACAGTTGAAAAACCCCAAGAAATATTCTGCTACTTGTCACCACCAATGCCTTTCANCAGATCTTCACTGCAGAGCACCTTCCTGGACTTTGGGTACAGTCTGTCAGACCTCCACTCCATCTGCCCCACCCACAGTTATTTAAGTATTTATTATATAGATATTATTATATCTATTTCTATATCTTTTCCATGGTTCTTAACCAGTATGTGGTCACTGCTTCAATCTCTCTCCAATTTACAGAGNAAATCAAATTAAAGGGAACAAGCTGGTCCCAGCTCCATGGGGTTTAATTGATACAGAACCTTGTTTAAAAGCTGCTTACAAATTAAGTATTGTTATTTGGAGGCAGAAGCTCTGTTTGGAACAAAGCAGTTAACATATCCTTCCTTGTCATGTTCTGTTTTTTCACTAAGATGAGCAGAGCTTGCAGAAAAACAAATCTTGTTTAATTTCAGAAATTAAATTCCCTTACCTTTAGCAGATACATGTAGGGAAATTTCAGGGAGGTGATGAGGGCAAGACAACATGAGATTTTAAGTGAAACAACCTATTCTTCAAAAATTCATAATTAACTACTGTATCAACTCTTCCCAGAGAATAAAAATAATATAAAAAACGACAATTAGATTTCATCATATTATTTTAAATGACTTCTCAGTGAAAAAGTGAGAAGTGCAGAAAAATCCNGTTGGCATTGTGGGACTGACAGGTTAGAGATTGTTAAGTGACTTTTGTGGGTTAATTTCACAAATACTCTGGCCAAAGCCACACTGTGATCTGGTTGGTAAATCTGCACCATTTTATGTCTGCTTTATTCAAAATCATGCATTTTTAATTTATTAGGAATTTTGGCTCTTGTCTTCATGCTCCTGGACCATTTGAAAAAGAGGAAATAGAACCAGAGCATCACCTTTCAGAAACTGTAGGCAGGTTTAAACCAGGATGGTCTGCAAGCAGCAGCAGGGAAAGGTTCTCAAAAGTGCTTTGAAAGAAACTGATTTTCAGGATTTGCATCCAGCTGCATGTTTCCCCTGAGTTTATTCTACCCAGACTGGTCAATAATTACCATAATTGGCTCTGGCCCTCAAAACCTTTAAAACATAACTGACAAAAACTGTTTCAAAAAACTCAACAGGATTACATTTGCAATTGCAGTCCAGGAAAAATTGAAAGGAAAAAAAAAAAAAACAACACCAAAAATGATTCTCTCATGCATTTCTCTTAGTTCCATGATCTCAAAGCCTTTAAGTCACAAAAGCAAAGGAACTCTTTGCCCATTAAATCACATCTCAGCCTACTTGACTCTGTCCAGTAATTCCCAGCCTCAAATATCCAACTATGTATTCTCTTCAGATGGTTTGCTTTCAATTTTAAAAGCTTTCAAGCAGAGAAAAATAAAAATAACACCTGTTTCTATCTATTTCCCTTCTGCCTCCCAAGTAACATCACTGGTTTTTCCCAAACACAGTTTTTTTCAGACAAACCCATAAGAGAAAGTTTCTATCCCAGTAAAAAGGACAGTTTACCTAAAAACAGGGAAAAACCAAGGGTGAAATAAACTCAGAAAATTCAAAACAATTATTTCAAAAGTTCTTTATTTCCTGTAGTAGAAGTTCTGCTTGACAGTTGTTTTCTTTCATAGTGAATTGAATTATCTGCAGTTAATGGTTTCTCAGATAGAGATTATGATAGCAAATGGTCTTTTTTGCATCACAAAGCCTTACTCTTGAACTGTGAAGTACACAAGAGATTGCTTTCTAAAAAANTATTTGATCCTATGGTAATTTTTCCACTAAGATCATCTAGGCAAGCAGTTGTTCTACAAGCATAAATATTTGGAAGGTCAAGGCCCAAAGTAAAAAAAATAAATTCACATACAAAGCATCCTTTAGAAAGTCACTGCAGATGTAAGAAAAATAAAATCACTTCATTTGTTGTTTACCTCCNCTGGGATTCCATACAGAGTAAATGNTTTTTAAAAACAACAACAAAAAAAATTCACTTATCTTGGGTGTGAAAACTCATACAAAGATTGTATTTGAAGAATGGAAAACATTATTCCTCACAGAGGAGATAAATGGTTCCTGACCACTGCAGAAAGGTTGTGTGGGCTCTGTACAGGAATTACCTTTCCCACANAGATTTCTCTCACTTTTTTTCTTCTTTTTTTAAAGTAAAAGTGTCCTAATTCTTTGCTATTTTTCCTCAAGCTTTGCTAAGCCTGTATCAATCCAGACACAGTTTAGAATCATTCCAAACAGCATCAATTTAACCAAGCACCAAAGCAATTTCATGAATAAAAATTCTCTAATTGTGCNTTACAGGGTGCCTAGAACAGCACATTTAGTTGCCAGATCTCCAGAACAACCCTGAACTTGATTTTATATCCCAGGATTTCAGTGGAAGAAGCCAGAGCAGGAGAGCTAACACTATATATATTCATATATATATATATATATATATATATATATATAAAACACAATATAACTCAAATCTCAGCACCTTACCTGACTGCTGCAAAGCACTCACTGATCCCTGCCCATAATCAAGAACAAATTCTAGCATTTCATCATCATTCTGNAAAACTATAAAAGGTTAATGGTCAGACCAGGCAGGGAACAATGAGATATTTTTATTAGGGGTGTTATGAGAGGCAGTTNTTCATAAAACGTGCAAAACACGACTCAAAGCCCTGAACACCAAACTTGATTTAAAAGTGTCTAGGTGAAAAATCCAAGTGACAAGTGCCATCCATCCCAACCAGATATCTTCCACACTGTTAAACAAAGGACAAGACAGTAAAGAAAAATTGAGTTTTGAGTGTTGTTCCTTCCCTTTCCAGTGAAGCAAAANATCTGAGTCCCACTTCTGCTCTCTCAATGACTTCTGCTAATATCCCATTGATCAGGCACTACAAGTAAGTTCAATTAGTGGAAAGCAATACATTAATTTACTTTTTTTTTCCTCTTGGTTGCTGTTCATTTGGTGTTCTATGCAATGTGAAACTGCCAAGATACTAAAGATATTAATTAACATCAATGCCACAGAGAGAGGCACATTTGAAAAAGAGAGGTTTTTGGGAGTGACTTCTTTTCAGAAAAAAAAAAATGGCTGCAAGAAAATTGAATAGTGAAAATATTTCAGGAGGATTTCAGATTAAACATTAAACATCAGGCCAAGTCCTCAGTGGATACAAATCACTGGTGCTCCATTTCAGNCAGCAAAGATCAGAAATTGGCCTTTCCCTCTCTCCAAATTCCCCCCACAGCCTGCATCCATATGTTGGGCTTTTCCAGATCCCCTTCTTCAAACTCTGCCTGAAAATTCAGGGAGTCCATTTCAGTATAACTCAAACTCAGCATGTTACAGTGGATTTGCAACTGAGTGGATAAAATTTATGATTATAGAGACAAAATAATAAAAATACATAAAAGCAAAGAGAAATCAACAATTTATAACCAAGTGATTTAAACAAATATAATGAAATTAGATTTTGTTTTGTCTTATGTTTGTGCTTTACTTTGGATTCAATATTCTTGTTAATATTGATTATAATGACATGAATCACTGTGTAACATCTCACATAGGGTTACAAACACAGCACACTATTCTAAATACATTTATCTCATCTATTTTGCTAAAACACACTTAATCCTTGAGCCAAGCAGCTGAGCAAGATGTAAAAGAGTGGGTTATGCATGGAGGGGTAAGATTTAAAAATATGAGAAGCCTCATTTGAAAATGAGATGCAGGAGCATCCTTCTCCTTGAATGTTTCCTATCAGAAAGAGAAGGGCTGGAGCTGCTGTGTTCTCCTGTCCTGTCAATCTCACTGCTGTGTGTGCCCAAGATATGACTGATACATCCTGACACAACATCTCAAAATGCCAAAAATAATTTCCAAAAAAATAATTTGAAAATTGGTATTATTTTTTCTCGATGTGACAAGATCACGTTATTTTTAAGTGTCATGATCTTTGGGATGGGTGGGTGTGTAAGGAATCCTGACATTCAGAAGAACTTGTTAACTCATGAGCAGATAATTACAGTTTTTCATCTGATTACTGCACACCTCCAACACAGACCATGGACAAGGAAATAAATGCCATCATTCATAACCTCATCTATATTTTGGAAAACAAAGCAGGAAGCCTGCCAGGGAGCTGGGTACTGAGACAGTGGGATTGTTAGGGGAGAGAAAGGTCTCATGTAGCCAGAAAAAACACATGCAAATACCTAGGTTATCATTGAAAGCATGACAGTATTTGGAGTTTCCTGGAGGTTAATTTACCAGCACACCACCTGAGACTCTTGATTTGAGCAAGCCAAACACATTAATGTGCTCAGTCTGCAGAGCACTGACAGTGAAACAGTTTATCAAACGTGCAAACATTTGAATTGCTTCCAGAATTAATCCTCTGCCAGTAGCTCTGTTCCTCTAGCAGGTAGCTCAGCAATTTTTATGATTCTTATTTGAAAACTAGACAGACAAGCACCCTGGGACCAATAACAACATTACTGACATGAGAAAACACCACTAAAAACACCCACAAAACAATGATGGAGGCACATTCTCCAAGGTCCTGGTCCTCAGGTGCCTTTTCTCCTNGAATAACATCTTTACCTCAAGAGGAGACCCATTTTTTGTTCTTTAGTGATGGGATGCCCTTGAACTGCTGCAACTGCAGGCAGCATGCAGGAGGGAGGGCAGTGAACCCTCCATCCTTTTCTGCCTTAAACACCAACAAATATCACCTGTACTTATGAGGAATTAATTAATTAATTAATTAATTAATTAATGAGGAATGAAACCTGAGGAAGTGGCAAGTTTCCAGCCAGGAATTTCTGAGGTGTCCCAGGTGAGTAAATCTCCATCTCCCACTAAGTTTCAGTCAGGTTTAGACACTTATCTCCCTTAGGTCTGTTTGACAGTCCCAGCCCAAACCTGACACAACAATGGATGGCAGCATGAACAGTACAAGTAAGCTGAAATCAGTTCAGCCTTAACTATCCCATATCTAAAGTCTGCTGTAATAAAATTAATCAAAGTGAGAGCATTATTCTAGCACTGGGATAATTCCCAGTTTCCAGAGCAAAGCACCATCACTGTGGCTCAAAGCAAGTGTGCAGAGATAACAAATTACATTCTCAATTTCTCCAGTCACTTGGAATGCCAGACACAACTAAGTGAAAAAATGCTCTTCAGCTGTTTTTTATGTGAAATGTTCTGCTTTGTCACTGGTCTTCTTTTATGGGCATTATTCTAAAGCACAGAGCCAGGACACTGTGATGTTCTGAGGATCTGCTGCAGAGCACAGTGATTGCATCTACCTCCTTCTGCTGCAATAGTTAGAAAATAAATAAAGTTTACAGTCTCTACCCTGTATCACCCTCTTCAGTACCAACTCACTTGCATCATGCACAGGGTCAGAATTTAAGATTGCTGAGGGAGAAATGTGAACAGTTGTACAATTATCTAAATCAATATTTTTTTTACATTGTGGATTCCTTGACAAAATACCTCAGCAGAAGATTTGATTCAATTGTTTTCCTAATGGAGATATCAATAACACTCAGCAAAGCAGTAAAAACATAATTTTTCTAATCTTTAGGCTTGCACTCACTGCATAATGGCTAAATCTCTCTCTGAACCCCTTTTCTTGTTCTTTGTTAGCACCCACAGTGTGCAGTCTAGTAGAAGAGACAAAAAGGCTGTTTTGTTAATGATGCATGAAGCAAAATAAAATATACTGTAATACTCTACAACTGCAATGCATTNATTTTGGAATGCTGGCTACTGTGAAAAAAATTGGTTGAATTGCAAACTACTTCTGCTTAGACAAACTTTCTACACAAAATCCCACATAACATGAAATAAAATATTTCTGGCTTTCCATATTAAATAGCTGTGAGACATACTGTAAATTCCACAGCAGTCAGGCTTGCCATTNCATGCTCAAATCTCAGTAAGAACATATTTTTCACACAATGTATTCCATAAAGTCCTTGTGGGCATACACAGTGCTTATAAACACTTTGTCAAGTGTTTCAAACAGCCTATGAGGTAGAAAACAGAGGGCTGCTGGATAATGTTTATTCCTTATATTGATCTAACAAGGTGAAAGGTTTTATTGGTGCAAGTACTAGTCTAAAAAGTCTAAAAATCTGAAGATGAGATGCTTGNGAAGAAAATGATAATGCCTTTTGAATTCCACATAAGAAGAGTCTGCTGTAACAGAATAAATAGTTTGCACAGCCACAAGAGAGAGGAAGAGGGAAATTTTGTGGACCAGATTTTCATTTTGGCTGAATATACCCAGTTCCAGTGAGGTCAATGTGGCTGTGCCAGTATAAACAAGCTGAGGAACCCTACAAGAAAAATATGTAAGAAATTGTATTTAGTCTGGTCTGGATGCTTTCTCTCTTTGTCTNCTTTCAGTCAAATGTAAGATAAGGAATACATGATTATGTGAGCCTTGGCATTAAAATAAATATGACAATCAAAATTATGTTAAATGGAAAAAAAATATTTATAGAAAATAGTGGGAGGTGATGTTCATCAATCATTTCTGTAAGGCTCAGTCTGTAAGCCTTGGATGTTGGAAATGATTTCAAGTTACTTGGCTAGGGAAGGAACATGCTATTTCCACAAAGCAATTCAACCAGACAATGGGGGCTGCATTCACAGAATGTGCTGGGTGTTAAAAATGGAAGGTTTCAAAGCATCAGGTTTCCTGTGGAAACTGCAGCTGTGAGTTGAAAAATCCCTTGGTGTAAGGTGAGTAAGCCAGTAAANCTCCAGTCTCCAACAAAGTTTCCCTTTTTCCATGCACAGACCCCAAACCCTTAGAAGTACACATTTATTTTTTTGGAGCAGCCTACTTAGAGTTTTTGTTGGTTTTTTTTTTAGTTCTTTCTTTCTTTCTTTCCTTTTCCCCTTAAATCTATTTTTCTATATTCCACAGAATCATGGAATGGTTTGGTTTGAAAAGGACCTTAAAGATCTTCTTACAGTCTATCTCATTCTCCAGTCAATTTTTGTCTAAAATAAACCCAAAACTTTCAGAACTAACAAAACCTCGTTCTCTGCTTGCCTGGATTTCATAGTTTTTAGGCTGATGTGCAAACCCTTCCTGAAGCTTTTCTAAGGTTTAGGTGCTCAGCACCTTTCTTTGCAGTGTAACACAGAATGTGTTTGTGCTACACCCTCCTTCCACTCCCAAAAAAGAAAGATTTTGCTCTCCTGCAGTGTCCTTCACATTGATGAAACCCACAGGGATTGCATCTGAACACAGCTCCAGGAATTCTTACAGGGAGAGGGGATGTGTGCACACAGTGTGCAAACCACCACTTCCCTATGGGAAAAACAGACCAACCATAACCTTCAAAAAAACCCTGAAAGAAACATTCTCTGCAAGCCCCTTTTCCTTAGGCTCTTTACAGCTGCCTGTTTCTTCTCTGGATAACCATCTGACCTTTTTTCCTGCTTTTTCTGCATCTGGTATTTCCCCCCTGTGTGTCCATTCTTCCCCATTTCGGCTTTGTCTCTTTTCCCTGGATCAAAGGGGAAGGAAGGATGTTTGAGGATCATCAATTTGTAGTTCAAACTTTCTTTTAGTAGGGTTTTTTTGGGTCTATTGGGAAACAAAACTACAATAAATTGTATCCTCCCTGATAGCAGACAAACTGTGCTTTCTCAAAATGCAATTTAAAAAATTCCCTACTGCATATAATTTCAAAATGATTGCCACTCCAAAAAGAATTCCAAAATTCTTGCTACCCTAATCCAAGCTTGGGGATAATTTAATAAATTCAGCCTCCTACAACCAGAATATCAATCCCCAGCATTTTAGAGGTTTTTAGAGGGCCAGACCTAGCAGCTTTTTGTATTTTGATTTTTCACCTCTGTGTCATATTCCTGTAACATCTGAGAATCTACAACACTCAGGATAAATCCACCTAATGAAGCCAATGGAGCTCTGCCAGGTGCAAACCAGTGCAGGATCTGCCTCCTGGTTCTCTGGATGGAGTGCTCCATCAGCCAGAGAAATTGCTGCCCAGCTTTGGCAGGGTATAGAATATTCCCTTTAAGATGACTGCAATTCAAGAACCTTCATGGAAGATTAGTTTTTTTAATTAGCAAAACCACTGCATAGGTAGCTATAGCATATCCTCCAAAAGAAACTTAAGATTCAGTTCAAGCCATTTGCTGAAAAGAGGTTAAATGGAGGCTTTCCTGTAACTCAAATTTATATTTGAATTTTAAGCACCCCCATGCACTCAGCAGGATGGGCCTTCAGTCACTCACAGCCTGAAGTGTTGCTTTAAAACTTCAAAATGCTGATGTGTCCCATAAAGATTAGTCTGTGGATTTTGCTGGTGACACTTTACATCTTGACTGAACATCAGTTACTGATGCTCTTTAATAGAACTGTGAACAAATAACATCCTTTATCTCAGGATAAAAGAGCAATTACATGTTTTTGGAGGAGAGATTTATCACTAAAAAAAATATCCTGATGAAAATCTCCATTCATCCTATTAAACTCCATTTGGAGAAATAAATCTGAGCTTTTTGGAAAACAATAATGAACATACACAATGTAAAATAGAAAAGCTTGACTTTAAACATTTCACAAAACANCTTTCTCTGGTCAGAATCAGGAAAGGTTGGAAATTTTCCCCTTCAGTTTTGCCTGCTCCTACAGCCAGTGCTGAACTGAGGCTTTGGTTGTGTGTGGAGTAAATAATTTTGTGTAACTAGAGCATGCAACCAGACCTGACACACACCACCCCATCTGATCTGCTGAATTCCTGCTCTTCATAAAGTCCTTCTCATTAAATAACACCATTTCTTACACCAGTACAATGAAATAAGACATAGAAATCGAATAACATCCTTCTAAANTTTATTACAGTGCTGATGTTGGTTTATGATTACAATTTAACATCACTCAGTGTCTTGGCATTATTCCTATTATTTTCCAATCTAGCCATCACAGGAAGATTTTGCAATCCACACAGACAGAGGATTTATAGCAGGCAGTGGAGAACATTTGTTTAAAATGTCTTTTCAAATACTTTAGATATGGTTATCCAACACAAAAGGCTTTCATTTATTCTTTGTCTGTTTCTTGATTCTTTCTAGATGAAGGAAACTTGATCTCAGCTTTTAGAGATGACTCCTTTCTAGTGCTCTCCAAGAATGCTTTCCTTTCAAATCACTAACATTCCTTCAGACTGAAAAGTCAGAATTCCTGTGATAATGCAGTGGGGGAAAAAAATTCAGCACTTTCCTTCCCCTCTCTACAAAAAGTCAGGTATCCAGAATAATGTAAATTTTCACTGTAGTGACAGCATGGTTTTGTTATGAAAGATGCTCTTCACCTTCTTGAGGTGCTTAATCATTTTGTACAAGTCAGTTTTTTTCATCTCTCTGGACTTAGACCTGACTTCNTCTACACTAATACTTTTTTTTTTTTAAATATTTACTCCACTATTTGCAATACTGCCCTGTCTTCAGTGAGTTTGATAAACTGCAGACCAAATTTTGGTACCAGACCAGCTCTCCACCAGAGTAACACCAGTAACTGTGACCAAAACCTCTTAAGATTTTTGTTAATCTGGGTGATATCAATGTCAAGCTCTAACTCTTTCCCAGCTCTTTCCCTCACAGCTATTTGTCCAAGGCATCCTTCATATCATTTCACTTGCTTNAATTATGCAGATTGTATTTTGCCTGCTGGTGTTTTTGCACAGTGATTTTATAAAAGTAAATGTGACCTACAGGATTTTCAATATCAGTAACATAAAAAGATTTGATGTACAACTTTGTTTCTTCCACCACTTTTTAAATTCAACTGCTATTACAGTTACTCCCTCACTTAAAACTTAATTAATTTGTACTTTAATTATACCAGAGTAGACACAGCAGATAGTGAGGAAATAGAGAAATTTGTTTAAACTTTTTTGTAATACATTTGATATAACTAACCCAAAAGTTTCAAAAATTAAAGTTTTGGAATGGTCTTTACACAGAAATAAATTCATTATTNGATTCAAGCATATTTCTTGCCTTGGTCACACAAACTGAATTTTACAGACAATAGATTTANTGAATTGCCTGTCTCTGCTCTTCAGGAACTCTGCTTCTACAACATAAAATTGTTGGATGCAGGAAATGTTTAGATGCAACCTGACAGGCTAGCTCAGAGGTATGTTTCCTGTTTGGTTTTACTCATTTGAAACAGTACATTTTTCCCCATCTGAAAACTCATCCAGCATTCATCTGTTAGATGTAAACAAGTCCTGCAAATANAACAAGCATTGTCCAAACAACACCCAGATTTACAAATGTAAATTCTCATCTTCAGCCCTGCTTGGATTCAGCAAACCCTCTAAAGCAGCTCCAATAAATGTTATTAATTTGTTACTTACAGTACTCNAGAAAATTTCAGTCTCTAATGCCTAATGTATGTAACCTAAAATAGGGGAAGAATTTAAANTGAACTGAAATTAAGAAACTTAAGATGCATGAAGAAATTGAAACAAACTGGTAGCAAATTGAAATAAAAGGTAGCAGAGAAGGCAAAAAAAAAACCCACAAGAATTGAACTACAGGAAAATTAATTGTGACTTGTTTTTTGGTAGNCATCAGAGGTAAACATTTATGCTCTTGAAGTATACAGAGCCTTGTTGCTTTTTTATGGCATTGTGAAGTNCTGAGAGAAGCATTAGGAAACATCATTTTGCTAAACTTAATTGACAACTACTTGAATGTCCAGCTCTGGATGACAGTTTTATAATTTTCCCAGGCTTATGTATGGACAACAGTTCCCAAAGGATGCAAATAATGAAGCTTTTCCTTTTAATTCAATGCTGTGTGTCAACCACCTGTGAAATGTTCTATACCTTGAGGGGAGCAGACACTAAATCCACCACCCTTGGTGTGTTCTGCTCTGTTGTGGTTTGTTTGCTGCCTCTGCTTTTGGTGCCTCACAGATGTTATTGCTCATTTTGGTATTTTTAACACACAGATTTTAGTGTTTGGCATGTGAGTGCCCTGCAGTGAATAGAAGCTGTCAGTCTGACAGGCTTGCTTAGGGATTGTTCTTTCTCTATGCTGTCGTTGTGTGTGCAACACACAGAGCCACAAGGAAACCACAGAAAAACCCTCCCTGGTGGAGCAAGTCCCTGTGTGCCATTATTGCTGCTGTTTGTTGAGCTGGGTGCTGTGCAAACCCAGAACAAAATTCCTACTGCAGAGTCAATACAGTGTAAATAATGAAATTAGCTGCACATCACAGGTGCTGCCAGAGCACAGNAAATAATTCAGCAGGTGTGGGACAAAGCTGACAAGCCTGCCTGGCTATTCTGCATTGTCAAAATCCATGTTTTTGGTGTGAACCCCAGGCCAGAGGCTGGCTGTGCAGAAATCCTGCTGCAGGTGACCCACAGGCAGCAAGGCAGGCAGCAGCCAGTGGGAAAGCTGAATTCCCTGCCCTCCTGCAGCTCTAATGACCAGCACACCCCAAACCCATGCAGATCTCCATCTTTTCCACTGACACAGAGCTGGGAGCACAGACTCAATCCTCCTCATCTCCTGTAGCTCCAAACACTCTGGGCAGNAGTGCTGGAAGCCAGGAGCTCATGTCAGAGATATTCCTGCCAAAAGGCAGCATCACAGCTCCTGCAGCAATTTCTGATAACCTGCTCTGGCTCACAAAAGACAAGGAGCAGCAGCCCCAAAATCCTACTGTGGCATTGATTCATTCCAGTCATTAGCAAGTTTTCCTGGCTTCTAACCCCATATCTCACCTGCTAAACCTGTTTTACAACATCCCAGTAGCAGAAGAGTTGTAGAAAACAGACTTTCTCTTTGCAGTCNTCACACAGAGAGCTGAAAACTGATTTCATGTTTCCCCTCCATTTTCTCCTTCTCTAGCTACAGCCCTGCTCCTCACTCTGTCCCCACATGTGTTGATACCCTGGGTAGTTCTTGCTGCTGTCACCCTCACTGGACACTTGCCTTTTTCTTAATGACAGAGATTTGTTGACTCACGTTCTGTTTGTGAGCCATTTACCACCTTCAGNTCAGTGCAGCAGCAGCTATTTGTGCCACTCATTATTTTGATTTAAGGACTGGAAGGTGTTTGAGTGTTCCCTATTGCAGCACATTTCTTCCACCCATTTTGCAAGTTCTCAGGTTTTTTTCTCCCACACAGTTCCTCCACTCCTCTGTTAGGTGTGGTACTTCATGTCACAGCCCTGTGCAGGGGGTGATGGACTCATCCTTTTGTGTTAGCACCCAAACATCACCACAGGTCTTTAATTCACACCTGTCAGAGCCTGGAGCCTGCCAGAGCAGCAGCAGACAGCAGCAGTGCTCTCCTGTGATCCCAGCCCCAGGGAAGTTATCCCATGGAATACAAGGGGAATGCCACAGACAGTGACTGATAACAACTTTAGCACCCTGAGAAGGGATTCACAGCACTGGGGCAGAGACTTCAGTGCCATACTAGAGAATACTGAGCCAGAACAGGCACAAAAGGGTCCTGCAGACTGGCCTGGCTCCCTTGATACCCAACCACTATGGGGACTTCCTAAGAGGATCTTTTTAACATGAGAAACCAGTTTAAATAACTAAAATATCAGCACACTTACTGCTGCTCTTTATGGTGGAATAGTCACTTTGTGACTTACCAAAATTAGTCCTTCAGGAGTTCTGCAGACCTGGGGAGATAAAAAGGTCAAGCTCTGAACTTGCCCCTTTTAATACTTTACTGCTGAAATACTGTGACTTTTGGTAAGAGCCTAGTCCTGCATAAAACCCACAAAGCTAAGAACACTTGATCATCCCTTCAGAATTAATTAATTTCCCAGAAACCAACTAATGCATTTTAGAAACAGCTGCAGGCAAATGTTAATAACAGATTAATCTTTCATGCCTCTGAGAAATTTTTAGACAAAATGAAGATAGGTTCGACTTCCCTTTAAGTTCCAAATGTGTGTAAGATAACTAGTTTACATATTAACCTTTGTGATGAGACATATCTCAAAATGGAAACAACTTTTGCCCAGAGTAAAAAGATATTACCTTATTGTTAAGCTGTTTAACACCAACAAAAAGATAAAGTTTCAGTAACAAAGGAAATAATGATTATCATTACTGTCTCTTTAGGTGAGATTTTCAGAGAATACTCAAACTTGCTCCTCAGTCTGAGACCTGCTTTGATCTCAGAAGTTTAGAGGACAGTTCTCTGCATGCAAGAGGTCACTTTTGATTAGTCTGTAGTCCTGTTCCCATTAGATTAATTTATGGCACACTTCATTTCCATGGATGGAGGAAGAGGTCACTCCTTGGAAGGCTGACAGCTTGTGCATAGGGTGAAAATTGAGTTACACCTGGTAACCCCAGCTCTGATAAAAATATATTCTTACCCATCTTACCCTAACCTGCCAGGTGCAGGTAAGGTGTAAAATGCACAATGTTTGTGTGATGACAAACTGTGAAACCTGTACTAGGAGTTCTCTCCACAGCACTGGGGCACTGGAACCCCCTCACTACCAGTTCTTGCACCATGACTAAAACAACAATGCCTTTATGGAATACCTGCAGCTTCAGGACATGCCCCTGAGTGACTGAGTGTGGGAGATGGTGATAAAGCTGTCAAGCAAAGTGCCTGCTTTGCCTTATGACTATTTTATGTGTCTGCATATCAGACCATATATTATGAACACCAGCACTGCACCCTAAGGTTTAGCAATCATATCTCTCATTATTCCTGTCCCTTTACAAGGCTCATCCCACTGCAGAAAAAGAAACATTTGCATTCAGTCTCCCCCAGAAAGAAGATCTCACAAACATCAGGATGATGCAGGTGTTTAGGATGCTGNCATATCATGTAAAAAAACCAAAAAGGTTAAAATGATTTATCCATCAGAAGCAATAAACACAACTTCCTTGATTAGTGCAAGGCTGTGAACACAACTCTCCTGTCACTGCTTGCATTTGGTGGTTCCTGTTCTGTGATTAATTGTTTACATGGTGCTCAGTGTTAAGCACTAGATAACACATTACTCTTAGTGCTGTGACAATATTCCCTGTTGACATCTTTTAGCTGTCTNCGCTTCTTGCAGCAGACTTGGCAAACATTTCTTGAATATCTAATGTTTGCTCACTCATTCTCCAAGTACAATGCTAAAAATTTAGTTGGGTGAGATCTCAGATCCCATTTTTGTAGCATGCTTGCTAGGTCTCCTTGCACAGATTAATTTCAGATTAATCTGATCCTCTGGCTGTACACATTTGATGGAAATCCCTGTACAAACACCTCAAGCTAAATGCTGTATTTACAGCACTTTCCAGGCACGTTTATCTAAATTGACAACAATCAAAAGAAACTATTGAAATGTGTGCATTTTTCAGTGAAGCACTAAAACATCCTTGAAAAAAAAAAAAAAAGAGAGAAAAGAAGAGTCAAATGTGCATATTGTATTTCTGCCACACAGCTCCCATTGCAGTGAATGCAGCCAATTAGATTTGCTGCTCACCTAAAGCAGGATTGACTTGTCTGTCTGAAACATCATAACAAAACACCCACTTTCCCACTTTAAGCATTTCCCCAGTGAGCAATATCCAGGTACAAGAGAACTTGGATAAAAAGCAGAAGGTGTTTAGACTTTTCCAGTGCCCCTCTCTACATCAGAGACACTCAGGCTGGCACATTCCATGGACACTGGCTCACTGACTNTCTCCAGATAAATGGTGATTATCCTTTTCTTCAAAGAAAAATAAAGCAAGAAACTGCCAGCCTGTCATCTGGCCTGGATGTGCAGGGCACCCCCATGGAGGATTGGGGTGCAGGTGAGTGCCTGGTGAGCAGAAATGAGACACACTTTGANGAATTACAGCCAGGGACTGGGCTTGCAGCCCTGTTTTCATGGAAGCTGGCAGTTTTTTCAGGCTGTCTGTCTGACAGGAGAATATCTGCCATCTGCTAACATGCTGCTTGCATCAATCTGCTGGTCAGACCTGATGGCAGAGAAGGGAGAGAGGCAAACTGCTGTGCCTGAGGGCACTGCTAATGCTGTGAGCAAACTGCAGCAAAGGGACACAGCCACCCAGACTGATGCTGCCCTGGACTGTTTCCACACTGGGAAGTGGGCCCAAACCTCTCTGTGATGGCAGGTACTGCAGAAGGGGAGAGAGCAGGGATGGGTGACAGGAAAGCAGCCACAAGACTGGCAGCATCAATAAATCCCATTTTTTGACCTTAGAGACATGTAAAACAGCAGTACATCACCCTGGGGTCTACATGGTCCCTGTGAAACAGAGAGCAAAACAACACAGGCATCACCATCTCCTCTATCACTGAACAAACCAGGCCCACCTTCTACAAAGGAAAGGCTGTGTGTTTGAAAAAAGAACAGGATTCTTCAGAGACACAACAAAATACTGGAGTCAGCAGAGAGGACATAGACACCACCTAGGTGCTCTCCAAGAACATCCAGTTTCCTCAGAGATATCAGCAGCGAGATAATACTCTGAGAACAGCTGCCCTATGGCAGGTTAATATCAATCAGACAATCCTCCAGTTAAATATTTAAGGGGAAAAACTGAGGATAATGTATACTTAATAATAATTGTCCAGCAGTGGATGCTAAGGTAGCCAATGTTTTGATTTTATACAAGGGAAAATTTGTACAGCTCAAGGAGCTGTAAAGTGCAGCANGAGTCCATCTGCAGAGCAATAAATTCATGTATTGCATGAACAACTTTGCTTTTGTAAGGCACTGAAAAATTCCATTGGCTACAAAACATAGAAGATAATCTCACAGATTCTGCCATTTATGAATGAGGAAACTGGCTGGAGCATTTCCTCTTGTAATTTCCTCTTGTAATTCTGCTAATAAATAAAATACTAACAGACCCAATTTCATAACACTAAATAAAATTACAAAGATTCAGCCTTGAGAAAGCTTGTTTATAGAAACCAACAGATTTAGTCCTCAGTCCATTTTCTGTTCAGGAACAGTTGTTCCCCAGCTGGCATGAAGTTTGTATTCCCCAAGCTGAGGGACAGTAGAGGAAACCTGCAGGTCTTGTTCATATAAATCAACAAGCTCTGGGTCTATCCTGCTGTTCCCAAGTAGGTAAATTAAACAACCACAGGATCCACAGATTCTCTTCACAAGCCACACAATTTCTGAATTTCTACTCTCATGCAACATGTGGAAATGGCAGAAGAGCAGCCTGAAGAACAGAGGAACAAAGTAGGTGCTGAGCATTTATTTTATGGAATATTTCAAGCTGTTTTCCACCCTAAACCAGGATTAGCATTCAGGGCAAAGGAAGTGAGATGGGCTTGGAAATGTGACCTGGCTTTTCTCCAGCCTGAAAGCAGTGCCACATGGGCAGTGAGGACAGTCTGCTCAGTGTCACCAACACCAAACTGTTCTCTCATCCTGAGCACTTAGATAATGTGTGACAGAAAATCACTATCCTTTATACATTATTTGTGCCTCCCTTTTGAGTATTGCAAGGTTCAACATCTAAGTAAACTCTGTGGCTACTATTCTTTTCTGACAGTGACATAGGAAAGGGTTTCTTTTCCTCCATACAGATGCAGATTTCAAGGAGAGTNAATTTCATGCTTCTCTTTGCCAGAAAATTGCTGTGATCTGAATACATTTTGAGAAAAATCACCGTGCTAGCAAGTGATTAGGAAAGAAAACATAATGTATTGGCAGCAAACAAATGAAAAACAAATAATATAGATGGATAGAAAAGCAGCTTAAAGAAGAATTCTAATCCTGTTCTAAATTAAATAATGAGAAAAAGGGAGATGCCTAGGGGGAAAAGAGTGAAATGTAATCTGTTCTGGCCTCTTCCCCCAGCCATAATTCAATGTACTGCCTTGGAACTCTTTCCAAAGACAGTTTTTTGCACAGTTGCACCAGTTTCCACAATTTGCTGTGTCACTTGTGCAAAGCAGTGGCTGTGACCAGGAGCAAAGGGATCTGAGAGGTGGGAGATCCAGTCTGGAGCCTCTGCTCTGTCAGACCATGCTGCAAAGGTCAGCCTCAGAAGCTGAGGTGGCAAAATTCATCCTGGAATCCACTTTTGAACAAAATGGGGAATTTCCCTTTTCGAACCTGGGGGTTTTGTACCTGCACACAGATTTTTGTACACTCAGAATCAAAATTGTGGAGGACACAAGACAGATCTGTTACACAGCCAGCACTGCCCTCTGTTTCACTTTTACACCTCTCAGCCACACCATCACTCAGCATGTATCCCAACTGGAATGTTAATAATCAGGGGGCTTGGTCCAGCTTGTGATCAGTGCAGCACAACCAAATTTAACCTGTGAAAATGAGAGAGGGGCACTCACAGAGGGGATTTCCCTGGGGTCTGTAACTACACAACTCCAGCTACCCTGCTGTGCTATCCTCCTCCAGAAACAATTATTCTAGAATATTCTGTCAAAACATCAGCCAAGTGAGAAGCTGAGAACGAGATTGGAGCAAGCTGAGGACACAACTAAAGGATTTCTTTACAGCTGGAAATTCATTTATTAAAGCATATGTTTGAGGGTGACCAGCACAAGTTCTCATGGGATGACCAGTGACTCTCCTGTGGGAGAGCTGCAGCACAAAGCACTTCCAGCTCAGGAAGAACATCTCCATCTTCCTTTTACCACAACCTAGAGGGAAAATATCCTTTTCAGGTGATTAGCTGATTTTATTGTGGCACTCAGCTATTTGTTCCCTCTTGACTGAGTATTTCCCTGAAGAGAGGTTTGATTAAGCACTGACTCTCCTAATTCAAGAAACATGGGGTAGGTGGAGCTGGTANACATACAGCACCAAAAAAGCCACAAGGGGCTTGGATCCCTTCTCTGTTTCACTGGCAGAACTGGAATTTCCATTCCACAGGAATAGCTCTCATCATGAAAAAAATTTTTATATAATTTTTTTTTATGAAAAAAATTTTTGATACTTTTTTTTTAATGATTTTTGATACTTTTGATGTAATGATAATAAGAATCCAGTTTCATTGTCTCAGGCCAGATACAAGTGTGGACAGCCTTAAACTTGACTTTTTAAACTACTTTTTACTCCATTTTCTTTCCAATATTCTAGCAATGAGCTTATTTAAATGGAGTAGCTTATTACATTGCCTAGCACAGAAATAACATTAAGATGATATAAAGGTGAAATNTAAGATGATAATCCACCCTAAGTAAGCTGCTGCAAGCCATTTAAAGTAGGTGTTGTTTTACTTTTTTAATTAATTCAGAAAATATTACTTTTCCAGCACTAAGTTTTCACTGCAAGCCAAAATGATGGTGTGCTGGAATAGGAACAAACTCCTCCCTGGAAAATGAGTGGAGACTTGCCACAGTGGGAATTCTAAAATGATGGATCAAGGGAGATCCAGGTGATCCTCTCAGGCTTTGGCCATGACACAAGCCAGGTGTGAACTTAGACCTGTCTGTCTCCAGCTGGGTGCAGCCTGGGAGACTTCTTCATGATCATTTTCATAGTCATTTCCTCAATATATTATTATTATTATTCCAGTGGAAATAAAATTTTTTGGCAGATTTCAAAAATAAATGTTAATTCCACCTTATGCTTTCATACTAGCAATGCATATTTGTGCTTATTTATGTTTCCAGATTAATAGACAAGGTAAATATAGCCAATAAAAAATAGTCAAAATCTATTAATAGATTTTTCAAACTTCACTTAGCTCATAAATTTCAGAATTCATTGTAATGGTAGTCCTCATGCACCAGAAAATATCTTCAGAACAAGGATAAACAAATGTCCTGAACCAAACAATATTTTATCAGATGTCCCAAAAATAACCAGTGGAGCAGCACCTCTTGCAAACAAGGTTTTTTTGATCAGTCATCTGTTGACTTAGTATAAAAAAAAAAAAAAGTATGGAATGTCCATTTTTCCTCTGACATTTCAAAATTATATTAATGAGNTAATCTATCAGCAGGAAACTGTATTTTCCAGCATTAGGTTTTTACTTTTTTGACTAAACTGTTTCTTCACCATCTGTTTTTAATGATCCTCACAGGTGACTGGTTTACTGCATTTTGTAATAGTTGTTATTTTATCTAGTCTGTTTTTAAATTCCTCCAGGTTGGTACTTCTGTGGTTCCCTCCACATATTTCCCTCCAGGTGCCAGGTGATGTTCATTTTGGGGTTGTGTTTCTTCTTGTTTGCAAACTAACTTTAANAAAAAGCAAACCCAGCTGCTCATTCATTTTCCACCATCACTCAAGGCCAGGGCAGCTGCTGCAATTCCAGCTCAGCAAAGCAGAGCCTAGCTAATTCCTGCTGTGCCCCACAAATCCAGTGCAGAGGATCACAACCCTGCAGTTCAAAGCTGCAGGGAGAGATGCCACTATTACNTGCTGGATGGAAAGCTGTGACTCTCTATTATCTTAATATGCCTGACACATGTTTCACTTTCCTGGCCCCTAAGGGACACAGAAATTGCACACAAGAACACCAAAAAAAATGTATGTCATGATGACTTGATGTTGCCTTTTGCCTAAAGCAATCTGACATAATTAGCCAGCTCACAAGTAAAACCTTTATGTTTTATTCTTTTACCAATTTAAAATAAAAAATGTACATTAGCATGGGTAGCTTGTCATTTTAATACACTTTGATGTTTGCAAGCTTTGAAATATCATGCTCAAATTTCTATGCAAATTTGTGCTTCAAATTACATACTCATTAGTTCTTCTGGAACTTCTTCCTAATATTCACAAAATGTTTATTGCTTCCTCTGTTATTTTCCTGAATTGCTTCAGAATGAAACCTGGTGTATAAAAGACAAATGAACACTCAGGAACTTTCTTAAACACCACATTTAATTTCTAAGGATGTCATTATTTGTCACTTCTAAAAAAGTTCCAAGTGTCCATGCAAATCCCATCTGATAGCACAATAAAAATCACAGGAAATGGTTTGTACCTGTAGCACTGTCAGCCTCCAGAAATGCCCACCTCCCTTACCTGCTCATCTGAAAACCCTTTACCACTGTCTTTAATGAATGTTTTGGTGCATGTGANAAACTAGTTCATACCCTCAAAAGGAGTGAAATTGGGATTGCTGCCTAGATTTCAGTGGAACAAAGCAAATTTACAGCAATTATGAATATGATAATTTTTTTCTGTAGCTATCCACCTCCATTAAACACNTGGGCAATATTTTAAACTCAACTGAAGCAAAAGCCACACTGCTAAAAATAAACACACAAACCCCAGAACTGCCAGAAAGTTCAACTTNAGGATGAAAGCTGAAGCTCATTAGTACACAAAATGCATGGCATGGAGTAGGAGAGGAAAGAAGAGCTGGAAGGGAGCACTGGGTGATCTGGTGCTGCCAGCACCCTGCCCAGGAGTGAGAAATGCTCCCAGACAGATGCTGGCCTCACCTGCTCTCAGATATCCCTTCCTGGAGACTGCACAATTCCCCCAAGCTGTCACTGACACGTTTTCCCTAATGTCTGCTTACAAACATCACCTCTCTNTGATGTGTCAGAGCCTGAGAGTGCTGAACAGGGCAGAGGAAATCCCCAGCTGGTAATGTGGCACTGCCCTGATTNAGAGGAGAGGCTTTGGAAAGCAGCCAAATAATAATAAATGATGCACAGTTAATGCTGAACCTGTGCTGTGCCTGTGTGTGCAGGGGGAATTTGGCACCACTTTCCCTGCTCCTGAATTCAGGGTGAGCACAGCCCCACTGCTCTCCACTAAATGCAACTTTCTCAGCCTTTCTTCCCCTCTCTGCATTGAAAACTTGCAGTCATTAAAACAGCAAAGAAACGACAAAGANTGAGGCCAACTCCATCAAAATAAAAGCTGCTCAAGTTTCCTCCCTACTGCACATTTTTGATGTCACAGAATCAAACATAACAAAGTTTCATAGGTCACTATTCAAGATTGCAGGCTTGAGTGCAGAACAAGCTTTTCAGTATTACTAAACCTACAATAAAATGCTATGGGGGTTTTAGTGACTTCAAACTAATGCAAATCTTAACTAAACTTTTTTCATTAAGAAGCAAATCTGTGCCTGAACCAGATCAGTTGATTCCAGCATGGAAGATTACAAGTTGGGAATTACAGAAACACCAGCAAAGGGCTGGGTCTCCTTCTGACATTTGAAATGTAACAGGCTCACCACAACTCTAAGAGTTAATTTTGCAGGTATTTAAAAATAAGACACTGGAATTTTTTCCCTTTGCTTTGCAGCATCTTAAGGCAAGTAATTACCCAGAAGAGTGGGAACACAGTGGCAGTCCACAGGACTCACTTTCTGAAGTCACAACCAGAAATATTTATCAGTGACAATCCTAAAAAGAAAGCTATGGAACTATTTTGAAGTCTTTCTGGATTTTTCCTCAACTTCAGGGTTGTTCCATCCCTGCTCTGTATTGCTTTAGGGTGGGAGCAGTCTGGGCAGGCAGAGGAAGTGTGCTCTGATTCACTGTAAACACAGACAAATGCAAAACCAGCAAAAACATCACTGGAGCTGCAGCAGAGGCTGGGAGATGCTCCCTCCCCAGTCTGTGCTAATTATTTCATTTATTTCAGCCAGAATTTTTCACCAGCCAAAGCTCATTCTTAAAANAGGAAATATATATAACTTGTCTTATTAAAGATGTCTTGATATTTGAAGGCACAATCTGAGCAATTTTGAAGTCTGAATAATATCCATGCCAGCCTTCNACCAGAGTTATAAAGCTAATTATTTTATTAGAAGACATATGCTTGTTACTAATAATAGTCTGGTTGCTTTACTGGAAATATGAGCCAAGTGATCAGACAGATTACANTTTGTGCCAACAGTGTTTTATATTGCAACTTCCTCAAAAATTGGCCCTGGAAATGGAAAGGTCATTTAATCAGCAGGCAGAGCATTCTGGAGTTTGGAGTGCTTCCACACATCCTGGGAAACAACAAGAAATTTTGGACAAGGTCCTCCAAGACTGTCTGAAGCTCAAGATTTGAAGTTCTGCTTTTGAAATCCCAGTCAAGTTCTCATCCACAACTTTGTCATACTGAAATGATGAATTTGTACCAAATCATATTCAAGCTAAATGAGAGGAGACCTTAGTATCAAAGCAATGTTTTAAGCTATTTACCACATCACCTAATAGGGATGAACTGGTAAATAGCTTAAAGAAAAATAATTTTGGAGAAAAGAAGGAACTTGTGTGTGTATTGGACTATACTAACACAGGATACACAGACACCCAAAGGGCAGAGGGGTGACAAACATTATGTAAAGTCAGAAGAAAGGGAAGACCCTTTAATAAATTTTCATTAAGACTTATGGACCCATGTCAACACACAATGCCAACAAAGAATAGGGGTGCATCTGTAATGATGATGGTGCTAATTGTTCAACTGTACAGCAAGCAAAAAATGCTAAATTTCAATTCAAATTCACTGCTCATCCTTGATGGTTTTCATAAATTTGCAAATCTTACAGTTTTGTACAGGTGCAACTGCACTCCTTTTAAAAAAGAAAGTAATTCTAAATAACTCATTTTNAGGATAAATGGGGTATGTTAGATGTCTACCATCTCAGGGGGCAAATCTGACAGGCTGCCAAGTGCTTTAAGCACATCCCATGAATGATGATATATTTTATATATATATATATATATATTTCTTCTCTACTCAAAATAAATTGGTGTCAGTGGAGTTAAAATAGCAGCTGGTTGTATAATCTGTCCCACAGGACAGAATTACTCAGAATTCTCTGTAACACCTTTTAGCTCTAAACACACTCAGGGCATCCACAAAAGTGGGCCAGGTCTAGGAGAAGGGAATATTCAACCAAGAATTTCAATTGTTCAGCTGTTGCTCTCTGCTGCTCCTGTTCTCACTCATGCATAGGTGTTATATCATCACAACCTTCTGGAAGATTGATTTATCTGTCCTGCTGAAAGCTGCTTACTTGTCATGATCCTGGCAGTTAATCTGCTTCTCACCTTGTCTGCAGAGTTGTGGTGTCATCCACAGGCTGAGTGGAAATTTTTTACACTAAAACAACAAAGAGTAGGGAGGCACATCCTTCCTGCTGCAGATGGGAGCTGAGTGATAACACTTATTCACAGAACAGTTCTAACCAAGTTAGATAAATGGAAAAAAAGTAATAGTAATAGTAGTAGTAATAGTAATAGTAACAGCAATAGCAATAATAGTAATAGTAATAATAATAATAATAATAATAATAATAATAATAATAATAATAATAATAATAATAAACAATATGGCAAAATCTCCATCAAAAATTCAACACCAAGGTCAAAAATATTCTGAAAGTTTTTTGACAACATTTATCATGTTTCTTCTCCTAAGTGCCTTCAGCTGNTTCTCAGTGATTTGGGATTTCCTCCCAAACCCTGTGAGCTCTCCCAGTTGAATCTCCAGCTCCTCCCTGGAGCAGGCTGTGGGTTCCCTTTGGCTTTTGGTGTCAGAGGAGGGGGTGATGATGGAGTCAGTGAGTGAATCCTCTGGATTACATTTGGAGCTTCAGTAAGCCTGGGCAGGGAGAATGAATGGCAAAAGGGAACTGTGGAGATGACAAACATGCAGAATACAGCAGCTCAAACTCTTGCTGAGAAGAAATTAATTTTTTTTTTGACAGCAGAAAGCAGAAAGACAAACATGCAGAACACAGCAGCTCAAACTCTTGCTGAGAAGAAATTAATTTTTTTTTTGACAGCAGAAAGCAGAAGATAAAGCTTGTGTTAGACTGTCCACAGCAAGAAACCCAGGACAGCTAAACACTGAGCAGAGACCAGGTGCCTCTTCATCAAGACTGGCTTGTAATTATTATTTCCTTCCCAACCTTGTCAGCTGGGTCTGAGAATAGCTGCTCCTGGATTTGTCCAGCTGCATCCCTTTGGTTGGTCTCCAAGCCACTCTGCCCATGAGACACTATCAAAACTTGCCTATGTGAAAACTCAAGAGCAAAATTGGGTCCTGAATTAGACATTGCATTGCTGGGCAAAGACTAAATGTGTGCCACTTGAAATATTTTCAGGTGCTCCCAAAATATTTCCATATTTCAAGATTCAGCAGCAAATTATTTTTTTTAACATTCAAGTGCCCACATAATTGTAACATCAATAAAAGGTTTACATGTTGTGCCTTCACACTGTAGCCTTGGTAAGCAGAGTTTGTATTCAGGAAGATGTGTCCCTTTGTCTCATGTGGAAAGACAGACATGAGAGAAGTTAATTTGTTGATAGTTCATCAGATTAATTAACTTGAAATGCTTGATCATTGAGATATAACCTACTTCTCTACTAAGTGCTGCTTCTAGTACAGAAGAGGAGTTACANAGCAATCTTTCAACAGCAACATATTAAATACCATAATTGGCTNATCATGTTCTCAATTTATAAATCAGATGGCATGCATGACAGACTCATCTGCAAATCTGCCTCCCAAGCAGAACTCTTTTCAAAAGATGCAAAATACATTTGAGAATGCCTCTTCTCCCTCTCCAGAGAGAGCTGTAGAGTTCTGGAGTTAAAGCACCATCACTTAGTGTTTGAGAGCTTTCAGTCAGCCACAAAGAAATGAAAATCAAGATCCAACAGTCTGAAATGTGCCTGAGTAAGGAGTGGGAAACAAACTGCTGCCAGTTCATCTGAGATGACACATCACAAGGAATCCATCCCAGACTCTGTGGGGGGAGAAGGAAGTTTTGCATTTACTACCTTCCTCCTACACCTTTGGCCCTGTATCAATTCAGGCAATAGTAACAACTTCCACTCACTGAGAAGAATATCACAGATGTCAACTTGTTCCTGTAATTCTTCATCCATTCAATTCAACCCTCATGGAATGGGANCCAGCACTTTTGGGATCAAACACAGCCTGAAAAAGACACCTTTTGCAATTTTATGGAATGTATTTAGCATCTCTGTCTGGACTGGAGAAGATTTCCCATTTACTACATCCCTCTCATTAGGCTTATATAAACTGATACAAAACTATGTCACCTTTTCTGTGTGGCCCAAAGCACATGAAAATGTGATAAGAGCAGTAAGGAAACATTAAACCTTTGGCATGTTGTAGGGGAACAACCAAAGGGAGGTGGGTTTGGTGGCTAAAAGCCTTGGGCAAAGTCAGATCCATTAATAGCTTCAGTTCATTTGTTTGGAGGGAACATAATTGGCTTGAATGTGATTCAAATATATCTGATCTTTTTCTTACCCATTAAAAAAGCAGATGAGCTTAACTGGTGACTTACACATGATTTCACAGCTTATCACACTCAGGGGATAACAGGATTTCTAAGAGCTTAAAGCCTCCACTTAACTCAGCTAATTGGTTTTCCAAACACACACGTTATTTTTGAGAAGCTGGTGCTGACAAACAGCTTTAGAACAAGATTTCAGAAGCACCAAAGTGAGCATCTGAACATGACACCACACTGGTTTTATTTTGGAATATCCTGAGCTGTGCTTGATGTGTTTTGCAGTCCTGCTGTTGCTCAGTGTTTTGGCATGGTTGAGCACAGGACATGTATCAATGATGTATGCTCTAGGTTGGCTCTTTTTGAGATAGAACTCTTTTTCCCCCCTCTGACAGATCTTTAAATCAATACAGGACTTTACCATCAAGATGGAAGAGAAAGCACAAGAAAATCTGCTAGCATCTGTGCTAGGCTGTACAGATTTATCAAAAGAAATACAATGTGCCAGCAAGGAAAGAGAAGGAAGCAACATTAAGAAAAAAAAAAAAATCACACCAAAAACCACAAAAAGCCAAACAAAACAAAACCACCAAAAAATCCCCAAAATTCTTTCTATTTTAACCCATTTCTGGAAGGACCACAGGAAATGCCCATTATACTTCACAAGTCAAATTTATTTTATTCATTTGACTGCAATGGTTTTTTTGCTGAGAGGATTCAAAGGAATTTAGGAATCTGCATCAGCTCACTGAAAGTACACAAAAAGGCAGGCANTGCTTTTCAAAATAAAAACTCCATCAAATTACCCACACCTTTGCTCCCCTGCCCAGGGTGTTCCAGCCCTTGGCAGTGCAGAAAAGCATTTATTGGTAGGAAGGTCTGTGTGTCTCCATAACACACAGAGGATCAGGCTCAGTGAAAACCTCACCTTAGAGACCAAGAAAGAAGAATTTGGCTCTTTGAGGAAACCAAGGCTGGCTGACCCTACAGACAAAGCACTTTGGACTCCTCCTGGATCTGGAAATATCCAATAAATGTATTTCAGGGAAACAAGCAGCTTCATTTTCTCTAAGGGACTTCTGAAATAAAAAACATCTTTCAACCTTAAAANGTCTCCCACTTTGTGCACAGATCCTTCACATTCATTGCTCTGTTCTGCTTTACTCTCTTTGGGCACTCCTGGTTCTCCTTGCAGAGATTTGCATGATCCTACATTTCACCATTTCATTTCATTTCCTAAGGACTCCTCTGTGTCTGCTAATACTCATTTTTTTTTATGCAGCTGTAGATTTAACACAGATTTTTTTTTAATTCCTCCTGTAAATGTTCATATTTCTTTACCACTCACAAAGACTTCTGAAAGTTCTCAAAAAAATACCACCAATTGCAAGTTTATGCTGTAAGCACAAACATTTTATCTAGCACTGTCTTATTGTCTGAAGCAGCCATTTTATCTGCCAGAAATGTCTTGATGTCTCTGTAAAATAACTCAGAGCTTCAAATCATGTTCTTTGCTCCTTTTATAAGCAGCTAGAATTCAACTAGATATAAATGTACACATTCACCTTTCTAAAACCTTCCTAACAACACAACTTATCTTTAAAGTGTTTAAAAGTGCAGACTGGAGTGTGCATAAGAGGACATACTGTCATTCAGAAATGGAAAATTCACTTTTTTCTCATACTCATAAGAAAATAATCATGTTATTTAAGTGAAGAAAAAGGATTTAATGATAGTCCCAGCAACCTTTGCTTGCATCAAGCAGTGCCCAGTCTTGATCTGAGCTCCCCAAATAATTACATGGAAATGGCTGCTATTATTAGCCTTGGTTGATTTGCCTTTGCAGATCTGGTTACACTTGTATCACACAAAATCAACATTTCCATTTTTATATTTAGTCTTCTCTCTGCCTTCAAATGTTTTCCACAAGTTCTTGTTTTCTTGTGAACTGGGTATTTTTCTTCCACTTAAGCACTTTAAATATCTTCACAGACCATGTATTTATTTATCTGAAGGTGAATTTTCTTCTAAAACTGCTTTGCTTTCCTGAATAGATAATTTTCTCTCCTTTTTTTCCTTATAAAGTAGAACAATATTAACCCAGACAGGAGAATCAATTCCTTTGCTGCCACAGAAGTGTTGCTGCTGTAAAAGAGGCAATAAAGTTTGGTGTGGTGTCTGAGTGCATTTCACATTCCATTTAATAGACACCAGCTATGGGCATACAATTTAAGAGAGTGCTGCTCTGGTCTGAGCTGGACCTGCAAGCCAGCCTCAAAGTGTTCAGCAAGCTAAACCCAGGACCAATTTCAGGTTTCATTGGCTGTCTTTATTGAAGCCATCTTTTCTGCATAAAGTACATCATATGAAGATATCTATTTGGTTACTCACTATCAGTACAAACCACAATAATCTCCCAGGTCAAAACATTTTAAAAAGCCCTTTCAAAAATCCCTCAGTCTACATTCTAATTGGCCAAACAGAACCAAAATGGTCTAATCACACAGCATGGATCTTTTTGCAGGATCCAGATCACACAAAATAACACACTCCCTCTCAAAAGGCTCATGTGCCCTCANACAATCTGGCTCTCCCTCAGAAACACTGGGAAGAGCTCTGAGCAGGACAAAAATAGACAGACATTGATGTTATAACTATCCCTTCCTTCTCAAGTTCTCTGAAATTATCTTCCCACACACACCAGTCCTAAAGAGTGTGATTAATGTGTTCCATCAATTATTTCCTGGCTGTAGAACCTCCTTTTGCCTCAGCACCAAGCTGGATTCACCTCTGTGACCCTGAGCTCAGCCCCACAGCTGTCATGGACATTGTACCCCCAGAAACCCTTCTAGCCACATTTCTGCAGTAAAAAGAGAACAGAAAACATTTTGTAATGCCTCATGCTTATTTCCTGTTGTTCCTGCTGCTGCTTGATTTGGGCAATTTGGCAATTCATAATTAGTCCTCCAGCCTCAGGGAGATTTTAGCCTCCAGAAGGGTGAGCAATGAGCAGTGTGAATGGCACAAAATAAATACCACAGCAGAAGGACATAAAAGTAGTCCTTGTGACATGATGCTGGAAGGGGTTATTTTACTAGATTGGGCTTTTCTTGCTTGGTGTTTTTCATGAGTTACTTTAGAGCCAGTTCTCAAAAATTTGTTTACTGTAGCCAATCTGCCATCAATAGATGTGAGCATCTCCCCTCCTCAAACTTCCAAGAGTTTAGGTTCATGATAACNTGGCAATATAAATGTTTTACAGATCTGCCAGCACCAAATATTTAGCAGCAATGCCTGCCAGACACTATGGTTTTATGGAAGTAATTACTATTTATAGTATTTATATATAGAAACTATATATACTATTTGTACAATGGTACTACTAATGGCACTACCACTATGGAAATATTCCTCAGGAGCTCCTGTGAAAGGTTATGAATTACCAAACCTAATTCTTCAGCATTCTCAGTGTATACACTTGCTTCTCACTTTTTCATTGTCAAAAACAAAAATGTTTTCTGTAATTTTTTTTAAATTGTCAAGTCAAACTAATTCAGAGAGTCCTANACATCAGTATTTTATTAGTAAAATGCTCATGAAACTGTTAGACTTGCTGATTTGTTATTGTTTTTNTTTTTTTTTTGAAATTGAGAGTATCATCAGGTTTTCACTCAATACATACAAGAGAACACTTTGAGAGAATTTGAGCTGAAATATTGGCAACAGTTCTCCAGTCTGAGTACTCTATTTCCTCTCCACCCTCTATTTTTTCCTATTTTTTGCAGATTTCCAGAAGAGCAGCAGGAAGCTGCCCCAGTTCAGATGCATTTCCTTACAAAAGTCTGATTTGCCTGTTTGATGTGGCAGTGTTCTCTGAGCTGAATTTCTTTTGCTGCTCACCTTATTTAAATGTATCAACAGAACTGTTTCTCATCTGTATTTATAAAGCAACAGGAAAATAATGGTGTAGCTCTCCCACTGAATAAACTGAATAATAGCAAGGATAAAAATATAGATGGCAGATGAATTAGAGACTGTGTGAACCCCTGTATTCTAAGGGAATATTCACCTGATGAGTCACACCACTTCCTCCCAAGGAAAACCCCACAAGGGAGAACAAGGAGATGATGCAAACAGATGCTGCTCTTGGCAGACATTTCTCTCCACTCTCCTCTCTCTGGGATGGGAATGAAACATGTGAATTTTAGATGATTTAGAAATTTGCAGTTTGAATTTTTTTTTCTAACAAATAAGGTAAATCATCTTTGCTCAGGTGAATAACAAGTGATTCCTCTTAGGTTTTTTTCCATACCCATTTAAATATTTGCAGTTCTGGTGTGCCACTCTTGTTCCTTCTCCTTTCTCTTTCTCTCTTAAACCCTTTCTTTTCTCCTTTGGCATAACAAAATATGGAACAATATCAGCAATTCAATGATATTTTCTTAACTGAATATTCTGTCTTAATATTAAATTACTCCTTTAAATATTTTGCAGATTTTTCAGAATAGCAAGAGATGATGTGAAGACTTAAAAACCACAAGGTTCATACTGAGCTCCACTGTACAGTTCTCCTGAAGCTACAGGGTTTGGCAGATTTAACCACAGGATTCAAGGGAAGCAGCATTTGATGGAATATTTATTGAAGGCTTTGGTTCAGACCCATTGGATGCCCTNTTTAAAACACTTATCTCCTGCTCTGTGCTCTGCTAGCATCTGCATTAAAACAGAAAATGACAAACAGCTCCCCACACACAGGAATGTGCTGGAACATCATCACTTCTGAATTATTCCCAGTTAAGCTGGGTGCATGTCATGAAAACTCCCTATATTCTAGAATAAATTTTGGCAGGTGTGCTGTTTGACAACATCCTGAATAACAGAGCTGAACCACAGGAGGAAAAAAATGTGGACATTTATTACATGGGAATANCTTGCTGATTTAAAAACCCAGTTTTATCACATCCTACACAGGATGAAGCCTACCAGTGAATCCTGCTAGCTTCTGTAAATACCTCTGATTATGTGGGATTCTCATTCTACCTGTCATTCTACCCTCAGCTTGTTCTTGAGAAATGCTGTCACAATGCTGCCTGTGAGCTGTGGCATAGGGGACACTGATCCCTTCATTACCCCTTTATTATCTCCATTTTTTATCTCTAGATTTCAATCCTGAGTGGGGCCATTGCTCCAGNAACTTTTCCCAAATGGAACAGCTGCAGAACTTCAGGAAAGCTCCAGCTTACCCTGCAGGGTCTGCAGTGGGGGCACTGGCTGAACATCCTGTCCTCCAAATTATTATTATAATTCTGAAATTCAGGGGCTCTCAGGCAAAGATATGGGAATTAGGAATAACAGTTCTT
>OAMK01000058.1:0-55033 GCA_900205225.1 Saxicola maurus maurus | reverse complement strand
CACTGCCCCACCCAGCTGGGACAGAATTCACATTTCTGGCCACACCAACCCAACACACCTTCTTATGTCTTTTGAGTGTAGAAAACTCCTCACTTTTATCTTTAAAAATAAATTAGTAATAATAAAAAGAGAAAAACAAAGGAAACTGTTTTCAAAAAGCTCATGCTCAGAATTGTCTTTCCCAAATATAAAACACCACAATCTGGGAATTAAAATTAAAGCATCAGGCTCAACTGAATGCCACAACTGCATTTGAAGTGCACAGATATATAACTTCATTCATGCTCCTTTGGCCATTTATATGCACAGTGCAAGTGAACAAATGTCAGGAATTCTTTAGGGAACTAATCAATGCAGCTGCATAATCTTTGTTTCAGTTGAGGTAAATCATCCTTCCATTTCCTCCCCTTCTATTGCAGATACCTACTCACAGTTTGTTTTGAAGTGNTTTTTTTTCTCAGACCTTTTGAACAAAAGCCTCAAATCAAATGGGCTTTCTCAAGTTCTGAGGAGTTCTACCTATTACTGAAAATCCAGAATTCAAAATTGCTTATCCAGGTGTTAACCAAATTCCCTGATCAACCTTTTCTCTCAGAATCATTATTTTTCCCACCTATTTTTTCTATCAGAATTCCATTATTGTATCAAAGGGATGTGAAAACAGAGCTCTTGCAATCTCTCTCTCTCATGACTCTGCAGCAAAACTCCAGATGGCTCCAATTCAGCCCCTNCTAAAATAATAAAAGGTAAATTGCAACATCCATAAATATATATATATAAATATCCACATCACTCCACATGNGCAGAGAGTGGCAGTTTTGTTTGCTCCATCTACAAACCTGCTGGTATAATTTCATATGCACACTGATAATTAGGTAATCCTTTTGATTTACANCTTTCACAGCTCTTCATTGTTTCATCACTCTCATTGAAAACAGCTGGTAATCTCCATCAATGAAAACTGTGTTTGTTTCATTAGTATCATTATTTTCTGCCCAAAAAGCTTGTTAAGGTATGATGTGAATCATTTAAAAGACCAGTATAAGCCAAATATATCGACATTAAAATAAAAGCAAGACCTTTTGCTCACAGGTAGTAAGGTAAAGTATTGAATATAAGTTGATTTACTGGAAGGCTTAGCATGTGTGGCAGCCCAAATCAGCTAAGAGAATGAAAATAAACTGTATTGNATTGTTTGTGAGGAGTGCTGACAGAGTTAAAAACACTTTTATATGATGGCTGTTTAAAAAATAGATTAAAGATTTGGTTGTTCAACGCCTGTAGCATTTTGGGTCTTCTTCTAGCAGAGAAAGGGCAAACAGGGGGGCCAGAATAAGGGAATGCACTTAGAGGACAGTGGATTCCATTGGCCAGGGGAAGAAGCAAGTCCTTCCTGTGATTAAATCTGTGATGGCTGTTGCTCCTGCCATGATGGACCAGCAGTGAAAATTCACATTAAAAACACTAAATGATATGCACTTCTGCATGCAACTCATGATTCTGTACTTCTCTATGCAGAAGTTTCTATTTAAATTCAGAATGCTGCACTTGTCTCCAGAACTGATCCAGATTTCAGCAATTTTTCAGCTTTCCAGGAAGCACTTTGTCCTTCCATTAGATGCAAAAAGCTAAGCTATGGTGTTACCAAGATGCAGCAAGATGGGGACATCAGCTGTTCCTCCTCTTCTCCTCTAAATACCCACTCACAGTAATTTCTCAATTCTGGAAAATTTTATGACAGCAATGGCAACAGTATAAATTCATATGCACACATTGTGTGTGGGTAGAGTGACCATGTAAGCATCTGATGTTCATCTCACAGCTGAAAACTAGAATTCCATAAAACTAATATTATTAGGATGCCAGATGCTTTCTTCTATTGCACTATATCATGAGAAAGGAAAAAAAGCTGTGGTGGAAGGAGCCAGACACTAAAGGAGCCAGGAGAAGAGAAGAACAGCTGTGCCCCTCCTGTTCTGGCAGTGACAGTGCCAGGCTCTGGTGGCACTCTCTGTTTGAGAGCAGATGCAGTNCAGCATGTTCCCTTCTGAAATTCAGGAAATCAAGGGAAAAGGAAAGCAAAAGGAAATCAGCACTTCCTGACCTGCACTTTCTCCACAGTGCTCAACCTTTGGAGTCCACAGACAGAGCTCTGCTGATTTCAAAAGGATTTGGTTCAGAGCTTAAGGAGGAGATGTGTGGCATGGTGCAGAGCTGAGTGGCAATGCACAGAGCTTTGCCCAGAGCTACATGTGCTTATCAAATGTTCTCCTTCCTTGGATTGCCCCTGAGACATGTTCTATCCAGCAGAACCCACGAAAAGATTTGAAGCATGGTGTAATTTGCACATATTTCATAGAGAATTTAAATGTTCTTCCAGAAGATCTGCAAGTCAAGTAGTGCTTTTCATCCCCCTATCTGGAATAAAATAATATTTCCTTTATATCCTGGCAAAATGTTCCTGCAAGAACTTTTTGTTAATTCTGCATAGTACTTGAAAATTTTGTGTTGTCTTTTTTTATTTTACAAACAGTTATTATAATCAAGATTTCTTTCCTCTTTTAAGACTGTTCTTGCTGTGCAACAATCATTCCCAGTATCTCCACAACTCACATTCATTTCACTCTTTCATAGCTGGAAAGCATTTAATTTTTCCTTCTAATAGCAATATACTCTGACATTAAAATGTCCATCAAAATCTCTGCAACTAAAGTCATTATGAAGTTCCCAATATTTATGTGGCTTGATATCAAATGAATTTTCACCAAAGGAAAAAAAAAAAAAAATCTCAAAGTAGCTCTTAGTCCAGTTTTCTGTTTATTGTATTGTTAAAATAGCTCTCTGGAGCTTCACACATCATTCTGTCTGGAAAACAACCCAGCAATATCCCCTTCCTCCCTCCCCCAGAATAACTGCACAGCCTTTGTGAAATTCATACACATACATATTGTACAAATATGATGAAATAAAAAAGTGCTTGATCAAACCTGCTGCTTACAGATGAAGTTTGGGCTAAGGGAAATCAAACTCCTCCAAGGCTACCAGTGAAGCAAAAAATCACATTAGCTGTACAGCCTGAAGCATATTTGTTAGTATTTAACAAATTATGTGCTTCATTTAAATACTGTTGCTAGTGGCCAAATCAATTAAAATCACCTCATTAGGCTTTACATCAGTTAAAAAATTAAAAGAGGCTTTTCTTGCCTTCTGCCTAGGTGTCTTCCTGCTTGTACAGTCAGTGGGGACCTGTGTCACCCAGGCTTTTTTCCATATCATTTGTCTCCAGGCATCCTGACCCTAAATGGATGCAGGGGCAGACAAGGCACAGCTGTGATTTCAGAGCCCTGCCAGGATCTCACATCCCAAACTGGCNCTTCACAGATGCACAAAAGTGGAAAGTAAAAACAAAAAATTTGAATTTAAGCCTCTAGTGCCTTTGGGCAAGTCTTTAGTTTAGGGAAAAGCAAAATTATGTCCCTGCCTAAAGGAAGGAATGTCCCTTTGGATGGATGGATGATGGATGGATGGATGGATGATGGATGGATGGATGGATGGATGGATGATGGATGGATGGATGGATGGATAGATAGATAGATAGACAGACAGATAGATAGATAGATAACAAAGACACTTCATAAATGCTTGCAACATTTGACAAACTCAGTTGAAGAAATAATGGAAAATCAAGGGAAGAAATTCTTTTTTTTCTTAGGAACAGTTCATTCTCTCTGTAAGGCAATTTGGAGAAACCAAGACCTTTGAAAATTGTATTGTGCAATAAGCNTGTCAGAGAAAAAAAATATTACATTTTCTAAGTGAAGAACTTCAATTTCTAGTTTAAAGTGCTATTTAACATCAGGTTTAGCTCATTCAATTAAAAAAATACTTTAAGATTAATAAAAATTTTTATTCCATCAAAAAAGTCTTTCTTTCCTAACTTCTTAGTATTTATGTTTTAGCATGGAACAGAAATATTTTCATTTCAGATCACCCAGTAGCAGCTTCTGTGGAATGGTTTGCCAAGCTCTGCTTAGGAAATATTTGAAAACTTGCAGGAAAATTCTCTAACTGCACTGCAGAAAAAAAAAATAAAGAAGGCTGCATAATTCAACATATATAACTACTACCAATATGTCTCAACATTTAGAAAATATTTAAGATTTTCTATTCCTAAGTGCTGACTTCCTATTGAAATTATCAGGACCATTTGCATACTTCTGATTAAATGTCTTCCTAAAGGCTTTGCCAAGTCAAGGTACATGAAGTAAATGATAATGAGAGAAAGCTGCTGAATAACTTGACAGTCATCACAAACTTCTCTGAATAAATTACATGAACACTTTTACCTGATAACACCCTTTGGCATGGAAGTCTTGATTTAAAATAGTTCCTGCTCTGCAATGGATTTGGCTTGTGATGGTGATGTTTCTGAATTGCAAGGATTACCAATAACATGTTATAGATCACTCTCTTTCACACTTCACACAGTGTAATAGGGGTGTTGAAACAGTCACTTGTCTGTTAAATGTAACACACCCCACAGTATGTTTAATTTTCAGTTGCAATTCTCTGCCCTACCTGCTATTTGCTGAGTCTAAACTATCCAAAGTTCCTACACAGCCAGCCCTATTTCAGCAGAATTCCATTGGTACATTGTACAGATATTGGTTTTGGCAACATTATTGATGTTAGTCAGTCCTTCAGAATATTGCATTCACAACTGAGCACACATGAGAAACTAAGCACACAGTGTCAGTGTGTGCTGTGAAATGGAACTCTCATACCAAAGCAAAAAAGAGGGAAGGAAAAAGGAAAGGAAGCAAAAGGAACAGCAATAAAGAAAGGCCAACATCCTTTTAAACACAGGGAATGAGAGGTTAATTCTGGAGGTCAGAAAGGGGGGACTAGAATGAAAAATTAAAATTGCAGTTTATTTCTAGTGGCATATGCAAAGCAAACACCATTTTTCATGCTCCTAAGAAGACAGATAAACCCATCCCAGCAGCTGCTGGAGTGGAAGAAGGGCAGCTGGACCACAGGGTTACTACAGCCATTAACATCTTTGCCAGCTGATGAGAAAGCATTTCATACCCAAATGTGTGTGGTCAGCAGAAGGCAAGCATTAACTTATTGCCTGTCTGATCTTCATCTTTCACTTCAACNTGCTGAATTATTAATGCCATCCTAGTCACTAGCTCAACGTTTTTAAAGTCTCTATGATGTTATTACATAACCTGAAAGCATTCAGGGTCAGGAGCTGAGCCATCCCTGATCTTTATCCATTCCAGAGCACAGTGAGGTCTTTGGTGTAGGCAGCAAAGACACATGGCTGGGAAGAGTGAAGCTTAAGCTGTATTCATAGGCTTACTGTTGCCATGTCAACACTCCAAAAAAAAACTGTTTACCCCCATCACTGCTTAAAAGGTCTGAAGTATTCAGTGCTGAACAGTGCTCTTTATTTCTTTATTTATTTGTTTTACAGATNAGCACAAGACAAACCAAATATATAAATTTCATTCCAGATGAAAAAAAAAAAAAATATTGCATGCCTAGAGGGAAAGAATCAAATAAATGTGTTTACCTTAACTCTGCAATTTGAAAAAGCAAACTTGAGAAGAATGATTAAAAGCACATGAAATGGGAAGTGTGCCCTTTAAATACAAACTTCTAATTGCAGTGATGTGAATATGGAAATCTAATTATGCACATTTAAGGATTAGGAATTTTATTAAAACCGCCTTGATTTAAATTGCACAATCAGTCCTTTCTGCATGAGACCAAGACTAACACACACACTATAATGAGGGGGGGAATATAACAGCAAGGTAAAAGCTAAATTGTGTTTGTATCATGTTTGGAAGGAAAAATCAGGTGCATCCTAATTCAATCCAGACCATTTTGCCTCTCTCAGAAGAAAAGGCTTAAGGACAACCCTTCTGAAAAAAGAAAAAAAAGATTTCACAGACTGTTAAATTTCATCTTTTCCAGAGCACTACACCAGTAGTACTGGAACCCTCAGCTTGCTCTTCCACTGAATTAATTACTAGTCATATTTCAGGCATCCACACACAGTGCTTTGAGTGAAAGGTGCTCAATAAAATTCCACCATCATTTACATGAACAATTCATCTTTTGCAGTCACATTCAGTTTTACAGAAAGGTACTCATGCTTACTCTGTTATTTAACTACTGAGCCCAGCCAGAAACAGCAGAGGAAACCTGAAATAAACCTTACTGCTGACTGTTTTTAGCAGTTAATGTGCAGACACAGGTACTGTGCACTTTCCTGAACTGGGGGAAATGGTTTTCACACCACAGGAACAAAGGGTGATGAAGAGAAATGGAGAAGAGACCAGAACCAAGATGTAAAACACAGGGTCCTGGAGTCTGGATCTTGCTGGTTCTTCTCACGACCCAACAGCTTAGAAAAGAAAAAAAAAAAGACTGGAAATTACAGATGTCAGGTTAGGAGCAGAAAATCATTCTGACTAGGCCAGAATGCCACATCAGAAATAATATGCTAGAGTTTATAAGCTGAAATACCTGAGGCAAAAAAAAAAACAAACAAAAAACCTCCAACCAACAGCCCAGCTTATCTCACAGGTTATTTTTAAAACACTGCATAGACCAAATTCCTTCCTGAATCATACAGAGGGCAGAAACTATCCCATAAATTACTGCAGCACCAAAGAATTCAGCTCACATTGATGGGAATATCATTCTTGGGCTACCATATTAACAGTGATGTATCTCCCTGTTCCACAGAGCCAGCATCAATTTTTAAGTGGAAGTCACACTGTCACTNGACTTCACTGCCATTAGGAACCAGTTAAACACTAATTAATAGGCATTTAAACTTACTGGGACATGTTTAGTGAAAAATTCTCCATTGGCAGAATAGTAAATGGCTTTCTAAATTTCACAGGTCTCTTAAAAATGATTTTTTTCTATCTGCATGGCCCATTGCTCCTCTCTTTTAATGTACAGTTCATCAGGTAATCATGTACAGACAGACAACTAATCCACTTCTTCTGATGTTTTTTTTAAAGTTCCATTTAATGTGATCACTTCCTAAGAGAATGAAGAATGTAACAGGAGAAAAAAAAAGGAAATGAAAGCATTTATCATGTTTAAAAGAAATTGTTAATATTCAGAAACTCACTGACATTCCAATAGTAGTAGTCATTTTCAAACTCCCCTCTCCAGGAGTGAAAACATAATGGAAAATTTAAGTCTGCTGTTCCCTGCTTCATGCTACTGTNTCTTCTTATTTAAAAAAATCAGTGCAGGCTATTAATCATTTCACCTCGTGTCCAAAGATTGTGAATACCTTAAAAGGTGAGCTGTAAAGGTCTGGGAAAAAAAAAAAAAAACAAAACCAGAGAGAGAGAGAAAGAAAAACTCAAACCCACCCTAATTANGAGACAGACATTTCAAACTGATATTTAAATTATATGCTGTCTCCCACCTTCTTTTTTCACATCTCAGCCTCTTCACTCAGGCACAAACAAGTCTGATTATTTGTGCCCTCACTGANCAGCCCAGGAGCAAAGGGAAGAGAGACAGGATTTTATTCAGTTCCAATTGAGACCTGACTCAGTGACTAACACCATGCTGATGGGACCACCAGAGAGCTCCCAACAACTTTTTCACAAGTGCTTTCATGGAAGAGCAATGCCTGCTCTTAAAATGTTGTATTCCCTGAAACTGCACCAGGCTCAACAAGAAACCTTCAAATAACTTTACTAATTTTAATGCCAATGGGAAAGAAAAGGCCACACCATTATAAAGGTGACTTGCACATTCACAGAGACACCATGGCCTCACCAGAGTGGCATCTTTCATTTAATTCTGCCTTTACTTCACCAGCAAATTGAAGCCTTCACATTTTGAACAGTTATTGATTTGCCTGATTTATGAATGCAAAGGAAGCCAAGCAGTCAGAATGCTAAAGAGCATAAAGAGAATCTTTCCTCCCTTTCATCACAAACATAATAATGTACAATGTGCCTGCTTGGCTAAAGGCAGAGCCTGACCCAAGGATGTACCACAGAGGCAGCTCCTTGTCTGAGCTCCTGCTGCCTTTGGGGTGGTTTCAAACACCCCTAGAGGATTCCAAGTGGAATACTGTACAGAAAAGTGCAGGGCATTACTTACTTCACAAAAAACTGTCTCTTATACACATCTAGATGTGTATAAGCAACAGCCCCTAGAGGATTCCAAGTGGAATACTGTACAGAAAAGTGCAGGGCATTACTTACTTCACAAAAAATGACAGGCCAGATCCTCAAGCCACTTCAGAAAACCGTGTTGGATTTGCCAACAGGATCCTCCTGGCCATGGTTCAGGTCACCTGGACACTGATGCTTCCTACACTGGTCCACTTCTACACCTCTCTGGAAAATGTGTCATGAAAGTGGTGAAAGAAGGGTTTTCTTCTAGTGATCCATGTCAACCAGTCTTAGAGTTTCCACACCTCACTATAAAAACTTTGGGAAAATCTCGGGGATGGAAAAAGAGTGAAATGTGAACCTTTATTGTGGGGTAGCCCAGGTGACAGAAGCAGGGATCAGAGAAGGTGAGTTCCCCTCTTTCCCTGCTTGGATTCAGCTCTCACCCTCACTGGCAGTGGGAGGAACAGTGGTTTGGGGCATAGGCACTGCCAGAAGGTGGGAAGAGCCAGGATTTGGCAGGNAGGGAAGGAAAGGTGCTTGTGGTTAATGGCAGAGAGGGCTCAGGGCTGGGCAGACAGATGGAGGCTTGCAGCAGTGAGAGCAGGCAGAAAATGAGAGNATCCTGGGGCATATTTAATTTCTGTAAGCCTGTTCTTCTAGGCAGCAGCCTGAGCAGCTGCATTCATTTCATGCACAGGCATCTCTAAGGATCCTCTCACACATGGAAATCATCACAAATGAAATGCATCTGTCTCCCTGCTGCACTGCAAGAGCCTTTTCACCAGGCACAGCTACTCACTGCAGCAGACTCAGAGAGAAAATAAGCAACAACACACAGAAAAAGTGCTCAGTTGTGTTCCTCTGAGGCTCTGGGAAACCAAAACTAATTACTGTTATTTACAGAGGAAATGTAATTAAAGCACTTGGGGTGGACAGAGCTCTGGTCTGGTGGGAGGAGGGCTGTGCTGCCACAGCAAACTGTGCTACATGAAAATATTTATTTGCAGACCAGCTGATAGGTATTTCCTCTACCCTCTCCTCATATGCCTCAGTCCTCAGTTCCATCAGGAAATGTTTGCTCCTCAGACAGAATATGAACCATTCTAATGGACTAACTTCACTTTCACTTCCACATACTAATGAGAAATAATGCAGAAAGCACCAACAATCTGAAATGGGCAATTGATGTTTGGACAAAAAGAGAATGGCATATACAAAGTATGTGCCTTCCTAAATGTGCCTCTGCACTTCTGTGAGCTCTGGTGATGCCATTCCCTGACATTCCCTTGCTGCTAGAAAGGAACAACAATGCTGGANTTTGAAGATCTCAACCATAAGACANAGACAGAAAAAAAGAGAGATTGTGTTTGTCTAATGCTTGCACCTCCCATCCCACTTGGAAATCAGGCATTTAGCAGCAGAGGGTGGCAGCTCTGGATGTGGATGTGCATTCATTTTTATGGTTTGCTCAGCAAGCCCTAATCTTCCTCAGTGTTTGGATTTTTGGTGGTTTTTCCTTTTTTGCCTTCNCGACTAACTTGAACGTCTAAGAACATTTCCATGCTAATAATAATTGCATGGCATTCTCAAAAATGCTCATTAGGGTGAGCTGGTGAAACAGCTGAGTGATGAGACCTGAGAACATTCTCACTGAGGAATTTCAGATAAGCTATCACTTCTATTTTAGTTCCTGAACATTTTATGTTCTGTTGCACTATTTAAAGGGTTAAATAATTACTAGATCCAGGTGAAACTGGTAAAATGTGATGGCTGATTTTTCCTGAACATTTTCAGTGACCTGCCATTGGCATTAGTAAGGAATTCCAGGAATCAGCTTCCAAAAATATACTTCTAAAATACAATTTTCCTATGAAAACTTTCCATGGATGGATGAGCTGCCTTTTGAAACTGGAATTCCAGAGCAGCTGTTAATATTTCTCACACATACTAACTAATTCAGAGACAGTGTCCAGCAGGTCAGGGACAGGGGCAGACTTGGAAGGCAGGAAATTCTCTGTGCCCTTCCACACTACTCTGTTACTATTTATCCCCTACCATGAAAAATAGGATTTTACTCAAGAATCTGGAGTGTGAGGCAGGCACAGTCACTTCCATGCACCCTGCCTGCATCTGCTGCCACCAAATTAACAATACTAACAAAACAGAAAAAAAAACCCAAGGAGAAATAATTTAAATGGTTCCTCTTTACTCATCTGAGCCCATATCACACTCAAGGAAACACAGTGAGATATATACCAATCAAGAAGTTTAAAAAGTTTNACTGTGTAGCTACATTAACAAATATGCTAAATTTAAATTCTGAANTATTATTTTCAATGGAGTAGCCTTTCCTGCATTTAAAGTGTGAAACTTAAAGATTTCAGCAGGAAGGTTTCTCAAGTTAGACCTTCTGTATGAAACAATAATGGAAAACAGTTTAATGAAGTTANGACTAAGTCTGGAAACAGACTTCCATTCTTCCAGCACAGACTCTTATATACAAATCTAGAGAAAACAATCTCAGTGGCTTCCCCAGCTGACACAGAGCTCAAACTCAGTCACTACATTCACTTTGTTAAGCTGATTATTTCACCCTAATTGTGCATGGATGGCTTAGAGTGGAGGAATCTCGAGCTCTGTGCCAGCAGAGTTCTGTAGAAAACCAGCAGCAGTGGAAGCTGACTGGGAAGGGATCTTTTGAAATAAATGTCATTCTGCATTTATGGNTGGCCACAACATTACCTCCACTGTTGCTGAAGCTGGAGATGCCTTCTTATCAAAAATTCACATTTTATGCAATGTTTGTAATTAAAACAAACATTTTCTCTGAGACACAGAGTATTAACTTGCCAGCTATATTCTGTCTCTCTTTTGCACCTCTACAGTATAAACACAGGTTCAACTCATAAAAAGAAATTGGCCTGGTTAGTACCTGAGAAATATCTGACAACATCAAGAAAACACAATTGGCCATTTCTTGTGGTAACCTAAGCCTGAGAGTACTGAAAATTCAGACACTTGAGACACTTTGTAATGAACCTTTTGCTCAAAAGCCAAATCTCAGAACACAACAAAGCCAAAAGCCACTCACTGCCTGCTCACTGGCATTTTAAGGAGCCTTAAATTTTGCATGCACTGACATCCACTAGGTTTTTCTCTCCCTGAGCCAGGCAAGGCAGAAGAAAAGCTGGCAGTCAGGATAAAACCCCTCCAACCCACAGCTCATCCCCAAGGGACTCTGTCTAACCAGCAGCTTTCTGAAAATAGGAGGAGGAAAAAGCACAGAGTGCCAAAGCCTGCAGTGGCACACAAACCTTGGCTCTTCATCAGGTGCAGCTGGAGAGAACAGAAGGAAAGGCTGATAAATGCCAGCCCACACNTACCCTGTGCCTCCCTCTCTCCCCAGGTCTTCCAGTTCCAGTGAAGGAANACCAGAGCTGGGATGTAGCCCCTGGGCAGGATGGACAGTGGAGGTGCTTGCTGCTCTTGTGTTTGCCAATTTATCAATTTATCAGGAAGAGCACATGATTGGTCACCAATTTATTAGCAGGGGAAGTGAGCTGCCTCATGAAAAACCTGGAAAAAGGAAGAAAAGTCAGGTCCTATTTACCAACCTTTGGTCTCATGTTCCATGCAAGACATAAAAAGTCAGGGAACACACAGCAGTCAAATTACCAACTCTAAAGCTGATAAAGCTGTGCCTTTTTGCAAGNAAGGAGCTCAGGGCCACTGACTTAGAAAGACAGCCAGGCACAGGAACAAGATTTCTTTCAGAAAAGGAAAGGAAGCTTGGGGAAGTTTTGTAGGAAGCATGGGGAAGGTAGAGCTGCTTGGGTGTATTCACAGGCAGGTAACCCTGGGGGAGCCAACCTGGGAGAGTTCTTCCAAACCAAAATCAGCCCCTCCATCCTTGTTAAGGGAGGGCTTGACTCAAGAGGTGTAAGAAGAGGTTCAGATGAAGGACTGTGCCCTTTCCCACAGATCTAAAACTTTCCTGGACTCTCTGAGGGGAAAAAAGTGAGTGTGAAGAAAGAGGAGAAACCAAAAAAATCTTTGCTAAGTTTCCATTTCAGTGTTTGACATCACATGTTGTATGAAACAAAACCAGAGCTTATGCAAGCTGGTGGAGAATGAATCTTAGCAGAGCTAGACACCAGAGGCAGAGCCTTTCTTCCACAAAACTGATTCACATTTTGACAATAAAATACAGCTTATCTACTCTGTGGCTGCAGTGGGTGATGCAGGTGGTGCCTCACCNCCACTGCTGTGAGAAATTCATCCTGAACACAGAGATACCTTAATTACACAGTTTGGATTTTGGATTCTAGCTATCCTAAATGGTATTTGTAGGTCTCATTCATGTCCTGCTCATGTAAAATGAGAACACAGTCTTTTGAAGGCACTGAAATTACATCTGGTCAAGCTGCTACAACAAGAAAATCAAGCTATTATGAACACAGGCTGGAGCCTGGGTAGGCACTCAGCAAGCACAGAGCAGAGCAGATTCACTGCCCTGCTGCCTTCACAAAACAGCAGAGATTATATTGTTAAATTACAGTGAAGCTGATTCAGAATCATTTTGTTAGGGGGTCATAAGCTACACTGGTGCCATTGTCTAGGGGATAAAACTGCAATTGTAAAACCTATTTTTGTAATTTCTAATTTCTATTTTCTATTTTTCTAATTTCAGATCTTTAAGGTAAGATTGGAAGGACAGAGTAAACATCAATATATCNTCATGCATGCCATGTATGACATTCCAGAACTACTGTTATGCTTACAAATTCATGGTAAGTGTATTCCAGGAAAAAACCATTACATGAATAGTACTAGGGCAAAATGAAAAATAAAGAGGGTCAGGGATGTTACTGAAAAACATTAAAGCTTCTTTCCAAAGCTTTTTATAGACTCCAGATGTGATTCTTCTCTTCCTGAAAACAACTTTACATGACAGGAATTAGGNAAGAGTTGCTCCTGTCAGAGTTGGACAGTGAGTGAGTGCTGTGAGAGCCTCTGATCCTCTCCAAGAACTCACCTGAAGCTTAGGAGAACAAACCATCCTCATTTCCTGCCATGTGTGGGTGCAAAGGTTTGTTCTTACTGTTCTTACTGTGTATCCCAGCCCAAAAAGGACATTTCACAGGCTTCCCTCTCAGTGAACTGCTTTTAAAGCACTCCCATAAAAAAACATTTATTGATTCTAATGGTTATACCTGTGTGGGTTTTTTAAACAGGAAAAAAGGAGAGCTTTTTTCTGTGTGTTTCCATAAAGAGAGAAAAGATCCTTTTGCTCTTGTTCTCTTCAGCTACTCAGAACAAGCTTGGTCAGGCCACAGGGATTAAAAAGGCAGAGAGTCTAGACAGATGATTTTTAGGCAAAGACAAATAATGAACAAGCAAAAAATAAACTATCACATTCAAGGCTGAGGTTTATTTAAAAATGCAGACATCTCTTTTAACAGCTCAGTTTCTAAAGGCAAAANGCACAAATTTCATCACTACAAATAGTAGAGGAGAGGGAGAAGGAGGGATGTCTGAGCCTCTGAAGGATCCTGCCTGCCCAAACTCCTATTTGTTTGGGACACCACCAGCACCTTGTATGCTCCAGCAAGCCAGGGAAGGTGGCAGGAGCTTCAAAGGAACAGGATTCTGTTGGCCAAGATTTCTGCATGGAACAGAGCTCTCCATGGGTATTCTCCTCCNTGGATAAAGGAAGCCTTCAGACCTAAAAACACCCAAAGTAGGCACAAACAAACTCAAAAGAGGACAAAACTGATTAGAAGTTTTTGCATCCCATTTTAAACCATCCTTTAAACTGGAAGTGACATTTTGTCACAAAGCCAGATTTGCAATTCCTTTTGTTTCATTTTTGTGACAAAACCCAGCAGCACGTCTTTTGCAGTTCTCCCTTATTTATTAATTCCATGAATAAAAGATTTTTTCTGGTGACTAACTCACCCTGACTTTTTGGCCACCAATCCTGCCCTTTTTATTCCTTTAGGGAATGGATTTCCTTGCAAATTTAAATGAAGAACACTTTAATGATGGTGTTCTACACAAGTGGTACCATTCTTTCTTCAGCAGCTAATTTACCTGCCTCAAGAAAAAAAAACAAAACAAAACAAAAAATAGTGCTTCAATTAAGGAATTTAAATTATTCATAAAGAGAAAGAATNCCACATCTTGGTCAAATGCTGCCTGNCCATTTCCTTAGNTGATGCACAAGTAAACAATGCCATTTTTAAACCAGTTAGCACTGAGGATGAGAAGAACCACTGGTCACAGCAAAGCTGGAGCAAGCACAGTAAGAATTAAGAATATTTACAGAACTTGGACAAAAGGCACTGGCTTAGCTTGGAACAACAGAAATCCACTTTGTATTCCCCTGAGACAGGAAGGGACATATTTCTACAGATCTCAGCACTCCAGTTACTTTAATCACATCCAAATTTGTTTCCCATTTTTGCANTGTAACCGTGCCAAATACCCCAAGGCAAAATGAATAAATCATTACCCCAGGAAGTCAGTGACAAGCACACACAAGAGATCCCAGACCTCAGGCCCAGTTTATTATTCTAAACTGGATAGTCAATTTTCACATCAATTTTCACACACTGTTACTCCACAACAATGCAGAATTCAGTTCAAACACCTGGAGCCAAGAGCAGCCANTGCAGATCAGTGCACAGCCCTACAACAGATAATTGTGGAACAACCTGGCCATGTGGAAGCTCTTTAAAANCCAGCACTTTCACCAGCATTAAATAAGCTCTAGAATGAGTTATTATCTGTTCTCAAAAGTCACAGGAACTGGTGCCAGAAAACTCAAGCACAAGACATTCTTCTGTGCAATAAAATTGAAGTGAGCAAGGCATTTATCACCTTCATTCTCAGCTGAAAGTCAATGCACTCTCAGAGCTTTGTTTAAAAACACATTCCCCCCGTGCTGGGCAAGAGGAAAACCACAGAGAGGTGAAGAGAGCAGTCAGACTGGGGTCCCAGAGCTGCTGGCACTCCCCACTGAACTCATCATTGCTCTGAGCAGCTCAGCTTTCCCCTACTCTCCTCCCAAAGAGTGGGGTTAGCTCTGCACATTGCTGAGCAGGGAAAGGGGCCAGAGAACAAGGAGTGAGAGCTCTGGAACTGAGTTTTCATCAAACTATTAATGCCTCTTTTGCACACTGATGTTTTAGAGCTGTGCATCACATAAAATCAAAGGATGAAAACAANTTAAAGATGCAAAGTCCATGAATGAATCCTTGTCCTAAAGTAAGTGACACAGCCACAAAAGAAAGAAGTCAAGCAAAAAAGAGGAAAGTTCACTGCAACAATGCCACTGGACTGAAATGGAAAAGTGTAACTTGGGCACATCCATCCCCAGGAGACAGGCAGGCAAGCTCACAGCTTCCAGCTGTGTCTGTATCCTCAGGAAATGACAGGCTTGTACTTCATTTCTTTCATTTTACTGGTTCAGAGAGAGCACTGAAGCAACCTTAAACATGATTCTGAATTGAAGGGATGCTGTGTGTGCACGCTGCAGAAACCAAAGCCAANAAAAGACCTTTCAGCCTTGACATGCTCCTTTTACACTTGGCATCACAAAATAATGAATGTGTTTGTTAACAGCAGTAGAAGTGAGAGATGTCATTCCCCANAACCTCTGCTGGTCATGGGGGAAGGTTTAGTGAGATCCTGGTGGGTGCAGCAGGTTTAGACAGCAGTGACACCAGCCCAGCTTCTCTCCAGAAGTGCTCCAANATCCTCAGAATGCCTTCAGCACAGTTCCTGCAAGGATGTACTCTTGTCACACTCAAGAGCCTCCCAAAACACCTCATGAGAGGAGTGTGGGACACCAGAAACAGGGCCAAGAAAAGGACAACTTACACTACTCACACTTCTTTCCACAGAATCATGGAATCACTTATGTTGGAAAAGACCCTTAAGATTTTTGTGTCCTGCTGTAATCTGCCACTAAAGCCCATCCCTAAACCACATCTACAAGCATTTTAAATTCCCCCAGGGATGATGACTCCACTGCTTCCTAGGCAGCCTATTTCAGAAATTTTCCCTGCTATCCAATCCAAATCACCACTGGTGCTGTTCTGGTGACTTCCTCTTTCTCTGTGTCTCCAAGCCAGACTCTCATGGTCCCAAACACAAAGAAAGGAGGAGCAAGGGACTGGTTCTCACAAGTGGTGAAATTGAGGATTTGTCATATCCTGGTTTTACACATGCTGCTACAGCAACCTCTCTAACTGGGACAAAGGCCAAAATCCAGTGAATGNGAGATAAATATTCATTGAGAGCACAACTAATAGGGTTTCATAGGGATTAAGTCAGGAAATTACAAAACAGAGCATGAGAGACTGTATTATTAAATTATGCATTTCTCTCAGCTTATGAATAATATAAACTGAAATTGATAAACAAAACTCTAGGTACCACCAGCATTATGCAAAAAAAATTAAACTAATTGTAAACTGCACAATCATTCCATTAATGACAGTAAAGATATCTTCACCTCAATGCTTTAATTTTAATTTACCTATTGCATAATCTGTAGGTGCAAAAATATGATTAAATTACACCCCACAAACACTCCCAGAAGATGATGTATCAGCATAATTTAAAGGATCAGATTTGAAAATTAAAATTATGAGAGCTTTGATGGCTTTAGGTGAATAATGAATAATTGCAAGAGCAGACACCAGTTACTGAGGAAATCCTTACTGGGCCCAGTCCAGTGCTCCCTNTAACAAGGATTAACCTCTGCTGCCACACTCCTAAAGCTGCAGGCCAGAAGTGAAACACCATCTTATCAGGGGTTATTTTTCCTCCAGAGATTAACTGGTGCATAGCACAATAATGAAAAATTAAGTCCTCCAATGTAATGTCAATTCAAAAACAAAAAAAGCCTCTAATAATCTCTCTATCACCTGTAATTGAGAATTATTGAATATTTGCAGCCCTTATTCACCCAATNCACCTCATTCTCATCCCAACCCTGCAGATACATGGACAGATGATTTTCAATGGGCCCACAGGGCACATTTTGAACAGTAAGTGTGAAAGAAATGAGTAAGTGCTAATGGGATTTTCAGAGCAGGAGTTACATCCAACAAGATCCTGATAAAACTCACTCAGCACCTATCTGGAGTGTTAATTCTTTAAATTTATAAAAAGACCCNCATGAACAAATTTTGTATGATACCTGTGAAATACTTAGCACATGCANAAATTCCAGTGGAACCTCCAAGGATCAGACTGTGTGCCACTGATTAATCACAAAAGCCAGTGACCTGGGAGCCCTTTCCCAGCTGGAAAGGTACCCCATGGAAAAGGCTTGTCCATGGTATTTTGGGCACACCCAACAGAAGGTGGGACAGCAGAGATTAAAAGATTTCCATCCTGCTGTGGCCAGTTGATTTTAGGAGTTGGATTTTCCCTTTTATGGTATTAAAACAAANTTCTGCAGATTAATCAATGGTTCCATAACTGAGCTCAAAGTGGCTGTTTTTAATCCCAGACTGTGACTCAAAGCAATGACAAAGCCCTCAGCTGTGTCATCTCTGGCATTCACCAGCCTGAAAGGTTCTCTATGAGGTCCAGGCCTCCTCCTGAGCATTTATTTTGCTGTCAAAGTACACAATAATGTTTTAAGAGAAGATTATCAGTTCACAGTTTTAACTGCTTGCCTTTAAAACAAACGCTAAAAGGACAAAACCCCTGTTGGATTACTAGTAAACTTCTGACTAAACAAAAAAAATGTAGCCCCTAACCAAGCCCAAGGGAGCATCAGCTTCAGGTGAGAGCCCAGAGCTCAACAGGAGCTATTCCTGCCTCTCAGTGCCTCCCTCATGTTTTTATTAGCAGCATCATAAAGCTCTGCCTGCAGCCTGGATGTGTACAGCCCCTGTTATTCTTACCTTGTTTCACCACTGGAGCCACTTCAGAAACACTGCACTTGTCTGGATAGGGACTAAAGTGATGTGAGGAAAAAGGGGTCAAGATGAGATTCTGAAAGAAAAGTGTGCNGTAAAGTAATCCCCAAGTCTTTTCACATCTCTTCATGCTGCTCTGGCAGCCTCAGGCAGCTCCTGCCCTCTTCAGAGTTACTCTGTGCCATNGAGAAGGAATCTGCACATCATTAATTGAGATCTGCCATTCCCCCAGTCCCTCAGAATAAGCATGATGATAACTGGATTTTTCATTACAGCACTTCAGCAGGAAAGGAAGAAGGAGCTGCAGCACACCTAAGGGTAAGGCACTTGTAGCTCCCACTTCCAAAAAAAGGGCAAACATACTGATTTATCTACAAAGATGAGCACCACAGAAGGGTCTTGCNGGTTTTCTTGGGCACTTGGAGGAATAAAGAAATGGCAGATTGCCTCCTGTTGCACAAACACCACCAGTTTTTGACAGTGCCAGTGCAGGCTCCAGCTCTCTAAGCAAGAAGAGGTTTTATCATCTGCAGCATGAGAAGGATGTCAGGATTCTGCTGATGACTAATGACTTCATGCTGCAGTGCTTCAGGACTGCACCTTGAGTTAAATAACTTCAGAAAATTAACTGAAGAACCACCCAAGCGAGAAGAGAGTGAAAAGCTTCAGGACTGCATCCTGCACCTTAAGGTGGATATCAATATCTGCCTCAACATCTCCCTGCAGCCTGTAGCCACCGGTGATAGGAGGTGTGGACACGGGGGGAGGGAAAGAAAAAAATTAAGGGGGGAAAAAAGGCAAGAGGACCACCTGAAAAGAGAGCTAAGTGACTGGGGAAAGCACAAAGCTGTGCAGTAAAAGCTCAGTATGTAGAATGGGTGGAAGCTTTCAGCAGGAGGGAACAAGGGTCTCATCCCAGCTGCTGATCAGCTTGGATTCACAGCCACAATAGAAAAGCTTCCGTGGCTTCACCTCCTGATTGCCGAGATCAGCTTCCACTCATGAGTCTTTGTTTCCTTAGGACAGAGTCACACTTAGTGATTTCTCACCTGATGAGCACCATTCAGACAAAACTCACAATCAGAGCTCACAACAGCTTTCACGTATTAGCGGACTTTTATGTCAACAATCCCCACGGCTCACAAAGCCTAATTCATCCGGGAAAACTTTTCAGAAGCANAAGTCAAACAGAAGAACACTCCCAACTAAAAAAAGAAAAGGGAAGTTTAAGGAAAGATGTGGAGTTACAGACACACACAGTTTGCAAGACTAAAAGGAATACAAGCAAGTAGGAAGAACAGCATGTGCTGGTATGGCCAGAACTGCAGCTGATCTGTAACTGTTCTAACTCACCAAAAAGCCAAAAATTGCCATCTCTGACCCCTGGAGACCATCACCAGCTGACACTGAAGCACAGCATTGCCAAACTGCCATCATGAACCTGCTTGTGCAGATCCCAAAACAAAACCTGGCAGAGAAACTGAGGCAGAATTGAAACAGCCAGAGCAATACAATTTTCCCCATCCTTCTGGACAAAAGCAGGCAGTGAATATCTGCTGAATTTTTAGGTAATAAAGGAAAGTTATGTGTGCAGCCTCCTCCTTCATTCAAAAAACCAAGCAGTAATTTCAGTTGCTGTTAAGCAAGAACACAAAATGTGCAAATNCAAAACCTGTGTAGTAAGAATCTATGCTGCAAAGTGTCAAAATGGGCAGTACAGTATTTTCCTCAGACTCCATATGGCCAGCCCATTGTATCAGATCCTCCTCAGGTTTAAGCTGCAGCACTGGTGACAGGGAGAGCAGCAGCAGCAGCACATTCCTTCCCACATGCTCCTTCCCCAGCACATATGGCTGGCTCATCCACCTGGAGGGAGCAGAGAAAAGGCTGCAGGCATGTGGTTTTGCCAACAGTCAGTTATTGAAAGGAGGATTTCTGCTCTCTGGGGTGCAGAAACCACAGCTGCTCTGGGACCAGCACAGACACTCTGCAAAAGTCAGTTCTGTGCATGACTTCCTTGTGGCAGTAAATGAACACAGTGCATTGCTCAGCAGAGCTCACCCCCAGGCCTGGCAAATCCTTCTCAGCCCTGTGATCACTGTGTGCATGCCTCAGCTGCTGCTCTGTGCTCTGCTCTGTCTGTAGGGGCAGGGATGGACAGCCTTGAGCTCAGAGCTCAGTGCAGCTGTGGCGTGTGATAAACCATAAACCACTGGAAGGAATGGTGGCCCCTCATGCTCAGGAGGGATCTTATGGTCTGCCATGATCAGCCAACCCACACTCCTGCCCCTTCTCTCCTGGGAAAATGAACAAAGGACACATGCAAAGCACATGCTGCTTTTGAGGATGAGAACAAGAGGATGGGTTTCTGCTGCAAAAAGCTGCATTGTGGTGTCTTCTCTCAGTCCTGAACACTGACCAAAGACTCACAGCCCTTGTGCCATCAAACAGCCAACCTGTGCTGGCCTATCCATAGAGAAAAATGACTCATCTGGCTGTAGGTTCCCTCCTGTGACCCCTGATGCTCCTCAAGGGCAAGGAAAACTCAGAGTTGATTCAGNTCTTCCTGGTGAAGCCCTGAGGGCAGACTATGGTGGAACAGCAGCACTATCAGAAGTAGTGGGCCTGACAGCAGAAGAGGGTAATTCACCTTCCAGCAAAAGCCACAGGATCTGTGGATCTTGCTTCCAGAGACTTCAGGGGTGCAACTCTGATCAAGAAGTTGCAGAAAAAAATTTANCATCCCTCCTCATCTTTGCACTCAGACCACACCTAAACATTGCAAGCTCTTCTTGCACAACAGCTCTTAAAATACCAAACTTGCAAGTCCATGTGGTCCCCACCTGTCTCTGACTCCACCACACTGCTCTCCTGCTGCTATTTCACAAATATACAGCTGTTAACTATCACTCAGCTGGGGCAATGCATTCAGCAATTCTGTATTTACCTCTGGGGCAAAGAGGGATGGTAAGGCACCTCCCAGTCAAAGATATAAATGTTTAAAACANCATTCAGATGTGAAATTCTGGGGAAAGTCACAGGTAGCAGCAAGGCTGAAGTGTTATTCATTTTTTGTTTTTGTTTTTGTTTTGTTTTTGTTGGGGATTTTTTTTGTTTTGTTTTTTTTTGGAAGTCTAACATTCCTAGACGGGAAACTGATCTTGACCTGAGGCAAAACAGCTTTTGAGTAATCACATCTGGAAAAAGACAAAACAAATGAAAAAAAAAATTGCACTCATTTTCTCACTTGCATCATGGCCTGAGATAGCACCCTTACTTTCAAATTCATCCAAAAATGCCAACTTCTGTAACATCCATCTACACAACTACCAAATTTTTTGTGTTAAACTCAATGAAGCTTTTGAAAAGCCATTTACTATTCCTCATTCAGAAATGTAATATTATTTCAGTTCTNTTCTTCCCTTAATCCTGAGGAGAAAGTTTGAAAGGCTTACCATCAATAAAAATAGAAATGCCATGTAGTTCTTTTGCCTCAAATAATCTGTGCAGTCTGATCCCAGTGCCAACATCTCCATAGCAGTTTAGTATGAGCAGTGATCACAGCCAAGGCCTGAGTGTTGGTTTTCTGGCAAATTTCCATCTCANTGCAGAAAATGTAGAGGGCTCAAGTGAAGAACAACTGCTACACTTTGTGTGGATATGCTGCTCATATTCCAGTGTTTTGATTTTATTGTTTTAATGGGTTTTTCTACAGCTTTAGGAGGTGATAAAACAACTGCATAGCTTTGTAGCAGTCTAGACCCATACACCAGTCATAATACTGTCATCTAATATTCATTTCACTTACTGTAACAAGAGAAGGATTAGATTTAAAAAAAAAAAAATTAGGAAAACCAAAACCACTTAACTTACATTAAGTTCCTGGTGTGGGAACTGCTGCAGTAAAACTTAATGGTGGAAAAGAATTCTGTGAGACTCAACAAGAGAATGATTTTGTTTGAAGCAGCTGGATAAATCCATCTTTNTATTTCATAGCAAGATAATGAATGAGGAACAGAGCACATTTGTTGGGGTTTCCCAGCATGGAGAATGTCTTGGTGAGCAGCTGTATCATTGAGAGCACTGGAAAATAACAAATTTCAAAATGAAATGTCTTACCACCAGAGAACAGAGTGGATACTGNATACCATAGCAGTGGAGACATTATCTCAACTGCACTGAAATCACAGATTTTACAGATATCCTGCTCAGACTCATCCAGGGGCTGAATGCACAGCAATTCCATCTCATCTCACTGCTCAACAGCTGCAGACTGGGAGTTTAGGGGCACTTGAGCTGCCTTTCCTCTGAGCTGAGTCTAAAAGGGAACACACCATGGTGTGTCCCAAGAAGAGCAGGAAATTCTGGCCTGACTCCCAGGAGAGAGCTGCCAGCTGTGGTGGGGAAGGGCAATGAGGAGAAGCATTTCTGTGCCATGNAGTTCTCAGAGCTGCTAGTGCAGAAAGCTCCAGAGACAGAAAAATGCAGAGCTGCTTTGGACCTTGCCCAAGAGTGGTACAACAGCCTAATTAACTGTGTTTAAAACGCAGCTGGTCTAGAGGTTTGGGAAGTCAAACCTCACAGGAGCCAGAAGGAAGGAGTGTGCCAGGCAGTCACAGTGCCTGCAGTGCTCCCTGGGAAGGNGCTTCCCACCATGCCAGCAGCAGGAAGGGCACTCAGATCTGCCTGGGGACAAATCTGGGCAGCAGCTGTGGGTGTCAGTGCCCTCANAGAGCTGACAGCACTGCTCTGCCTCCTCCTGAGGTGCTGTGGGTACACAGCAGGAGTTTCTCTGTGTGTGCTACACACAAGAGCAGTTCATTAACCTTCTCTTTATCACCTGATTGCATTCAGTGGCTCCCAGAAAAACAGAGGAATCTGCACGTTCCCTTTTGTCTTCTCTGAGCCATGACACACACAGGGTGACCCAGAGTGCAGAGTGAGTGTGGAACAGCTTTTTGGTGAAGCTGGGTCACAGCTTTGCATCCTCACCACAGCCAGCACATCTGGCTGGAAAAAATTGGGTCAGCCTTCCATTCCTGCTAGAAAGCACAGGGTGACAATGTTTAGGCATTTACAAATGCATCATGAGCCCAAAGTGCAATGCTGCTGCTCACTTGTGTGACTCCAGGCAGTTCCAGCAGACATCTGTCAAACTCTCAGCAGTTGCTCTCTGCTGTAAAAAACAGCCAGGAGGAACAAAAATTAAACCTTGCAGGGATATCATCACAATGGAGTGCCACTAAAGAGCATGTGCAAAAATCAAAGTATCAGGAAGTCATAAAACAAACCAAAACCAGACAACACATCATTTCTCAAACACAAATCAATCTGCCCAAGCACAAGAGAAATAGAGTTGAACATCCTTAGGTGAAAATCAGGCCTTTTAACAATGGAGATACTCATGTCTTTGACACCACAGCTGTCTGCAGACATTGCTCTTTCCTGGTTATTCATTAAGTTATTAAAGCTGTCACCTGCAGCCAGTGCAAAGGAATGGCTGAAAAAGGGGATTAGTGCAAATACTGTGAAATACTGGTGTCCAGTTACTACTCCCTAGGCAAACTAAGGAGCAAAGGGTGGCTAAAACTTCAGCACAACATTTTGGAAGCACTTTTAGAATCTCAGTAGCTATCCCCACTTGAAAAGCTTTAGTTAAAAGCATGTGTCTCACAGCACAGCTCACTGAAACAGGAGTGTTTCCATTGTGAAGTGTGGCAGNAGTGCAGCCTGGATTGGTGCTGCCTCAGATTTGAGCCACCTCCTGGAGATGTCATTTCATTGATTGCAACTAAACTACTCCTGATCTGTGCTGTTAGAACAAAGAAAGAAGAGAAAAAGGGAGAGTTTTCAGCTTGATTTTGCACCAAAGAACTCAACAGCTCAGCACTGAAGAGCATCACTTTCACAGGGTGTAGGGAATGCTATTGCACCTCCCTGGGAGCAAAGACCCAGATGGCCAATTCCTGACACATCCTTTTGCTGTCCTCTGCTTGGTCTGAAAACATCAGTAATGAAGGGTGAGTTTGAAAAGAGCAAGCAGTTATCCTGGAGATGTCTCTCACACTGAGGGGACATGCTGATGGGGCTCCTTGACCAGGCACTAAGGCCTGGGTGGGGTTTGATCCTGAGAACACCACATGGAAATTTTGCTTTTATCCCCCACCAGGGCAGCAATTTCACACCTGAGAGTGACTTGAGTGCCAGTGTGAGCCCTGGAATCCCTGTGGTGAAGAGCAGAGTTCAGGTAATAGTGGCAGAAAGAGTTCCTAGCCTTGTTCCCAGATTGGCTGTGGCTGAAACAAGATCCTGCTCTTCATTTGGCTGCTTGCTGTGAAACTGTTAAATTTGAACTATTTAGTGTGCAGGGATATCCATCTTTCCCAAATAAATAGAGGAAAAGGCAGCATTTTAAACAATCATAAAACAAATTTAATTATTCAGCCCAGTGTGTTTTCTGGATTCTTAACAATTTGCTGTGGCTAATGGTCCTTGCTTTCACCTCACACCATTAATTTTGGAAGTCATCATTAATCTCCAAGAAAAGCATTGAGCTTTGATTATTACTGCTTAATTACATGGAAAAATAGACAGACTGTCAATATTAATTTTCTTTACAATAGCCCAACTAAGTTATCTTCAATTCTCAGCACATTCTACAGCTGTCAGTTTGTGCCTGGTAATGATCAATAAAATTATTAATTTACACAAAGCTTTTTACTAGGGAGATAGAAAATCCTTATTTGAGCTCATGAACTNGTATTTTACTACCCCACTCCTATTGTATTTTGTTTACCATATGTGAGCCCCCAAGGGAAAAGCCATTGCAAGCTTTACCTTGACATTTCTATGTAAATTGCTTGAAGTTACACATGGAAATCTCATAAGACAGGTTCTGTCTCTCAGGGAAATGGGAGAATGTTCCAAAGACTGAAAGGACAAATTTAAAATCAAGGTCATGAGAGTAAAGGTGGACTAAAATATTTAAATCAGAGAAGTCTAGTTTCTCAGACAGGAAACTCTTTACATCTTTATGCACTTGTTTGGAAGTCTCTGCCACCCCCTTAGATTTTAGCTTTCCACAAGGGCAAATCTGGTGAAAGTGTCCTGTTTATTTAATCAGAAAAAAAAATCTCTTCATTACTTTCCACAGCTGCTCACTGAACCACTAAGGGGCAAAAAAAATTCAGAATTATGGGAATAAAAGACAGTTTTTTGCATGTAATTGCCAGCCAAAGTAAAGTAAATTTTGTTTCCATGTCATACCTGCAATAAGGTCNTCTTTTGCTCCTTCATCATTTTGAATAGGGAAGATGTGAGGCTTGAAACACTCAAAATTTCTATATTTAAAGAAATCTACAGGCTAAGCACATGAAGCAGGAAAGGAAGGAGGAAGCAGAACAAACCCAGCTGCAATGAGCTGGATTTCTTCTGCAGTATCAGCAGCAAGAGAAAAGCATGGACACTCCTACAAGGGAGGGAGAGCAGGAGGGCTTTAAATCAAAGTCCTCACAAGAGTCAGAATTGGTTTTTATACCATTTCTATTTTTCCACCATTTGTGTTTTATGTATAACATGAAAATGACTTCTGGAGACTCCATCACTGACTCAGTGTCAATCAAGCTGACACCACCAGATACTCATCTGGCATGTTCCTAAAACCCCTGAGGGCTCCTGCAGCTTCCCCAGATCACCCACACCCTCTCATTCCCACTGCAATGAGGGCATTGGCTGTTTCCTGGCTGGAGCACACTGAGCAGCACCACAGCCCAAAGCAGAGACACTGCAAATTCTGCCTCCAACAGCCACTTCAGTGGTGAGAAGCTGCCCCTCAGCCCCCTTCATCCCTGCTCTTTAGAGAAACAGTCCCNCTCCTTTGTCCTTCACAGGTCACCTTCTCCAGAATTCTTATTATTTCCCAGCTGCTGCTGCATTTGGGCCATTCTCAGTCTGCCAAGGTTGGTCTGTCAGCCTCAGTGAGGGCTGAGAGCTGTCCTGGTGGCACACCATGNGCATGCTGACCAACAGATTGCTGCTTTGGAATTGGATCTTCCACATTCTCCTCAAAGCCAGGCCCTTTAACATATAAAAATGTTATCAATTTATTGGATGTTAATTCTTGCTCAGAAAATAAGGGGAATGCTACTGATGAAAGCTCTGCAGTGGAAGATGACAGACTAAGATTACAGGGGACTTTCTTTTTAATGAAAACATTCCTCTTATTTCTTTGAGGTTTCTTTCTTCAAATGGGAAGAAATTGCTCTTTGCTGCCACTGCTTTTCATTCTCATGTGAAGTACACTTTCCTCCCTCTCATTACTGAAAAGCACATTCAGTTGTATTTCCACTTTANCTTCCTTCAGAGGATAAAAGACAACAGCAGCAACCAGAGAGCAAATACTACATCAAACCAGAAGCCAGCTGATTTAATTCAGCTCAGGAGCACAGGAGATTTGAAGTGAACAATTTTTGTGACACGGGGAGTAATGAAAAGCTGACAACATGAAATGGAATTCTCTTACCATTACAAGCAAGTGACAAGTTTTTGGGTCACATCCTATGATTTAGATTGACTTTTAGAGGCAGAACCCCAAATCTTTGTCACTGAGGAAGAAAGGGTATACTTCACCTTCACCCAAGTTCCCCAGCAGAAAAAAACAACACAATAGTTAAGCATTCTTTGGCAAGATCTCACCCACTGTTCTTCACTGTGTAACTTCTAAATTGTTAATGCATTACAGCAAAACTCAAGAGCTAAGTGTTTTCACAACATCATCTTTTAATATATATTACACAGTAATTTCTTAAGTTATAGTATATAGAGCAAAGAGCCCCAAGGGAAAGCCAAAAGCAGACTGAGATCCTACTGATGTTTTAGTATTTTATGGGGAAAAGTGAGGAAGGAGAGATTGCCCTCTCTTCTTTTAGCCTTGCTCATGCATCATACCAAAATAGCAAGCACCAAATTGATTTTATTCTAAGGACAAACAATTAGGTTNCATTCACACATCAGACCAGTGTTTTGCAATTCTCCCCCATATCTCCAGGGCTGGATGCTCCTTTTTTTCACTCTCTACCACCTTCCTGCCCCTCCCAGTTCTCTAAGCCTTGCCACTTCCCAGGACTGGCACTCTGCTGTCAGCCCATTTGCTCCTGTTCCATTTCCCTGCAGCATTTTCATCCTGCTGCCACTCAGATATTGCTGTTAGTCTCAAGCNCAAGGGCAGAGCTGGCTCTCCATTAGGTCCAAAATGACCATGCCCAGCTTCCTCAAGGCTCTCCATGCACAAATCCCAGTTAGTTCTCATTTACTCTGTGCCCCAGCAATGGCAATAAATTATTCTCCTTAAAGCAGCTGCCTTGTGAAGGGCTGAACAAGCTCTTCAGCATTTTTTCTAACTGAAATAAAAATAACAAGCACTTCCCATGCCTAAAAGGAAGCTGGAAGTCCTCAACTGGCAAAGGAACATTTGCAGAGGCAGGAGGGACACCCAACAAAAACACCCCTTAGATTCACTGGCCTGTGCTANTCAGCAGCTGCTTCACCTCCTGAAGAAAAAAAAACTGAAAGAAAAAGAAAACAGAGCCTGGATTTCATGAGTTTTTCTGTCATTTACTTCCTTGGATTGGTTACTTTCTCCTGATCCTTTCAGCATTGCAAAGATGCTCTAAGTTACAGAATTTTTTAGCTCTCCCTTCCAGTGAAAAAATCTGTGATGAAAACGAAAGAAGTAAGAAAATATAGCACTTACAACATTGGGTTTTGACATTTTGGGTGAATTCTTTTCATGGTGCTGCTTACAAAACAGATCAAAAGTATATGTTCAGTTTTGATCCTAACTACATAAACCCCATTACACTAGATCATTTCCCCCTGAAAGATTTCAATATATATGAAACTGCCAAAAATTTCCATTACACACATAAAGGGTACTATGTTATTTACAAAAAATAAAGTTAAAAAACAGTAATACAAAACCTACAGAGAAGTGGGAAAGATAAATTAATATCTACTACAAGGCTGGGAAATTCCTAAATGGCAAAGGGTCAGGAAAAAAAATCTTCAGGTTATATTGTGAGCATTTCTATTATCTTTGTGACTTAGTAGAGGATGGGGACTGCTATCAATAAATGTCCATATGTGTTTTATTGTTTGTCTCACTACCAACCTATTTCAATTTTCACTGACTTTTTTCAAGAACAAAGGAAAAAAAAAAAAAAACAAAAAAACAACCTGCCCAAAAAAGCAGGCAAATCAACTACATGAGTCTGCTAAAGAGTAACATACATTACCTTCAAAAAAACACAGAATTTAAACCTTCTGATTGCATATGCACAGAAGCACCACTATTTTCTTTCATAAACTAATAAAGAAACCTCAAGGAAACATAAACCATATGCTAAGTTAGGCACATGCTGGGATATGAGTCATGACTTTGTGTTTCTTCTTAGAATTGCTTTAAAATATTCATGTCATATAATCATAAAACATCTTGAATTTTAAAGAAGTTGAAAGGAAAAACAGCTGATCCTAGAGAGTAGGTTCCCCTTTTCCAAGTACAAGCCTGGATCCATTGGGCTCTGTATTCTTCTGCCAGGTCTTGGGCTGATTTGAGTGCAATAGTTACACAGAACAAACACCAACTGAACAGAATTCACACTGAGTTCTGATCTCTTGGCTTCCTTTTCTCCACCCTAATTAATCTCACCTAAAATAATNTATTTATTACAGGGGTCAAAACAAGCTTTGGAATTTTTGACTAAAAACATTTTCCANATTTGAGCCAATAACATTCCCTTCTCAAAAGCAATACAAGGATCACCTATGCTTTGGATCTGTGATAACAATCAGCATTATCAAACTCTGTGACCTCTGATACAGCTAGAACATACACAGAAGTCCATTCTGCAAATCCCAGAGTAACTCCTTGGTTTACACCTCAAAATCTTTNATTTCTCCACTTCCTGAGGACATTTCTCAAACTCCTTGGCCTTCTAATAACATAGATATTTNCCTTATGGTACCAGCTTTTCTTCCTGCTCCTCTCTTAGTGAACAGGACTGAAAGCAGGAGGATCAGACCATCTCCATAGTCAGCAGTGGATCATAAAACAGTGAAAATGGTGAATTTACTTCCATATTTTTCTGATTCTCCCCATCCAAGATGTTTTTCACAAAGTTTTCAGTAGCAACTCTTTAGGACTGCATATCCTCACATCTGCCCAGTCTCTGATTTTTGGTTGGCCACTAATACCAATAAAGCAGACAATGAATAAATCTTTATGGAAAAAGCTCTAGGGATCAAAAGGAAGTGCTGTATTTTGCAAGTTTTTGGACCATTCCAAAACAATGCACTTAAGTTGCATTCTTTTTTTCAATTCCACCACAGAGACTTTCAATTTTATTACTATTTTGTGGCAAACATTTGCCTTCTGTGCCATTCTTTAGACTGAGACACAACTGTACCTGCAGTGTTGTCAAAAAGGGCACAGCTGGATTATTGTAAAATGCATTAAGAAATTTTATAGTTAACACACACTAACAATTCCCTGATGCTCCTCTCTGCCTGGAAAGTCAGTGCAGCAATACACAGGGGAAAATATTACTTCTTCTTTACAAAAGAAAACCATCATCTTTTTTGGTTTTAATCCAATGAAACACATACATAAAAATAGAAACCCTTGAGACAGAGCAAAGTCTACATTATAATTGCCACATTTTAAAATAATTTAAGAAAAACACACAAGAAGAAAGGTAGGCTTGATAATGCAAAGTTACAGGCATTCCATCCTTGCACTAACATACCAACTCTGTCTCTTCTTGGTCTCTGAATCCATGAGTATTCCTCACAGATCCCTGCAGGTAAATGCTCAGAGGTGTGTATGTGCTTAAGTGCTGTGCTGGGTAGGAATTACAGCATTTTGAATTCTGCAGAATCAAGGATTTGCTTAAATCTTGTGTGTCTGGCTTTATGCCAAACTGCTAGTGTTTACCTACATGTCTTATTCTTCTCTTATTCATTCCTGATAAACCCAAAGTGCATGTGGCTATATTTAAGGCTAAATATTTGCTCTTATGTTTCACAATTAGAGACTTGACAATAAAGGAGAAAGAGCCTTTTATAGGGCTTGGAAGTGCACACATCTTGACCTGATTTCTAGTATTAAAGGCTGAAAACTTCTTGCCACTGATAGAACTAGTGCACAATCCCTCTGTGATGTTAGTTTTCTAGCAGAAGGCTTTTATAAAGGAGCAGTAAAAATAATTCTATTTCTGAACACAAGATAGGATCAAGCCATATGCAAATTCCTTCTCCCACTTCCCCTTTGTTTCCTGCTGTGCTGGTGCTGAAGGTGGAGCTTGCCCATGAAACACCAGATTTCCACAGAAGCCATCCATGCAGAAAGAGATGGAAACAGATGTTTTCCTCTGCNCAGTGAGGATGGATCAGATGGTTGTTTGCTAGCACTTTCATCTCAGAAGAAATTCTGCAGGCAGGAGAACTCTGAAGGCAGCACTGCACAGACAAAAAGCCCCAAGTGACAAATAAACCACAGTCAATAAATCACACAAACAAAACCAGGCACAGGAAGCAACAAACTCATTACAGCTCTGGCACTGCCCTTGTGCTGTCTGCACACACTCACTTCTCACACATGGATTTGCTCTGAAGCTTTCAGTCTCTGCTGATTGTGGAGCTAGGGAGATCTAGAAAGAATTCATGTTATTTTGCCTTAGCACCAAATAAGCATGCAGGCAAGAGAAAAATGAGCTTATGGNCATGCTGTCAGCCTCCAAATTTCCTGTGTGTTGCAAAACACAGGAATGGGGGGNTTATATATGTGGGCATAACAAACAACTAGTTAATTTGTTTTATAGAAGAGGGTCTCCATTTTATTCAAGACTTGCAAAGACTAAGTAACCCCAAGGAAGTAAAATGCAAATTCAGGTCAGTTTGAGCCTTCAAGTGCCTAATGGGTAAAAAAAAATATTTGGATAAGAAACTCNCTCTACTTTCTAATTTTTCAGCATCATGAGGAATGAACAGCAATGCAGTCAAACAGTGTCCATTTTGTTAAAAATGCAAACTTGCCNCATTTTTGCCTGGGGGTGGGGGAAATAAATTTACTGAAAGTAGGTCAAGCTGGTGCCAAAATCCACTCCTAAGCACAAGGTTTGAATACAAATTTGAGCCCAGATGTGTGAGGCTGGCCAAAACATCATGGGAATTTCCATAAACTCCATGCACACTTAGAAAGGAGGCCAACATGAACCTGCACAGATATCTGAAAGCACTGAGGGACTGAAAGTGTTTAAAGCCTCTTTTACTTACAGAATTCCACAATGTTTTAATTCTCAAGCAAAACAGCTGCTCAAAATGTCTCTGCAGCCCATTTTCCATCAGCAGCTCCTGCAGAGCCAGAGATGCTTTGTTCTTTGATGGGATTACAAGTTTGGCTGATAAAGACAAGAGCAGACATGCTCAGACTTTTGTAAGGTTTTCAAGGCCCTCAAGCACAGATTTAATTTAATGGATTAAAACTGACTGAATTAACTGAGTGCTGAAAATAAGAAAATAAATGCTGAAAAAACCAGAAGTTGTAATGCACCCCAGTGCAAAGTTATAAAGGGATGAATAAAGATTGCCATCCACACCAAGAGAGTTCTAAAATCAGGGCTGAGCTCCAGGGTGAGCCTTGGCTGCACAGCAGAGAAGCAACAGGAGATCAGGAGGGTGGTCTGCTCACCTCTGGGGCACTGCTGAGACCCACAGTAAAACACTGCACACAGGACTTCTGTGTTCTAATAACACTGAACAACTGAGAAAGATACACAGAATAGGNTTTTTAATCAAATCAAGAGATAAAGAATAGAAACTAAAAAACCTGTACCTAAAAAACTTGTACCACAAAGGTGTCTCCCAACACTCCATTTTCTTTAATCATAAACAAATATCCAGTTTTGCATATCCCTACTCCAAATATTCCCTTTTAGGACAGCCAAGACCAAAGCTGTCTCAGTGAATCATCACAGAATTCTTATTGTCCTGCCTTGGTTTTCCCCCACAAATACACAACAATAAGCCAGACCTAATACTAATAACAACCTGGATAACAGAACTTGTCTTGAGAGCTTACTGTAGAGAAAGAAATGCCTCTATTCAACACAGCATTTGCAATAGTTACTGTACAAAAAAAAAAAAAAGCAAGGAGTTCAATTGTATGATTGTGGCTATCAGGATTTAAAAGGATTTCTTTTCCCTCCTGGAGGCATCCAGCAGGTCAGGTAAAAGAGAAAAAATTACTTTGACTCAAACAGTGTCTGACTAAGGAGTTTTTCTGAAAATCTCATCTAACTTCACATGACACTCCCCAGGTATTAGACAAGACTGTATGTCTCAGAGCAAAGATGAGTTTATTTCCTGCCTGGTTTTCAGCTCACGTTATCTATTGAGATTGTGCATGCAGGGACTGCATTTCAGACTTCTCCAGGGGAGATGGCAGAAGCAGGTGGCACCCAGAGCAGGGGGCAGTGCTCTGCCAGCAAAGAACACTGAAGAACTCCCCAGGAGCAGCAGGGCACCATCCTCCCCATCCCATGGGAGTTCTGCCTTCTCCTCCTCTTGGGAAATGGTAGACAGGCAGCACTTGCACTGCAAGAGCTCTCAGATTTCACAGATGTTTGCAAACTAAACTTTATTTTATTCCAGGCAAGGAATAAAATTTTACATTGTCCAAACAGAGGGGTTATCCTTTCATGCTGCCCAGCTTTAGCACACAGCCTTTCAAAAGCAATGCTGACAAATACCTGAGGCAGAGGAAGCAGAATAAGAGAATAAGAGACCAGGCACCATTGGGTTTTTTTGGGAAAAGCCTTCAAGGGCAGTCTCACACACAGGCAAATCCAGGCTAGGCCACAAGGGGACAAATCCTGCAAGGAACCCATCATGAATCTGGTGCCCAGCACTGTGGCTGACATGGCACTTGGCTTTTTGGGAGGATCCAAGACACCCACACTCATCTCCCACACCCTCTGAGCAAGTCTGACCCTCCCAGGACATTGCTGACACTCTCTTCACTCATTTCTTTGCCATTCATGGTGTCTCTCCTCATGCTGCTGTCCATTCCCACCTTCCTCCTGACCTGGTGCCTTTCCTCCTCCCCTCTCTGACTGAAGCACCACACTTTATTGTCTCTGCTCTGCTCAGGGATTTCTTCCTCCTTGCACATTCAGAGGGTTTTCACACTGCTCAACAAGACCTCTAAATAAAATAAGGATGCACAGTTACTTGTTCACAACTTCTCTGTGTGATTAAAATTTGGATTAAAACATGGATAAATGATACATACCTCCATCCAACAAAGTGCCTGCTTATCTTCACAGATCAAGAACCACAAGATCCATTTGTAAAATCAGTGTTTGCAAACCACAGTCCAGTGTTTTTTCTGAAGCTGTGTTTTAATTTAACAACCCCCACTGCCCTGGGTGCACTCAACCTTTCTGTTCATTCCCTTATCCCAAACTCTCCTCCTCCCCAGGAACTGGCAAGCTCCTTTCTCTGGCTAGCAAAAAAAAAAAAAAAAAAAAAATTTGTACTTAAATTCAGTTACAGAAGTTAATATGAAGGAATAAACCAATTTTTCCAGCATCAGTATAAAGAATATTTTTTCATTTCTTGATTAAAATGCCACAGTACTGAAGAAAATGTTGTTCTTGAGAAAATGATGCTGATCCTGTGCTCCAAGCAGAATCATACATAGCACAGTAGGAAAGATGATGAGGAGCAATCCATGTCTCCATTACAATTCACTGATGGGTGCTTTTTTTTAACCAATATAGCATCTAATGGGCACAATAACTGGAATATGGACAAAAAGCCATTTCCACATCAAATACACTTTACAGTAATGCTTTTGAAATTTAAGTCTCGTTCTTAATCCATTTTCACAGGCCTTTACCTTAATGCAGCAAAATGAAAGTGACCTCAGGGACATTATCTCCTCTCCATCAGAAAACAAGCTGCATGAACTCCAAAATCTGCAGATACTTGCTGTTAAAAGGGACTGTCTCAGTGAGAGCACAGAGGCACTTTACAGCTGCTGAGGCATAACTATATATTTACTTTCCCAGCAGTTAATTTGCTGCAACCATAGTTTACAAAATCATACCACAATAATTCAGTGTAGCTCAGTTTTCAAAACCCTGCCTGGCAATTGGCTGATAGTGATTGACTCAATCCAAACAAAGCACTCTCAGTATTAATTTCATTCCATTTTCTTTCAATTACTTCACAGTTAAGTACGAATTTCTTATCTCTGAGCAGCTCACTTGAACTTTCTTAAAATTGATCACCTTTGCCAGTTAGAAAAATAACATTACAGTGAAGCAGCAATTTCCAGTGTGACATAATAAGAAAGAAATCTAATAGGCATTTAAATGGGAGACACTGTCAAGAGGAAGTAGTTTTTAAAATTTTCATCTAACAATTGTCATTGAAAAGCAATGTTATATTCCATCATGAAGAGGAAAAAAAAAACCTGTTTACTTTTCTTCAATTAAAGCTATGTATTCCAGTCAAACACAACAACATGTGAGTTTGTGAATCTACTTCATTCAGAAAAAAAGACTATGGGAAAAACAGAATGAAGAAATAAAAATCGAAAATATTATCAATAATTTCAGAAACATGCTTCAATTTTTGCTTTATAAAGGACATGGTTATGTTGACATAACTCCTGCAAAACTGAAATAAAGAGCATTTTATAAAAAATTATGTATTTTCTCCTATCTTAATTAGTAGAAAAATCTAAAGCAGCTGTTACAGATTGAACCCTTTTCAAGGTGTTTGTTATCTGCTGAAAAAAAAATAATACTCAAAAGCTGTACTTAAAAAGACAAGTGTTTTAATCTTTAAAGAAAACCTTAATACTTTTTTTTNCCCCCTTTTTTTTTTCTTTTCTTTTCACATGACTGCCCTTTGAAAGGACTGGAGCTGAGCTCAGGAGTTTCATACTCCTATCTACTATCTAGAAATAATTTAGTAATTATTGCAATCCAATAAGAGCTTCCTGTGGAAAAAGAACTGGTTTGTGAGCTCTGATAAGGCAAGCACGTGCTGTTTATACTCCTATCTCTTCCAGAATTGTTATAAACCTTTTATTTCAACAAATTACCCTTGACCCCAAGCCTGAGCTGCCAAACTCCACTTCACTAAAAGCTGAACCTCAGAGCCCTACACAGGTTCTTTAAAAATAAAGGATGTATTCAGCCCTGTCACCCTGGATAATGTTGGAGACACCCTTGTGTGGTTTGACTGTCATGGGATAAGTGATAAATTATGCTGATTTTGGGGAGGGCACTGTGAAGGTGAAATGAATTCCTTCTGCCCATGAATGTCCATCTGACTGAAGCCTTGGAAGCAGATCCTGCTGTCAGACTGCTACAAAACAGAAAGGACAGGAGACAGGCTGTCTGGGAGCTTGCCATGGATAGAAACTTCCCTTTTGGAAAAAGCAACCATCAGAAATCCCAAAAAATCTCTTTGTGAAGTAACAGGATTGAGTTTAAAATGTTTTGTTTCCAGGCTGTGAAATAAAATTCTCCAACCATTGGAAAGCAAAAGTAAACCATCACTAGCTAGACCCTGGTATCAAGTACTGATGTTAGAATCAGTAAGTGCAAATACACTGTTGGACCCCTTTCCTCTGGATGTNCTGTCTTTTCCAGATTTTTCCAGCCCAAGGGCTTGACACAGCTCCTCAAACCAGCACANTGCTCTTTCTTGCTTGGAGAAGATCATGTCACACAGAGACATGACAAATGTTCTGCAGTTGTGTAAAGTGTAATTAATTAGCAAGTGCCACGACACAAAACAGAGAGCAAACATCAGCAGCTCCATAAAGAGGTTTGTCTTGACACACAGATGAGCATTTTCATGCACACATCTTTCCCCCAGTAATCAACAAACAGTAAATCCCAGCTGTGTTTTGTAAGAATGTTTGTTCTTTGACTTGATTCCAGTTCCAAGATCATTTCTCACATACCAACAGCTGTCATCACATGACTTAGCAGTAAATCAGTCTGGCCCTTCCAGTATTTTTGAGGAACTTTGCAGATTCTGTGCTGAAAACATTTCATCAGCATGGAACCCAAATACACAGCTTTACAATTTAATAGCACATTGACTATAAAACTTGATAATACACACCCAAGGAATGAAGCTGGATGAAAAAACTCTGTTAAAAAGAAGAGGGACCAAAGACAGGACATCACAGAATGACAGCTTTGGAAAGTATGCAAAACTTGCTTGAGAGCTGGGTTGAATTTGGCTCCTGACAATAAGAGGAGCTGCTGGCAGAGTNTGACACTCTATTCTGTGCAATCAAACATGTAATTGTTGTGTGCATGATGCCAGACATCCCTTAAGAGCTTCATCTGACATGTGTCACTCATCCAGCAGAATTTCATAAAGGCATTTCATACTGAGCTGTGCAAACAGACCCATGAATGCATTATCATTGGCAAAAGGTCATTTTCCCTTCATTTTATTCCCTATGCTGTAGCTGAAAGAGCAGAACAACCACTTTACCAATGTCACAACTTGTTCTACATCTAGGTCTTGCTATCAGAAAAAATATATGTGATTCCTTTTACCCCTTGCTACAAACAAAAATATTTTAAAATCACCTTCTCAAAACACCTATCAGCCCTGGTTTTGGCATGTGAAATATAGAACAAGGCACATCCAGAGCTGGAAAATCCAATATCTGATTACTCACTGAACAGCAGTGTTATATAGTGTTATGTTATATATATATCTGGCAGAAGAAAAGGTTTTGGTTCATGATACAAGCTGATATGCCCACAAGACACTGGTTGTAAAATACTGAGCAGCAGAACTGAAGATCTGACAAAACATATAAAAAATGTAACTGTGATATTAAACAAAAGAAATCTTTCTGCTTCTTCCTTTATAAGAATGCTTTTCTTTCCATTAGGATAAAAAGACACCCCCCCAAAACAAAACAAACCAAAACAAAAACAAAAACAATTAAACAAAAAAATCAAACAAGCAAACCAGTTTGAAAGCAAATGGCTTCCAATGGGCCTCCAAGATTTAAAGAAGTCAGTATTGTCTGAGCTTTGTGTTCCTCTATTGCAGACCTCTACAGGACTGAAAGAATTTCAGTGTTCCACTTCTTGGTGTGTTGGGAGCAGAAGTGAAACAGAAGTAGGATTTAGACCTTCATCCAACTGTTGGCATGTCTCCTCTGCCTGNCTTGTGTAAGATCATGGAAAACAGTGAGGAAAGGACAGTGGGTTGCTCATTTGTTTGCAGTGTGCTGTCTGAGAAAGAAGAACTGTCATCTCACATTAATTTTTTTCTCAATTTACCAAAATTCAGGATCCTGGCAGTTGTTTTAACGAGGAGAAGGATAATGTGATGGAGCCAAGTACTTTTCAGTAGAAGATGTGTTTACTTAACTGCAGGAAGTTCTGTTTCCACAACCACAGGACCCAACACTGTGAGCTGGCATTACTCACAGCCTTGCCCAGCCAGAGAACACAGAATTTTCCTCCAGGAGCACAAACCCAATGACCTACCCCTCTAGTCCATGATGTACCTGGCTTTCCTCACACATTATTTCAGTCNAACACCTCCCTTCCTCTTAAACATGTAAACATGAAAACCATCCTTTCATTTTGGGTGAAGTCTGCTGGGGCTTTTTGTCACTTGCCCTACAGATCATCTCCCATGCCTGTATTTCACAGCACTTGCTTTGGCCTAGCCTGTAAGTTTAAAATTTTAACAGATATCATATGAGATCAAACACTTCAAATTGTCTCCTGGAGCACATTTCCAGTGTTTCAGCAGGAACAGCCATCCCACAGATAAAAGAGCTCAGATGAGCAAGATTTCAGACAGAATACAGAAAAGGCTGTCAGAGCACCACAAGAACAGCCACTCTGGAAAGGAAACACTAGCAGAGTGATATTCAGANAGAGATTTCAGTTTTACCTTTTTATTCTTACTTTATCTTTTATTCAAATTATGGGGGAAAAAAACCCCACTAATGTACTTGGGTTAAGAACAGCCATAGAAAAGTGGAGTCAAGGTGGTACTGAAGACACCATGTGCCCTTCCACTTTACATCATCACTAAATCCAGTCTGAATTTCCTTCTCCCACATGGAGCTTTGTGTCAAGAATGAAAGCAGAACAAGCAGCTGCCACCCTCTGTACAAAACCTGTTGAAAACCAACAAACCCATTTCCCTGTCTAGTTTCTTTATATTAAAATAGAGCCACTTTTTTAATTTTCATTCTCTGCTTTCTAAACTCTCCCTTGAGCTGCCTCCAACTTATCCACATCCTTATTAAACAATGAAATACGTGTTTTTGCAAAAATACAAATTCTGCTGTTGTCCAGTCCAGTGTTCTTCCCTGCCATTCACACTCCTGGGCANTTACTGCTCCCCATTTTCCACACCAGCTTGTCCCTTATTTTCCTCACAAATGGGACTTTGAAAAGCTGAACCTGGTCCTGCTGGTTCAGCCTTTTCTGCCAGAGTAACAAGGTCCTTTTGCACTCTGGTTTTGTTTCCCATCCTTACAGCTTAACAGTGTGACATCAGTTTACATATACCACATGTACTGGGTCTATTATCCTGCAAATCCAACAAAGAAATTGGATTACTTCAAAATAACTTGTTTTTCACAAACCTCTAGTAGTTTTTTAACCACTTCATCATCTTTAGCATTTATTAAATTGACAAACTAATGCTTTGTCCCAGAACCTTTCCTGAGGCCAAAGCTGGGCTAACTGCTCCTGGAATTTCTCCAGATTTCTACATTTTCCCTCCTTTTTCCCNACCTGACATCTTTAGGTGAAATGTGCCCTATTAATAATCCCTATTCTACAACAAAAATAAACATAACAGTCTCAGAAAGCAACATGCATATAAATAAAAATACTATGAATTTGAGTGACCCCAGGAGTTTCACAGGGGACCATGAAACCCAGTGAAATTGCCAGAAAACAGGAACAACTATTATTTCAGTAAGAATATGAATTGGACATGGTGAAAGGACACAAGTGAGTGCACATCATGAAGAAGCTGAGCCAAATGCTCCAGTTAATCCTCCTGTGATGCAGAACAAGCAAGCAACAAAACTGAAAATACACACTTTTAATTANAAAACCCCCATGTTCTTATTTTAAAAGGCCAGCACGTGGATTCATGTAAGCACTGCCAACAGGCAATAGTGAGGGAAAATGCCTAACAGACAGGATCAGACAAACCTGAAGATNTATTTACAGCACACTGCTCAAAGCTTCCTCTGACAACAGAATTATTAATTTAAAAAGCCTTTAACTCCCTTTCTCTCCAGACCAGAGTAANCTATGGCATTTTACCCTCAAGTTTCTTCCTCTGCTAAATTTNCCACACTATCCCTTTCCTCCAGCCCATTCCTGCAGATTCCCAAATCACCTATTGAGTGGAGAGNCTAAAAGACCTCCAGGTCACATAGAAAAGAAAAAACCACTTGTGTAGTGCCACTCTGCACAGTGACACCTGCATGGAAATTATTATTATTACCTGTATGAAAATACTCTTCACAATCACTGCAACAAAATCTTTCCTACTACTGTAAAATCAGCATGGAGAAAGAAAAAAAAAGGAATTTTTTTAAAGGCAGGGGGAATTAATAGCAGAAGGGTTGGGGAAAAAAAAAAAGACTTAGACTTGCATAGCTCACACTTTATACCCCAAAAAACCCCAAACACTCTGCACTGTGTGAATGAATGAGCACCCATCTTCTATTTAGGCTTTGAGAAAAAAATTAGACAAACTTTTTTTAGCAAGCAAGAGACCAACCTATCAAGATCACAATAATTGGNAAGTAATTAAGAGCATCCCAATGCAAGTAATAATCTCCCATCCAGTGATCTGTGTGCTTTAGATGAAACCAAGGAGTCTGAGCTGGGCAGTCCATCTGAAGTGACACAGTAANTGCAGCCTGGAGGCAGATTTACTTTAAATTTTATTGTGCCTTCTCCATGGTTTGCTCTTGAACACAGCATTTAGTTAGCCAAAAGGTATTTACAGCTCACTGGAAGGATGTGTGGTTACTCAGCTGCTTGCATCACTGCATGTTTTTATTGTTTCAGTTGTGCAGTTCAGAGGAGCCATTCCTTTTGGCAAGTCAATAAAAAAGCTCTCCTCCTTACAGGCAGAGCCCCAGCATTTGTCAAATCTATTAGGGGATAGATTCTGTCATTTACAACCCTTTTCATCATGTGTAGCTCTAAACACCAGCAGCTGGATTGAGATTGCCTTTCCAAAGTTCACAAGGGACTTTTACTGCTGTCAGGTCTAAGCAAGACTTAAAAACTATTTCTCAAAGCAAAATGTATTGGAGGGCTAGCACCTGGTGACAAATGTTGAAGGAATGACAAAANCCTTTGTATTGTGGTGTTTCTTGACCTGCCTGTTTATTAATGCTCATCTTTCCTCATAACTCAAAAGGCAGAGCTTTGTGCTTCTTATGGAAACAAATAAAATGCTGCTGCTTCTCCACATCAGGAAAATCAGCTTGTTAAATGTAAGTGTGGAAGTTGTCAACAACTACATTGTATTGCTTTCCCTGCTCTCCCTATGCAAACTTAACCAGCAAACCTCTTCCAGCTCCACAACAGAGCTGACAGGAATTAACAAACAACCAAACAGACTCCCAAATATTAATCAAAACTGCCTGGAATTCCCACCTGTTCTGTGTCCCAGCTTCTTGTCATGCAGCATCACCAGATCATACAGCATCTCCCAGAGNAATCTGCTGCATGGAGCCTTCTTTGAAGCAGCTAATCTTAAAGTAAGTCACATCAAACACTTTGGGACATAAAACTTACACTGCAACCAGAACCTGATTTGAGAAAATAATATTACTTCCCCTCAGGACCTGAGAAGAGCAGACATGTATCAGGAGAAATGAACACAACCTGAATTTTAAAACCATGTTACATGTCACTTCAGGCAACCTGCTCCACAAATATCTGCAGGTCTACCTGATTTATGCCCCAAAATTATTGCCATTGTTTTTAAAAATGCTACTGTGGCACCAGAGCCCTCTTTTGGGCCAGTTTTCACAGTGAGTTTGTGGGGGGACTCACTTAGAAGCCAAATAATAAAGGAGTTGAATTATTTATAGTAATTTTTTGAGCAATTCATTATGAGCTAGAAAATAATCTTAAAAAGCCAACCTCATTGGCCACTGTCAGGAAATTTGTCAACACAAAGAAATAAATTAATCAAAAATTATCCCATATGAATTACCTGGGTAGCCCAGGTAAATATAAAACCTCNTTCCAATTTTAAGAACTGCTGCCCAGCTCTCTCACATAAAATGCCAGTGATTGCATGTGCAATAAATATTAATGGTTCATAAATTAAATAGCATTATTCTTTTTGACACAACACCATTTTGCAAGGCCCCACGGAAAAGGAACAGGCAGTTTGTTGAGCAAGCTCTGATAGAAAAAAAATGTGCCTTTGCTTTCACTTCTGGAAGCACTTGTCAGAATTTATAGGGTATAACCACAGAAGGCAATTAAGGCAAGATCTTACAGAAAGCTACTGCATGCCCCCAAATAACAAAGAGCAATAAAAGGGAAGTGTGATTTGTGAGCACAATTTGATTTATAGAATTACATGGACAAGGTGTAGACACTTTCATCCTGAACAACTTGTACAGGAGGAGCATATGTGACACAGATAACCCAGAACATCCCCATGGCTGTCCTTAAATTAGGGAGTGAGAATGAGGGACACACTGAAACAAGTCACATTTGTAGGCTGGGCTATGGCAAAGACACTGAGGGGTCTTGTCTTCAGTGCCTGGAGAAAAACAAAATTTAAAAAAAAAAAAAATTAAAAAAAAAAGTAAGTGACCTTTAGCAAGGAAATGGCAAAGGACTGAATTTTGTTAACTGAATTACCAGAGAGTTGCCCCAAATGCTACAATCTCAGCTTGCATCTACTAAGTATGTAAAATACCCTGAGTCTGGGCTCATNCATGAGATTTCCAGAAAAACATAACAGGAAAATGTGTAAATGTAGTTAGATCTCAAAGGTGTGTTACTGCTGGAGGTATTTCAGATCAGGAATAAGGATGAGCTGGAAAGAATCTACATGAAGACAGCAGAAAGCAGTTCATTAAGCCTTAGGGTAAAAGACAACAGGATGGAGTGAGAGNAATTTACTGAAGGCTGCCTGGTTTGTTTTAAGGTATAGGAGATGACAGTGAGATCATATTTTCCATGAGGAAACCCTATNAAGTTATACTTGTTAGGAAACTGGGTAGGGCAGGAATTGCTAATGCAGTAGCCTGAGGGGCTGTGGAGCATATAAAACATGCTAAAGTGGGTTTTTAAGTCACTCAAAAGCAAGCTTAGAGTTCCTAAAGTAAAGAGGATGGACATTTCTGATGGTGCAGGTAGACTGAAACTTGGAAACTCAATCAAGGAAAATGTTTATTTTCTGCACCTGTCTGTGGCCAGGAAGGANCAAACCAGGTCCATGGGGAAGGAACTAAGCCACCAGCAAATAATTTTGATGCAGACAGTTTATGAGCTGTCCCTTCCTTCTTAGACATGGGACTTGAACTGGTCAGGAGGGCAGTGGTTTCAGTTCATATAGAGTAATGCAGTCAGGCAGAAACTTCTCTTTTCCCTCTCTTGAGTGTGCACATAGAGGATACAGGGGTANAGAAATGAAGGATGCCTCACATCCAAACTGAATTCACAAGCACATACTCAACACTCCCAGATACTGATGGAGAANAATGCATTTTCCCAGTGTTTGAAAGATTTTGGGTGCTGGAGTTCAAGTCCTCATCCTTTCCTGGGGGTTTTGGATGAGAAGGAATCTGTTGGGATGCCAAGGAGCAGAAAAGCCCTGTGCAGATAGGAATGCAAAACTAAAGGATATGCACACCCTCATTTTTTACAAAGCTACTCCTTCTGCTCACCTAACTCCTTTACAGCATTTCAGAAATATGGAAGAATGGAAAAGACAGTGTCACATCTGATGAAGGACAGTGTAAAACTATTTTAGCTTCAGGTTCTCAACAGAGTCAGAGCTGTCCTGGGGACTCTGGTTTGCAGTTTTACCATGACCCCAAACCAGGGCTCCAGTAGTGCTACTTTGGCATTTATTCCTTTATAAATAGAGCATTTCCTTTTGAATTCTCTACCTGGATCAAAACTCAGCATCCAAAGAATCCCTGTCATTTTTTACACTCAGCAGAAAACACAATCTCTGAGTTGAAAGTAAAGAACATAGAAGTGCAGAACACCTGCTTGCTACAACCTCAACAACAGCCTGGCTCTGAATTGCTGAAATGTGGCAATATTCAGTAATTTATAGAGCAGCAAAGACAGAACAGTAGGAGGCTGCACTTCCATGACCAGCAAGCCAATAAAACAAAAGTAGGGGGGATCATGATTTGAAGTGATCAGAACAAGCAACACAGATATTTCTGCTTCCTGCAGTAAATAAAACATGCTGTGTCAGCTGGAAAAAAACCCACTCCAGCAATGCTGCCCATCTTGAAAGAAAGGCAGTGGTGAGTGAAGGTGATCTGCCACAGCTGCAGCACGTCTGATGTGGAGTTTGTTCCACAAAAAGTGCCAGGAAGGAGACAGGAGCTGCTCCCCACAGCAGAGCTTGAGGCTGGACTACAGAGAAACAAAACTCTGTAGTTTTGGTAAAGACAGCACCATATTTACAAACACTGGAAAAGAAAATCATTAACTTTTCCTAATGCATCCATGTCACCCCAGTAATTTCCTTGTCCTCTATACAAGGAAAGGAAATTTTTTCTCTACACTAATCATTGTTTTTACAACAAGGCTTCCATCCCACAGCCCAGGGAAAAGGCTTTTGAGCTCAGGGTTTCAGGTTTGGCCAACACAAAAAAGCTGGACCAGNCAGAGAGGAAAGACTTCAACACCAGTCCATGAAATTTTAGCACAAAGGAAAAACAGATTAATATAGCAAACACCTTATGGTTTCTTCCAGGCAACTTAAGAGAGCCTGAGCCACATGGCCTGCTCCTCCACATCAGAAAAATGTTTATTTCTCACAGCCAAGGAATAAAAAAAACCCAGGGAACAGCAATCTGGCATCTTAAACTGCCCAGCCTCTCCTACAGGCAGGACCTCACCACTCTGCATTTGAAATGTATTGACCAAACTCTCAAAATGGGTTCACCAGACTAACCTTTATCTAGCCAGAGATGTGCAGGCAGTGGGAAACAAACAAGAAAACAAATAATGAGACCATAAATTTCCTGAAGTTATGAGAAAAGTAGGTATTGTTTGCATAGCAATTACCCTGGTTCAGTTACATTATGAACAGTTTTCAAAGAAAAGTTGGTCTCCTTCCTCTGAGGGCAAAAATGAATAACAAACTATGATTACTTTCCCTACTTATTTCCATGAGAGTTGAAGCATTTCCTGTAGGGGATGAAAAAGACAGTACTTCACATGAAAACAAGACATTTATTTTGAAGATATATAGGAAATTCTACACACTACACCTCTAAAACCTTCTGTTCATTGCCCCTTATGTTCAATAATTTTTATCCAAAAGCAGTGCTTCTTCTTAAGACTATCAACTGCTCTCCAGTCACATTTTATGTCAGGCATGCTAATATAAACCTGCAGTCATTCTGCTGAGGTCCATGCTCTAAAAGCAGCCTTGATTAGTTTTCCATACAATCTCAGAGTAGTTTCATAGATGACACTGAGAGTCCCCATTTACACAGTGAGAATAAATCCCAAAGATCATAACACCGTGCATNTTGAAACCTGCAGATGACTTTCCCCAAGAAATTGCACAAATAAATCACTTGAAAGCAATAACAGTGTGGGAAAATTACAGAGCTGCAGACAATGTGCAATCAGCCAAGGCACACTGTGTATATCCCTTTGCCTTTGTCACACCTGACAGGCCCATGGTTAGAGACTGACAACAGAGCCTGCCTGCTCATCAGGAGCAGGGCACAACTGACAGAAGCACCACTGGGAAGGAAGCACTCCAGATGGAGTGCCACATCTCCATGTCAGCTCCAGACTGGCAATGGTTTGTGCTCTGTCCTCCCATAAAGCAACTTTTTCCTCACAGGAATATTCAAAGGGCTTTTGGAGCTGGGTGTAAATGTACAATGACACAGTGCAACTGTGAGGAGAGCAGGCACAGATGACTCAGGATATGGCAAAGGACACACAAGTTGCCTCTTGCCTCTAAATCACTTTGTTAAAAATGGTCTAGGTCAGCTCAATGGCTGCCCAGCAAAATTTGCTGCTGAAATTGTCCAGTTCCTGATTCAGAGGAGACAGATCCTGAGCACAAACATGTTGAGANGGACTGAGGATGGCAAGCAGGAAAGGACAGTGCTCCACCAGCTTTGCACCATGCCAAAAGGGCTTTGTGTGGCAATTTTTACCTGTGCTGCTCTGAGGATGAGCAGCCAGCTGTGCTTCACTGAATTTGGACAGGAGATGTCAAGAGAAGAATAAATATTCATGGTTTGGATTAAATGCTGAGAAGTCACCACACTAGGAGCAGGACAGGGGGATACAGCAGCCTGCCATGTAAGGAAATTACACACCAGGCAAACCAAAGGATCATTTAAAAATTCTCAAACATGAACAACCTGCAGACATGGGTGGCATTTGCAGGCAGCAGCAGGAGCAGCCTCTGCAGCTGNAGCTGGGGGAGCAGAGGGAAGCAAGCACCCCAGGGCATAGAGCACAGCCCCTCTGAGCACTGCCCAAAAACTGTGTCTGTNCAGCTGCCAGCACTGCAGACAGCAAACAGGCAATGACTGCCTCAGCACCTGAGCTCAGGGGGATGCATGAAAAGCACCCACAGAAAATCACCCTCAACAGCTGGAATGGGAATCAATAGCTCATCAACACTGCAGAGAAGGAGGGAAAATCCCAGTTCTCCTGGTCCTGCTNACTAACTAGGCCTATTCTGTAGCAGTCAATATCTTTGCACACTGGATGTTACTCATGCAGTGAGAACAGCTGAGGAGAAAGGGAGGTAACAGAACAAAACCCATGCCTGGACAGTCCTGGATCTGAGGATGTTCCTGAGCCCCTCCATCAGCTGACACAATTTCTTTGTCTGTGGCAGGATAGGTGTCACACAGACACCATGAACTCTGCTCCCATGGAGAAGGGTTGATAACATCCCTGGNAGGTGAGAACACAAAAATATTAAGTGCTGCCTCATGTTTTGGCAGTTGTTTTTATAGCTTCCCTATATGTCATTCCATTTCCATAAGCAAGAATTACATGAGGACTATTTTGAAAAGAAATTTTCAAAACTCAGAAAGAATTGTTTTTTAAAGGACTTGATAGAGTCTGAAAGCTGTTCCATTCACAGTCTAAAGGAAAAATACAAATAACTTATCAACCCTCAAATTGCATGCCATTTGATGCACCAGTACCAAGTTAAAAATTAATAATCCCATGCCTAAAGGAACCAACTATCACTTTATGTTCATGATCATTTACATGAGTTGTGCATATTCACCCAGATGACAAGAGTACAAGAGACATTTGTGTGGAAAAGTAAACCCTATTTTTGTAGTTGTATGGAGGTTTCATATAGTCCCACAGACAAATTGTACTCCTGAGCCATGCTGCATTATGCCAGGGAGGAAGGCACATCCCTGCTCCACTAAACTGTGGAGGAGTAGACTTAGTGGGATGAAAAAAAGAAAAAAAAACCTGAGAATTGATGAAAACAATCCATTCTCATCTGGATTTGTGGGTGGGCTCAGGTTATTTTGGTAACTCACTTGCACGGTGTATTGCTGCAGTGTGCACAAAAAGGAATTGAATCAGAGCACTGCACCCAGCACAGCTGAAAGCCCATGTCACCAGGAAGGGTGGGAATACAGGTGAGGAACTACCAGTTCCCTCATTGCAGTGATGGAAAACAGGGCTACTGCAGCCCCCACACATCTGTTTGTGTCACTGTCACTGAAATCCTGTGCACATNTGGGGCTAAACTGCTTTGCAAGGTCACAATGGGCACCACGGTCTGCTGCTCTCTGTTCTCAGACCCTCTTCCCTCCTCTGTGAGCCTACAGACAAGGAAATGGATTTTAAGGCAAATATGGGATCTTCTGGCACCTGCATTCATGCAAGGGGCTCCCCTCCCTTCAGCTGAACCAGTTAGAGGGAATTGATCTGGCTAGTGATAGCAAGTTCTGCTAAGCTGTGTGGGTTTTTCTTTTTTTTGGCATTTGAGGCTTGTAACAATTGGGCTCAATTTAAATACAAGTGTGTCTAAGCACAGATATATGGCATTTCTTTCAAAGTAATTTTCTTCTATTATTATTTGAGTAACTTCTTCTGCATGTGACTAAGTCTCTGTGTCAGCACAAGACTAAACCTCACCAGGAAAGGACTGCACCAGAATTAGGTCTTTCATATCAAAGGCATCTTTGGCAGGCTCAAATAAATGAGGAATGATAGTTGAACATGAAACTAAGCACACTTGTCAGCTGCTGTTTTTCAAATAAGCCATCTAGTGTGCTCACTCTTGGAAAAGCAGANATAGAGTGTCAGAGAAATCAAGTGTATCCCAAGGGCCTGGGCTTGAACACAAAAAAGAAAAAGTCATGCAGTAATGTGGTTCTTCCTATAGAGAGATTCAAGAAAGCAGCTGTGAAAATTATCAAAGATTTGTTTGGGGCAATTCCTCCAACCAGAATACATAGAAGACAGCTCAAACCACTGAGAATTATTGACATAAATAAAAATTAGAGCATATATGGTTCACATTTTGCAATGGCACTGCCATGGCTGCTCCAGTCTCACCCAGAGAGTTCTCCTTGTTCCCACTGACTCAAACACAGCTTTTCAGATGAATTTAGCTATTTATCTGTCCTGAGCTCCTATAAACTTGGAATGAAAAGCAAAGAGGGCTCCTGAGCAGTGGTGGAGCAGAGGTCAGCTGTTCCTGGCTGCAGGCACCTCACCCAAGGTGGGAAAAGGAAAACCCTGCAGGACACAGAGGGGCAGGCTGGGCAGAGCTGAGCAGCTGGCCACGACACAGAAAGGAAAAAGCAGGGCTGTGCTTGAGAAGTGCCCTTTTGTCAAGTTAATTCCTATCATACAGTCAGATCAGTCAGCTGCAAACACAGCCACAGATCTCTGTAATAAAATATTAATGGTTCTTGTAGTCTGCTTCCACAAGGTACTGCTGTAAAAAATGAATGCTGCTCACACATTTCCACGTTTTCCCTTTTGTTACTGCTGAAACTGAATCTGAGAAAGCCATTTTTCTGTAGTAGTAGTATTCTCTTTTTTTTTCCCCAGCTGTATTCTTCCTTTAAACCTTAGAGGATAATTAAAATTCCTTGCACAGGACAATGGTAAATAAGATTTGGGTATGCATTTCAAATGCAGCATACTAATGGCATTTTTTGGGCTCTGTAATAAATCATCTCTCTTCTCTGCAAGCAGAAGAATAAATGGACAAAATCTCTGAAATATACATCTCCATTTCCAAGTCTCATACTTCCACTGGGATCCCATCTATCCACATCTCTGGGACCTTGGTATTGCAAGTGCAGTATCAGCTTTTTTTAACACATCACACACAATCCAGTAATCCAATAAACAGGGAGATCATGGCTGGGTATTTCTATTACCTGATAGTCTCTCAGTTTAATTTTCTTCTTCCTCCCATGTAACATTAGCACGAGCCACTGTTTGTGCTTTCCATCTCCCCTTCACTATTCCACCCTGTGTCCACTGAGACAATTACAAATTATGTTTCCTGGTAGAGACAAATCCAGGTCTCCTAATTCAGCTTTGAGTTCAGGTAAATCCCAGCAAGGGTCAAATGGCCAGGCCTACACTAAATCTTATAAACCCTGTCCTGGTTTGCAAGTTTTTTACTAGTCTTGCACAACAGACATTTCTTAACTTTTTCTTTTTACTCTTTTGGCTAAACAAAGATAACAAACTACTTTCTGTTCTGCAGTTTTCACAACAGCTGGAAATGAAAAAGAGCATAAAAGGTAAAGGATTATGGAGTGTGGGTGCATTTATTTTCAGAAAATTGCACTGATAGAACTGAACTTTCTTCTTCTNCAACAAATCCCCTTTGAGTTGAATTTTCTGCTCAACTTCCCAGTTTTAGCTCATGAAATCAATATAAATCAGAAAAGTGTCACCCCTTAAATGCTAAATTACACATTTTCTCTCTTCAGTGACTTCAGGCTAGAGCAGGCACTCCTCACATGGGCTGGTGTCTGGGGGCTCCACAGGGATGAAATCTTTACTATGGACTTGTGTTAGCACCAGTGCTGGCTCAGCTCATAAAGCCAGGCCAGGAGAGCAGCTGGAAGCTGGGAAGTTCAGTCAGAAATTCTGATAGAATTGCCAGAAAAACAACCAAAAGCTGCTGAGGCTTTTCTTAGACCAGGACTCAGAAGCTGCACTTAAGGGAAGCTCAGGAGTGAGGTCAGCAATTCAGCCCTGGAGAATTTGATAATAATTTGAGTTACTGTGNTTGCAGTGGTAATTCTGAGGCTACAGCCACTTCCTAGGTCATCTCAGCAGTTCAGGATGCCTGGTCTGGAAGACCTTGTCTAAAAGCAGGTGTTCACTCTTTAGGAGAAGATTTCTACAGCCAGCCAGCCAAGTCTGTGACACAGCATTAACAAATCTCACCCACATAAAATCCCAATTAGAGAAATCAGTGCACAACACTGCACCTCTGGGGGCTGCCATCCCCATGTAGGAGCAGAAAAGGCAGGAACCAATTAAAACATTGGCAGAAATAACTTCTTAGAAGCAAATGCTTTTATTTGTCCCAGAAAACTCACATGTTATCATCCAGTCTCTGCTCACCTTGTCACACCAGTGTGAGCAGCAGTCAGGGCACAGGTCTCAGAGGGACTGCACACAGCTGTCATTCCTCATTAAAATCTGCATGGGGGTCCAGCAAGGCTGGATCTCTCTCCAGGACTGCCACCAGTCTGCACAAGAACTCTCCATAAAACAAAAAGAAATTAAAATGAANCGCTGCAGCTCTGTTTGCTCATCTGGCTCAGCAATGAATAATTAAATATAAAATGTTTGTTATCACTTAAGGGGAGCTCTCTGTCCCAAGTCAGTGAGCTGGCATCCTGCAAAGCCAGCAGGTATATATTTGCAGTTGTTGCCATCCAATAGTTTGCATTGTTATGAGCAAGATTTAAGGGTTGCACTCTGCATCTATTGTCCATTTAAATTACTCTTCCAGTGTGTGAATATCAAACACTGCAAGAGGCAGATGAATGCCTGTACAGAACTACTGCAGGAAAAGTGAGATTAAAATGAACATTGTTCTAACAAGGTGCTCACAGGAAATGAGCACTCTGACTCCAGTGATGTCTGACTCTTCCCTGCCAATCCCTAAATTGGATGACATTGTTATGCCAGTAAATAAAAATTTCCATCCCATTTGAATTCTGATTTATAAGACCTAAATCGTACACATGAAAGCATTTTAAAGGAAATCCTACAAATTGGTTCCTCTGACACAAACAGCAGCAGCAAAACAAAAAGGCAACACCAAGCTGCTTCCACTAACTTTATTCTGTGACAAGTGTCCTGCAGACCACATGTTCTCCTGTGCTCATTTTCAAATCTCTCTTCAGTTTCCCAAACTTCAGAAGAGATTCAGCATCCTGAGCATGATGCCATGTGGAATTATCACCCTGGGGAGAAAGGATTTGTCCCCTAAACCTCAGGGGTTTTTTAATCTGCTGCCCAGGACACAAACAAACACAAAACCCAAAAAACAAAACAAAACAAAACAAAAACAAACAAACAAACAAACCAAAACCAAAAAACAAACAAACAAAACACAAAAAAACCCAAAAACCCAAAAAATTCCCCAAAAACAAAAAAAAACCCCAAAAACCAAACAAAAAGCCCTCCAAAAAGAAACATAAAACCCCACAAAAACAAACAAAAAAAAACGAAAAAAAAACCCAGAAAAACAAACAAAAAATCCCAAAAAAACAACCAAACAAAAAACAAACAAACCAAACACAAAAAACCCCCAAAAAAACTAAACAAAACAAAAAAACCCACCCAAAAAAACCCACCAAAAAAAACCACCAAAAAAAAACCCCACCACAAAAAAAAATTTAAAAAAAACCAACTAAAACAAAAACCCCAAAAAGTCCCAAAACCACCAAAAAAACCCCAAACCAAACAAAAGAAAAAGCAAGAACTGCCATGCAGCCTTTAATGGACAGGCAGGCACTCAGTGTCAGTCANTGCCCTCCTCAGTATCTGACTGAATTTGCCATTTTCCTGCTGCCCCATGAATTCCTGCAGCATGAGCTTTGCTGTGAGANCCCCACAGCATCCTGTAGCAGTCTGGTCATTCTGAGCTCTCATTTCCCAAACACCAGAGACATCCAAGCCAGCAGATCCCCCTCAAGTCACTGGGGAAGCCAGGGCTCATTCTGCCTTTCCAAAAGAATTTAAACTAATTAAAAAAAATACATTTAAACCCACAAACAATTAGCTGAGAGGTGAGCATTCAACTCCTCTGATCTGATAGTATTACCCAAAAATACCCCACAACCATCANACCCTAATGACCACCATAAAGAAAACTTGTATTTATTTTACAGCCTCCCAGAACTAAGTTCCAATCAGCTCAGAAATGCAAGTTAAAAATAGACAGAACNCCACCTTTTGTTCTGGAACAAGTGCAATCATTTCAACCATTGTTAGTAATATCTCATTGCCAGGTAGTTGTCCTCACAAGCTATCTGACACCTAATCTATCACCATCAACTTATATTCAGCTACAAATGAGATGCAACAGCATTTAAAGCTGCACAGAGCTCTTCCAGCTGGATTTAAAAAAAAAAAAATATGAATGAAAAGCAAATATGCATTTGCTTTGCTTATCTATCAAGTCTTGCTCACAGCTCAAGGTCTACAAAGGTTGCAAGGCAAGATTTTTTTAAAATTTCTACAGTCTTCTCAGAGTTTTAACTCTGAGTTAACAAGAAAAGATAAATTTGAGCTACCAACACTACAAGACCTCCAGAGGAGGGACAGAAAGCAGGGAGACAGCACAGCAGTGCCACCACTGTCCCAGCAGGAAAACCTTCTTTGGCTTCCTTGGAAAATTAAGCCAGGCCTAGCAAAAGTAGAAACCAAGGCTGTGGAGACACTATTTACCTGCAGAGGGGAAGCTGCACAGGGATGCACCTGGGACAGAGCAGAAATCCCAATTTTGCATCTCTGACAGGGACAGAAAAACCCTTTCCCTGTTTGCTGCTGAGGTCTAGCACAAGGACAAGGCAGTCAAGAGCCAGGAAACNTCTCAGCCTGGATCATCTCTGCTAACCAAATGTCTTTACCAGCAAGCTCTATATTTTATAATTAATACATTAATTAATACATTACCATAAGCCCACAGCATGATTTTGGTTGTAACTTNTTTCTTCTCACAGCTCTATCTGGGAAAACCATTTCTCCTGGAAGCTGTTTTTGGGAGGACAGTTTTCTCTCTTCCATCATGTTGAGTTCTGGCTTAGAGAAGGTTTTATACCCAACCTATTGTTTCCAGTTCTTACACCTGCCCATATTTGCACTCANCCTGATTAATACCAAAGCCCAGACATCACATTCTTGCAGTCTTAGCAAGATTTTGTGGTTCTGACAAAGGTGGAGCTGAATTCCTCACTAATCTTTCAACAGGACCATAACACTCAGCACCTCTAAAAGAACTTTTACCCTTTAATACCTCTGTGCCATGCACACATCAACTGAGCAGAACTCTATGAAGCACTTTAAACTTCCAGGGAGTAGACACAAATTTTATACCACATCTGAGAAAGGAAAATCAGTTCAGTAGCAGGGAGAAAACACTTGCTTTAAATTCAGGTTTTTCAGGCCACAGTCTCAGCCTCATTTAAAACTAGATTGATATATGATATATGATATATGATATATGATATATGATATATGATATATGATATATGATATATGATATATGATATATGATATATGATATATGATANATATGATATATGATATATGATATATGATATATGATATATGATATATGATATATGATATATGATATATGATATATGATATATGATATATGCACATGGTTTTTCTAATCACTCCAAGTTTAAAAACCAGCAGTTGCCTGATTTCTTGCTGTTTGAAACAGAAGGGATGACTGGAGAACTATGTGCACCAAATAAAGTTTTGTGAGCAACCAAATACAGCAGCAGGGTTGAAGAGCACTCAGTCCTAAGGTGCACAGACAGCACAGGGATCTGATCATGTGTCAGAAATTCTCTTACTCTGCCATCTAGGCCATGGGATGGCCCTGAAGTGGCCCAACAGGTGCCCTTGGGTTCACACCTGAGCTGGAGGGACAGAGTTTGTGGCTGGTGCAGATCCCTCATGAGTTACCCACAGCCTCCCTGTGGCTGCAGTGCTGGGCACACACATCACACACATCCAGGGGAGCAGCCACACACAGTCCAGGCACCAGACAACCCCAGAATCCCACAGTTTTGGAAGGCTGNCCAGGCCCCTTGCTGTAGCTGGGGACAGCCTGCAAAATCAAAAACATTAAATGTATTAAAATGCATCATATATAACATGCAGCCATCAGATCACTTTACTTTTATCCTCTACAATCCACAGTAAGAGCAACAAGGATTGAGGTGGTTTTGAAAAAAATGCATTGTTCTGTTATGCTACCAAAAGCCCCACAAACAGCACAAACCCCAAAATACAGCACTTATTCCCAGTATTCCCTGCAAATCCCTGTCTGATCACCTGTTGTCTGCATGATCATAAAGCAGTAAAGAGGAAAAGAGATTCTGTATAAATGAGAGAAAGTGTTTGCCAGGTCACCCTTTCTCATTCATCATAGCATTTGTTGATTTTTCAGTTAACAGCTCTTGCCACTGCTGTATTTAAGTTTTTAACCTCTTTTTCCCCTAAATGCTCTTCCAAGCAACCTCTGGATGTTTCATTGGGCCCAGAGTTACAAGGATGTCATCAAGGATGAGCTGGCTGGGCTACACCCAGTGACCAGCTGAAAGGATTTGTGTCTGAACAGTGAAATCCTTCAGGCTTTTCCCTCTGAGCATTTGNAGTTCTCCAGCTCTTTCTCCATGCTACAGCCACCTGGGTGGGAAGCAGTGCCTGATCCTCCTCTGCTTTCTCAGCTGTTTTATCTAAAATGGACCATGAGGATGCAGTGGTGGCCCTGACAGAGACATCACAGCCACACTGTGATGATCACCCTGGGCAATGACCAGGTCTGCTCTCTGGAAGCCCTTTTTGCAGGAGGGACCCAGCAGCACAGGCAGACAGACTGCTGGCTGAGAAATGGGGCTGGTTTTTTTCCCTGTGAATTCATTCTGGTCTTTATTCCTGNCAAGCTCCATCTCCTGTGCTCAGCTGCCATCTGCAGGCAGCAGATCCTCTCCTGGGGATGGAAAGGAGGATGTGCCTGGCAGAAAGGCTTTTCCTCCCCTTCCACCTCACTCACCATCTTCTGCCTCCCATCTGTTNATCCCTCCTGCCCTCTCTGCTTTCTCCATATGCTTGCTCTGCTGACATCTCTATTCTTCCTCACCTTCCCANATGTCCATCTGCTGATGTGATGGAGTTGCAATCCAAGCTCCCAGCTACCACCAAGCATCAGAAAGAAATGTAATCCCTAATCCCTTCTTGGATCTCACCCAAGGAAACCAGCCACCAGTGCTGCCTCTTTAACACTTCACTGGGACACCACCACTCTGCACAAAACCACCAGAAAGACCAAAATCAAAACAGATGT